>OZ018330.1:72696702-73094170 GCA_963969495.1 Ceratothoa steindachneri
ATTCTTAGAGGTCAACCATAACCATGTGAGATTCTTTTTAACAATTTCAAGATTCCATCTAGCAGCCACCAACAAGGTCACAGCCCTCAAAATTACAAAGATTAAAATATCTTTAGGCTACTTTGAAATAAAAATTCTAAAAAATGACCAATAAACTATCAAAAAAATTATACTCATACAAATAAAAAATATAAATACTAAGGAAGTGGATGCCTCCTCCAAAGACTCCATGCCACAGGAGTGCACCCCCAACACAAATGCCCCCTATGTCTCTGTACCAGGACAATTATGAAGCTCTCATAGACAAGGGCATTCAACCAAAAGGTGTCTTTCTTTGCCTGGGAGAGCAAAGCATCTTGAAAGAAGGATTCAGTCAAGCACTTCATCAAATGACACCACCCTGTGATGGATAGCACTAGTCCCCTGCCACACACTGCTTGGAGATCCCACCAAAATGATTAAATAATAATTTTTTAAGAGGTTAAAAAGTGATAGAAAGATTGGAATGAATGGTGCGGAGATTATGTAAGGGTGACTGAAGTGAGTTAAACACTCTCCTGTGAGTGAGCTCAATTTGGAAGAGACAAACAACCTAAAGTTATCAAAGCATTGGTGGTTTGGGTGGAAAAATGAGGAGGATAGTCCTTGGGCAAAAAAATGGGCACAATGGCATGCAACTTTAAATTTCCATCCACCATTATCCATGTTGTTTGCCATGCACATTGATTCCTGCCATGTGGAGTGGGGAAGAGCAAAATGCTGATCTGGTTGTTCAGTCTGAGCAGACACAGCCTGGTGGCTGCCAAAAGGGCATAGCCACCAAAATTAAAAATTATTCTTTTTTTTTAATACACTACAACAAGGGAAACATGAGTGTGAGAAGCTGATTGTTTTGAGGGATAAGTGAGTGTGTCAGATACTTGCAGAATGCATATGCAATGTTTGAGTGAAGTGAATAATAATTGGGTTGTTGGGCAGTTGTATGATAGAGTAAAAGAAGGTGAATGTGCCTTTACCAGAGGAGCAATAGACACAGGAGCATTAGGAAATGCCAGAATGGTATGCGATATTGAGTGGTATCTGTATGTCAGTTAAGTTGATAATTACTGGTTTGGGAGTTAGTGAAGTGATTGCTTAGGAGAAAGTACAGGTGCCAGTGAGTCTTGGATGAGCAGATACCTTGCGTTATTTACTGAGAATTAACTTTCTGCAAGAAAATGGATTATCAATGGATAGAGAAATAGTGTGCCATGCAAGGAGGAGAAAAAAATTGTAAGATGCATGGAGATAAAAGATGTGATGTAAACAGAGAAAGAGATCTAAGATAGAGGCTGGATGGAAGTATAATTTGAATTTAATGGTATGATTCAGCAGGAAGTAGGTGATGAGAAAGGTTTTGAGTAATGAGGATATTTTGGACATGCAAGATATCATCTAATGGTTCAGAAGCTGAAGATGTGTATTCAGAGAAGAATTAGACTGAATGAATGGTCTGAATGTTTGACAGCACTTAAAAAATAAGCAAAAGATGTTGTGATATGTATGGATGTTGCACATTAGGTTAGACATAGGGATGGAGAAATTCTTGTTGCTGTGATACTGTTAGTTGGTATGATAGTTTCAGACACATGGAAAAATTTAAGTTATGGGAATGTATAAAATAAAGTGATTAATCCATTTTTCTTGACTTTTTCAAATGATGTTGCTGCTAGGTGTGAAAGTTGTCAGAGGAAAGATACAGGATGTGAAAGTGAAGCCCCCATCGTTGAAAATTGATGCAAGAGCCATTTTAGATGGTTGTGATTGATTGTGTCTAGGATTTAGAACAGGTGCTGGGAATATTGGAATGGTTGTAACAGTGGATCACATGAGCAAGTTAACATATGCTGCTAAATTTGAAAGATAAATATGAGTGTGTGCAGATAGTGGACCAGATTTGTTCATTGAAGTGAATGTTAAAGTCAAAGTAGTGTGAATGATAATGGTCCAGAATTTTGGGATGAAAGAATATTGAGAGAGAATAGAGTGAGCATGTGAAAATGACCAGGTATATGCCTTAGTCGATGTGATTGAAGGATTGGCTGAAAGACTGATACACACAGTAGGGTGTCCCAGAAAATTCAAGATGGTAATACACACTCCAACACATGAAGCTTTGGTTGCCTCATGTGTGAAAGTAAATACTGTAAAATTTTATTTAATTTTGGCTATATTTACTGGTAGCACGAATTGTCTACTTTGTGTATTTTGAGTGATATTGACCACTTTAAGAAATGATGTTTTTTTCTTCTCTTCCTCAGATAGCTGAAACGCAATGGCACATACTCGGCGATCACAAGATACACTTTTTGATGTGGACTCTTCTGAAAGCTTTCCCAGGAACAGGATGCCCTCTCAGAAGGAGGTGTTGGCCATGTTCTTGTTCCACCATGTCAATAAGGAGGAGTTCGTCACGGCAGCTGCTAGCTCCACCACCAACAAGATCTTTTACTTCTGGAAGAAGGCCAACATTCCAACATCTGACCCTTCTTATGACAAGAAGAAAGTCATGAAGCTTTTCAGCGACTTCAAAACAATGAAGAAGCTGAAGAATTGCAAGGCAGAGATGGAGGTGGCCCATGTGGATGCCCTAACTTCAAGAATACCAGGAGGACAAGGAGTTCCTGGGGTTCCAACGTGAAGACAGGATGAGCTCTTCAATGGCTGGGGTCAACCAAACTTCAGTGAAGAAGCAGAAATGGGCCTGGCTGAAGAGGAAGTGAGAGGATGACCGACGAGAGAGGGAGGCCGCAGCTGTGTCTTCCATGTTGACGAAGGATGTCGCTCTCGAGACATCTTCGTGGTCGTCATCGTCGACCGAATATATGTTCTTGGGTCCAACGCCTGCGAAATCACCTTGTCATAACCGTCCAGCGAACAAGTTAAACAAGGAGATGACCCTGTCGTGGGATAGGGACAACCTGTCGGTTTGGGCTGCCACCTCGTATTCGCAGCGACTGGCATCGCTCTTGGCCACAACATCGACGAGATGACCCTGTCCCGCTCCTCTGTTCACCGCGCTCGATTGAAGAACAGAGAGGAGATCGCGGCTTCAATGGCCTGGGGCACGGAAGTACTCTTGGTCCTCCACTGGGACGGGAAGCTCCTCCCTAATATCACGGACGGCAAATCACTGGAGGAGAGGATCGCAGTCTTGGTCACTGGGGAGGACACAGAGGAACTCCTGGGCGTCCTTGTTTCCGCTGACGGAACAGGAAGAGCCATGGCCGAGACAGTCTTGAAGCTTGTCCGGGAGAATGGCCTGGAAACCCGCATCATTGGCATGGGGTTCGACACCGCAGCGTCCAATACTGGCCTCGTGCAAGGGGCGTGTATGCGGATCGAGCGGTAGCTTCACCGTCCCCTGCTCTGGTTGGCGTGCCGGCACCATGTCTATGAGTTTGTGCTGCAGGACGTCTTCAAATGCTGCCACTCTCATTCTTCTGGCCCGGACATTGCCCTCTTCAAGAAGCTGCAGACACGATGGCCATTTATCGAACAAAGCAAGGCCAAGCCCTTGGACACCGACTCCTTGTCGGCCGAGCAGGACACCTGGCGGCAGTCCATGACCAAACTCGTGCGACAGCTCTTGGAGACTGGATCTCATCCGCGCGAAGACTACCAAGAGCTGATCCAGCTCTGTCTCACATTCCTGGGCGGTGACATGCCAAAGTCCTTCAGAGTTCCTGGCGCTTACCACATGGCCCACTGGATGGCGAAAGGGATTTACGCCATCAAGATCACGCTCTTCGCCGATCAGCTCCAATTGATCCGTCGGGAAGAGAAGGAAATGATGCAAATGTCGTTTTTCGTGACAATGGTGTACATCAAGTACTAGAACGAAGCGTCCATTGCCGCCCACGCCCCGAAGAACGACAGGGATTTCATCCAAGACATCGCGGACTACGGGGATCGGAGCGTAGCCGCTGTCGCCCACCGTGCCATGCGCCGACACCTGTGGTACCTGTCGCATGACCTGATCGGGCTAGAGCTCTTCGACGAGAGAGTGGACGAGAGGGAAAATATCGCCATCGTCCAGGCCATGAAGACACGACCGGAATTAAAGAAGAGCTCACGACGACTTCTGAGAAAGAATCTTAACCTGGAAGCCACTTTCCACCTGGGCAACGGTCCGATCGTCGAACCTTATCAAAAGCCTTCTGGGAGAACAAACCTTCCTCAACGAAAATGTGGCGACCTGGCCATCCAACCCCCTGTACCAGCTGGCCCAGAAGCGGATTGCTATCCTCCGTGTGACCACCGACGTGGCCGAGCGTGGCATCACCCTCGTAAAGCGATTCCTCGGTCAGTGGACCAAGAGCGAGGAAGAGATGCAGTTCCTCCTGACGACAGTCCCGCTCCACACACGGACGGTGCAGAAAAAGACAAAGGAGCAGCTGAAGACCAAGGTGGTCAAGGATGTATAAGACAACCGAAGAGGTGGTGAAGGGGCCCTTCCAGGATCTGAGACTTATTAGCTGATGTTCTGCATTATCATTTGTCTCCAACCCTCATCTTGAATAAATTATCTTCCATTTTTTGCCTTTTTTCTCTCTTTCATGATGGTTTCTCTAGAGAAACAATCATTTTGTGCTACCAGAAAATATGGACCAATTTTGATGAAACTTTCTCTGAATCATTTCCACACATGTACGAGCAAGGGCTGGTATCGATACCACCAAGTTTGATTTTCACTTATATGACTTTGGAACACCCTAACACACAGTTTGTGAGAATTCATGGATGATGAGTGAAGATAAATAATCGTGATGTAGAGCTAGGTAGTGTATAATTTGAGCGAGCATTCAGTCTCTCCATATGAGTATGTATTCAATTTTGAAAGAGAATGAAGAAAGGTGTGCGATGGGAGGAGTATGTGGAAAAAAGGTAAGTTGAATGTTTGATGGACCATATGGGGTCAAAAATGTTTGGGAAAATGGAGAGACCTATGTGCCTAATGTTAGGCTAGATTAAAACAGCAAATGTGGAAAAGACAGACAGATACACACACACAAAAAAAGTAAAACAACAAGGTTTTTTAAAGTATATCTGGCGACTGCCTACTCACGCAAAAGTCACTATAATCACCTTATAGCCTAATTCTAGACTGCTAAAAAAGAAATATGCAAAAGAACAAAACACATAAAAACAAAAAACAAAGACTAAAAGGAAAAGAAAAAAAGAAGGAAGCATGCTCTGGGATTGGGGTGGAGACCCACCTCTCTCATGCACAGGAACATGTCACCTAAATAAAGTGGACGAGGTAGGCCACTACTTAAAAGTTAGATAGTCCACAAGTCTGTGTATATGAAACTGGCCCAAGTACAAAGGAGTAGCGGGAGCAACCCTGCTCATCCTGATACTGGGAAATGTAACATGCAGAAAGATTACCCAGAATGATACTTTCAAAATGAATGTGGCAAACGGCAAGGGAGATAATGTAGTTGTACAATAAAGTGAGGGTGAGTGCTCTATAAAATGGCAATGCATCCAAAGAGAGTGCCCAATTTGAAGATGAGAGAAAAAGGTGTGAAGCCATTGTAGCAATGAGGGGTAGGTCAATGGGAACAGTCGCACCAAAAGCACATTCAACTTTTAAGTTCCTCTCAGCCATGCAGGAAAAAGGTAAGTCTAACATTTACCAATTTCTCCATCAACTTGCACATGCAGGAGATTAGGGAGAAACTGGTGGGGGGGGGGAGTGATCTCTCCCCAGTTTGTGAAAAGCAAACAGTAGCAATAGGCCAGGAATCTAGAAAGATTCCCTTTGTCCAGATCATGTTGAACATATCTAATAGAAAAGCCATGCCTATTTAACTTAGGTGTCAAGCATGGCATACAGGACATCAAATGGGCCAAGGGCAGTGTCTGCACATGAAAGGAGCAGAAAGCAACTCACTCAATGTAAACATGTTGTTGAAGTCTCCACCTCTAGAGCTAAAATCCGGTTGGCAGCCTTCCACGGCATCATAACACACATTGAATGCTGGAGCAGCAGCATCTCAGCTTCCACAAGTTTGCTAGAGGGGTCTCCCCATTAAGTGAAGACATATATGCCCCGCCAGGAAGAGCAGCAGGTCTGCTTCGAAACATACCACAACCTAGTGCAACGAAATTTACTGACAGTGACATCATTTGGGCGGCGCTTATAGTGCCGCCCATAACACTTATTTTTGTATGCATAATGCTAATATTTAAGGTCCGTCTCACACTTGGCTGACCACCATGGAAGCAGTTGGCATGCAAAATAGCCAGAGATTCTAGGAATAGTTGTTAGGCCCATGGCAAACTCAATGACATCATCCACCTTGACTGGGATAGAGAAATGAGCCATTCCTGAAATGCGGATCATCACACCCCTCAGGGGAGGGGTTCTTTCCAGCAGCAGCAGCCGAGAAAATGCTATTTGAATGGGAATGTGATCACCTCCATGAAGATCATTGACTACTCTCCAACCAAAATCAGGCTATGCATCCAGAGAGCACAAGGAAAGATTATGACAGGAGAATGAAGCAGTTCTCAGGCAGTGATGAATAAACTCATCCAGATTTAGGACACCTATCTCCAGCTCATCAAAGACCTAACCCCTGAAATTAATTGAGTAGTCTCCCCAGAGGGGGCATCTACTGTTCAAGTCCCTAAGCAGTAGAAATGGCTTCAGCCACCAGGCAACAATGTGGAGGAAGTCCTCATGTCAAAGTTGGCTGATGGTGGAATGTATGCAGAAATTACACCATACCTCCTATCCACATGTGGCTGCACAACTACTGCCTGAAAGGAAGTATTTAAATGAAAGAGAAGAACGGAGATCTCGTGCTGGGTGTAAATGGAGCATCCTCTTGACCAGCATCTGGTGGTGGGGTTGCAATAGCGTCTTAACACAGGAGGGTGGGTAGGGGCCTCCACACAACTCCTCCCAGTTAGCCTCGAGTCTACAGCAATTCCATTGAAGGAATATGCCATCCAGGCCTAGATTGGAGGAGATGTGGGGGCCCTCTTTGAAGAAAGACTTGCAGGAATGGCCATATACTTCTCAAAAGCAGAACTTAGGGTGCAGTTGGCCAAACAAGGTGCTATCACTTTTGAGGAGTTATCAGGAAGGTTGTTTGGAGGATCCACTGCCTCAGAGCCACCCAGTCCAGCCTTGGGTGGGGATGTACAAGCCGAAGCTTCTTTGGTGCTGTCCTCCTTTGAGGGGGCAGCTTTACTAGACCCAGAACAAAGCCTCGTAACCATCTTCAGGGGTGTCGCCTCCTGTGATTCTAGCAATTGACTGGAGGTGTGCGGCAATGTTGCCTTAAGGGAAACGGTCATACTAGGGGAGGGGGGATGCCCTGGTTTTAGCCGATGCTATGTGTGAACCCTTTGTGCTGCCAGCTCTACCAGGGAAGTTCCTGAGATGAGCAGAACCTGTAGGATTCCGACTGGGCGATGAAATGGCCTTGCTCATAGACCTGCAGGGACCAGAAGCAGAGTCTGCCTATTTTTAAAATTGAGGCACAAGACATCCCAGACAGCATTGGACACACCAGGAGCAAGTCCTTAGCCTCACAAAATGAGAAATGATCCAGAGCCTGAACAGCCAAGATTTCCTTCTCCACAAGATATGCACTTCATTGCTTTGAAGACGCTGAGTGCGGCTGTCCACAATTGACACATTTGGCCATACACAATAGGGGACTTATTGTGCACTGCTTTGGAGTAACTAACACAGGCTTCGTGTAAACCAGACCTTGCATGTCGACTTGAGTGATTAGTATGGGCAAAGCGGTGGCAGTTTTAGCAACTCTGTGGCAGTGGCACAAATGCCTTCATGCTGTAGGGATACCAACAGGGATGCACTGACTCTGGAAGCCTGTCAGTAAATGTGAGAAAGAGTGTATGGGTTGGTATCAAGGCCAGTCTCTGTTTTCTCATGAGACATTTGACCTTAATTGTCCCATGGTTGTCCAGGTCTAAGGTGATGTCTTCTAAGGTCTAAGCCACAAGTTCCCTCTCATGGCAGACTGCGGTATCAGTCAACAGCGAGCCATTAAGTGTCCGAAGGGGACTAATAGGTCAGACACATATACCATAAGACTCCCAATCAAGAAACAAGTCACCTTCAGCTCTCTGTCAATCAAGGTAGCTAATGCTTTCCTTTGAATGATTATATTGCCCTAGGTCAACATACTCCCATCAGTGGAGTGAATAACAAGAAAGTGTTTGAAGCCAGCAGGCTTGATATCACTAGCACCCTTTCTACTTTGGTCTTAGTCTGGCCCCTCTACCCGAGAGCCAGATGTGCTGATCTTGCCAGGTCACTTTCCAAAACAGTAGCAGAACTGTACATCCCCAGAGCCCCTGCAGAGGGAGAGCAAATTTTAGTCTTCTTTGTCTTCCATGTTTTTTTTGGTTTTTTTTTAGGGGGTAAGAGGAACCTTTTCTCTTCTTTCTGTTCTTTTTCTCTTTTGGAGAGGCTGAGGAATGAACCTGTTTCTCTCCAAAGGTGGAAGGAGCACCTAGGCCAGACAGACCAGGCTCGGCAAGATCCTTGTCTTAGATGGAGGTCTAGCTGTCAAAGGGGAACCAGACAGTGGAGGAAGGTCCCTCTTCTCCATGCAAGTCCTGGGGTACCCGAGCTGCCTGGAGAAGTTTGCACAGGGGTAGAGTCAATTTCAGTGTTTAGCACCAAGACTGGTTTCACCCCCATGTAAGATTCTGCCATCTCAGATGGGGTCACTTCTGGGACCATGTCTAGCTCACTGGGCATTAATGTGGCCATCCCCACCACAAGGTATCACTGATCCCAATAAACGACTCTTCAGTCATGTGGTGATCTTTTTGGCCAGCAAGGCGAACTCCATCAGCAAATAGAGGGGGCTCACACACAGAAACCTTGCAAAGTTAAGATGCACGATTGCATGGCTATAGGGCGCGTATGCTATCCCTTGTCCCTCTAAGGAGGTGAGAGCAGTCAATTCTGGGTCACCTGCCCGTCTTCTTGGCAGTCCCTGTCAAAGGAAATGGGGACAGCCTCCGGTGCAGAGACCAAAGAAGCAAGGAGAGGGGAAATACACATCAGCCATATGCACAGGAGTAAACCTCTCCACTAAAAGTTGAAGGGACCCCTGAAAAGCACAGGGGAGCCACCTCCTCTTCTGAGGTGGAGCTGCATAAAAGCAGCTCCAAAGATGGCAAAGGCAAAGCCCCTTTGCTGCATCAGAATCGCTGGAGAGATACCCCTTCTACCAGTCAAGGGGGTGTCTTATGTTACCTAATCCTCCCTAACACCTAGGGAGGGTGAGTCTGTGCTTGGAAGTGGCTCTTCATACATTTCCAGTCATCCATGATTTCATATAGTTGTCACCATGATTAGAGAAATAAGAAAAAAAGGTTGCATGCTAAGTAGATACCATGACGTCCCAATGCCTTGAGAGGTTAAGAGAAAAGTCTCCATGGGATCAGTAAATTACAGAATATGACCATTTACACACATACTCAGCCTACAGGTTTGAGCTAAGATAGGCATTGGCAACCCAGCCTGTAATTCAGGCAAATTTGTCCTTGAGTTTTGACAATAAAGGATGGTGCCAATGGAGCCACATTATATGTGTAATGGAAGGGGGTGAGCAAAGTCAACGGCCCAGCAAAAAATCTGCCTAATACTGCCTTCATCAGCAGACTTTCAGCCCTTGCCAGACGGAGGGACCACACAATATACACTGCCACTAGACTTAGTGCTGGTAGGAGGACTAAAGTGCAGAAAGCAGCCAGAATCTCTGTGGATAGAAGAGCAAGTTTGGAATGGGTAGGTGGGTATGTAATAAAAAGTAGAGATATTTGGGTTCACTGATGAGTATGGTCAGTGATCACTTATTATTAGGTTGACCAGAAAGTCACAACTACCTTAGGAGGTGGAAAGAAAACAAAATTTTATGGAGCAACACCAACATTTAATCAAAATAAAGTATATCTTCTTTATGATCTTTTTTCAGCGATCGGCCAGCATCTGAATCTGTCCCAGATACCAGTCAGCTGGTTTGGAATAAAAAAACTGTAAACAAGCTTCCGCTTCATAAGGAGTTAGGACTTTCTGGCCAACCATATATTATCATAACCTAGTGCTAGGTAATCCTGGGATGGTATAGTCTACCCAGGCACCATATCTAGCAAACCCAACTCTGTCTAGGTGAGAACAGTTCCTTTTGGTACCAAGTGCAGGTAGACAAAAGATTGAGGGGAGTTGTAGAGTAAAAAATAAAATAAAAAAGTAGTACTGAGAGGGAGCAAGAGGGAAGTGCACCAACAAATTTCCCAGGACCCATCAGTGTTAGTCAACTCAGTGACATCAGGGCTTCCCTAATTTGCACTCAGGCCAGGAGGATGTGCAGCTCATCCAGCAATGTTAGAAATGGAGAGTGAAGATGGGAATGAAGTACATGCCCACCAGAGCCAGTTAAGAAAGTGGAGAGAACCTGGAGAATATGTCGTGTTGCACCCAGTGTATAAGTTATGTAAGGACAGATGAAGCATATTGAAGAGAATGAAGCTGGACTGATTGATTTGAGTGAAAAGTTGATTATTGTGACATAGCAGAAGAAGAAATGTTAGAAAAAGGAAAGTAACAAAAGGGTTGAGAGTGAGAATGGTAAAAGCGAAACATTTATCTTTATTTATTGCAATTGTGAATAATAGGAGAGGAGTTTTTCAGGATTCTGGTGGGAATTTATGAGTGCAGGAAATAAAGCAAGTTTATGAGCTTTTAATAGTGTAAGAGAGTTCCCTATTTCAAAGGAATGTGCTCTGAGTTGAATGAAAGCCGTGAGTGAGGAAGTGATTCAAAGTAAGAATATGAGCGAAGGGGTTTTTATTTTGTTTTTTTTATAGAGCCCATTTGGCAACTGTCCATTTGGGCATAAGTCACCGGAAACACGACAGCCTAGAACTAGGCTACTTTAAAATAAAAATATGAAAACATAATGATAAAAATGTGAAAAACTTAACAGTCAGGAAACAATCTCCGGCAGCGAAGGGAGGTCCCCTTCACCCCGGTGCAGGAGCGTGCAACCTACAAAGAAAACAACAAGCAAAAACTAAACAAAAAAAATAGAAGGGCTTGTCCCCTGGGATTTATTGAGTAATCTCCCCAGAGAGGATGCCTGCCGTTCAGATCTCCAAGCAAGAGATAGGGCCTCGGCAACCGTGCCACGACGCAGCGGAAGTCCCCCGCGTCGAAGTCAGCTGACGGTGGAATGTACGCAGAAATGATAGTATACCTCCTATCCAGGTGCAGCTGCACAGCCACTGCCTGAAAGGAGGTATCTAAAGAGAAAGGAAGAAAGGAGACATCATGCCGGGTGTAAACCTCGCATCCCCCAGCCCGGTCATCCCGCGGTGGTGGGGTCGCAAGACCCTTATACCCCGGGAGGGCAGGCAGGGGGCACGCGCCTAGCATGGTCTCCTGCAAAAAAATAGCTAACGAGAAACGGGAAGAGACGAGCCTCCGCAGCTCCTCCCAGTTGGCCCGGAGTCCACGGCAATTCCATTGAAGGAATATGCCCTCCAGGCCTAGCTCGGAGGAGACGCGGGGGCCCTCCTCGAATTGAAGACCCTCACGGGAATGGCCGTACGCTTCCCGGGGGCAGAACCCCGGGCGCTGTTGGCCAGACAAAGCGCTGAAGACGCTGTCGCCTTCGAGGACTTATTGGGGGAGGTTGGGCTCGCAATGCGAGTCTTTTCCTCCCTCCGCCTCGAAACCTTAGGGGGGCGTTGCGGCACCAGGGGCGGGGGGGCCCTCTTTTCGAGGAACCAACGTCTCCGAGCCACCCGCCACACCTCAGGGCGTGGGCGAAGGAGCCGAATCTCCTTTGTTGCTGTCCTCCTTTCGAGGGACAGCTTTAGGAACCCCCGAAGATGGCCTAGCGACCATCTTCAGGGGTGTTGCCTCCTGTGAGTCTAACGACTCAGTGGAGGCGCGTGGACGTTTCGCCTTACAGGAAACGGTCACGCTGGGGGAAGAGGGGGGAGCCCTGGTTTTAGCCGGGGCTGGGTATGAACCCTTTTTTGCCGCCAGCTTTTCCAGGGGAGCGCCCGGGTTGGGTAGAGCCCGCAGAAGGGCTCCGAATGGGCGCGGAAACAACCGTGCTCGTTGGCCTAATGGGCCAGGAGCAGAGGGTGCCTTTCTAACTATTGAGGCATATGACGTCCCAGGCAGAGCCGGGCGCGCCAGGACAAGTCCTTAGCCTCGCGGAATGAGAGTCAATCCTGGGCCTGAACGGCCAGGATTTCTTTCTCAAGGAGATATGCACCACATTGCTTCGAAGCAGCAGGGTGCAGCTCTTCGCAATAGACACACTTGGCCACACACGATTTAGACTTATCGTGTGCGACCTTGGAGCAATTTACACAGACTTCGGGTGACCCCGACTTTGCACGTCTACATGAGCGATTCGTATGGCCGAAGCGGTGACAGTAATAGCACCGCCGCGGCAGTGGCACGAATGCCTTCACGCGGTAGCGGTACCAACCGGCACGCACCAACTCAGGGAGCTTGTCACAGTCGAACGTGACGAAGAGTGTAGGGGTGGGTCTCGAGGCCCCTCCCTGTTTTCTCATCACACGTTCGACCTTGACTGCCCCATGGTCGGCCAGCTCTAGGGTGATGTCCTCAATGGAGTAGTCAACAAGTTCCCTCGCATAAACTATTCCTTTCACAAAGTTCATGGTAGAGTGCGGCGTCACACTCACCGGGGTGCCATGAAGTGTCCGAAGAGCACTTATCTTGGCCGCCTCGGCGGGATTCGCCAGAAGGCTCCCGTCCGAGAAACGGGTCACCTTCGGCTCTCTACCAATTGCACTAGCTAATCCTCTCCTCTGATGGATCATGTTGCCCTTGGACAACATGGTGCCATCAGAGGAGCGAATAACGATTGAAGCGTTTGAAGCCAGCGGGCTCGAAAACGCCAGGTAACCTCTGAATGAGGGGCCCCGATGTCATCGAGGCTCCGCCCTGTGCACTTTTGGTCTTTGTCATGGTCAAGAGCTCCGTACCCGGGGGGGCAGAGGAGCCGGATGTGCCGATCTTGGCTTGGTCGCTTGCCAGAGTGGCAGCAGACCCATCTGTCCCCGCAGCCCCCGCGGATGGAGAGGAGCCCCGAGTCTTTTTAGTCTTTCTTGTCTTCTTTTTCTTTTTAGGAGAGGAGGGCGGGGAATGAACCCGCTTCTCACCTCAACCGGTAGAAGCCCCCAGGCCAGATGTACCGGCCTCAGCCAGGTCCTTCTCCGAAATGGAGAAGGTCCTAGTGGTCGTAGGGGCATCATCCGGAGGAGATCCCTCCCCTCCTTGTACTGCCTGAGAATCCCCAGCCGTTTGAGAAGGACCTTGCATAGGGGCGGATTCGGGTTCGGTGCTTGGTGCCAAGCCCGGATTCCCCCCCATGGAAGGCCCTACTGTCTGAGGCTGGTTTTCCTCAAGGACCATGTCTATCACAGGAGGGGCCTCCAGTTGGCCATCCCCTCCCAGGACATCGCAGGTCCCCTTGGCAGCGTCATGAGTCTTTAGTCGGGAGGCACAGGCCTTGACCCCGGCAAAGTTTAATATTCTTGCCAGCAGGTCTTTTGAGGGAAGCGACCGAAGGGGCCTGGCTTCCCTCTCCCCCCTAAGGGGGTTTGCCCTACCGAGCCGCTTACACGAGGGGCGGTCGGCAATGGGCTGCCTGCTGGCTTTCTTGGCAGTCCCCTTAGAAAGCAAAGGAGGGACTGCCGCTGGAGATAGGGAGGTGCCCGAAAGCACCTCCAGAGAAAGGGGTGAGGGGGAGTCCCCTACACCCGTAGGCGTAGGAGAGGAGTAAGCCTCCTCTCCGGTTAAAGAAGTATGGACGGTCTCCTGCGCAAGCACAAGGGGGACAACCTCCATTTTCTCGGTGGAGCTGCCCGAGGGCGGCTCCATTGATGTTCTTGGGGAAGTTGGGGGTTGGGGTTTTTTTTATTTACATCATTGGGCATGGTGACCCTATTTGTGTTACGGGACGCAATAGCTCATCACCTCTTGCAGTTGCTCACACTGTAAGAGGTGCTTACAGGCCTGGCAGAGCCAGGCGCCGCCATTTCGGACCACCCCTCCCGCCTGGTGACCTGGCAGTCCATCGGCATGGTGGCTCCATCTTAGACACGGCGTAAAAATGGATAGAATTGAAGAGGAGAGGAAAAGGGATGTGAGGAAGGTATCGGTGGGGATGAAGCAGGTTGTTGAAAAAAAAACATCCCGAACAGGAGCTCAGGGGTTGGGGAACATTGTCCCCTCCCCCCCCAGCCCCGATCCAGGATGGTTGGCTTGATAAGAAGGTCAGCATCTACCCTGTGAAATTAGAGGCTGACCAGAGAAAGTTGTGGGAGAGGTTGTATGAAGATAGAGGAAACAAGTGTTTTGAAGGAAGGAAGAGAGGCTAAGCTGGGGCCGGACGGGGTGCTGAGTCCCGTCAGCATGGCGGCCAGGATGGCGAATCGCCACGCCCCTTACGGGGCAATCATCCAAAAAATAGTTGTGACATTGCAACTGATTGATATCTATCAAACAGCTGTTGAAATTGGGATGATTTGGCATGCCATATGTATTCGGTTTCACTCCATCAATTTGATAGAACGTCAAAAGTTTTTAAGAGTTGTTCAAGAAAGTTTGATGGACATCAAAGGCATGTAAAACATAACCAGCATATCTCAAATCAGTTAGTTAAAATATGGATAACCTACTAGCTAGCGATTAGACTAGATAGAATAAGTCCAGAATGGACAATGTCACGTGCTTCGTGCATTTTCTTACTAAGGGAAATTTCTTTACTGGTGTGCTTTGTTCTATGAAGGATATTCTTTAATGGCATGCGTTTCATTTTGTATAGTGTATTTCATTTGCTAAATTTCCTTTTCTGACCAACTGACTGACAAGATGATTGGACAGAACCTCTTATATAGAGTCGCAAGCAGGCGACTAAAAATATTAATTAAACTGATCATAATTATCCATCATACTTTTACTTCCTCTTTACAGCTCAGAGAATTCAAAGAAAAATGCGACTCGCTGTTCAACATTTCGACCAATGATGCTGTCAAATTCATCGTGAAGGGTTTGAACAAGCCAAAGAGTGAACGAGAAGAAGATGCAGATTTCATAAGAAGAATTTGATTTGGGGACAAAAAGCTTTTATTTTCATTTGTAGTGATCAAATGAAAAAGAAATATATATTTTAGGTGAAAATAATAATGAGAAAATTATATAAGCAACAATCTTTAATGATTAAAAGTTCCTTTTAGAGCAACACAATGCCAAATTTTGGTGAACATGCGAGATTGTACATGTGGAATTTCAGGTACCATGCTGTTCTCAATTTTTTTTTAAGAAAACATTATAAATGGCATCAATCAAAAGCTTATTCAATTTCCAATAATTTAAGCACCTGATTGTTAATGTAGCTGTAAAAATCGTGGAATTAAGTGTGTCTACTGTTTCCTCATCATATGTTCAACCTTGATCACCCCATTGCCAGTCAGCTCTTGTATGATGTCTTTCTTATAAGTAGTAGTTTATGAGTTCCCTTGCATAGACTACTGCATCTACAAAGTTGATGGTAGAGTGTGGTATCATTTGTAAGGTGAGACTTGAATGTCTGCAGAGCAGACTTAGACTCAGGGGTATTCCCATTGAGTAACTGTCCTCTCTGGGGCAGGCCTGCTGTCTTGGACACAATAGGCTGACAGACTATTTTAGGTCTGCATGTCTAAGGCCCAGGGCACCTGACAAGAAAGTCATTAGTTGTGAGTCAAAAGGACGGGGGGCCCAAAGGGGTCCACCACCCATAGTTCTCAATGGGTCTCAACATGTTTATAGAGATTCCAAGTCCTCTTTACACAGCATCAATTAGCTGCTCAAGTCATTAAAACCAAATAGAGACTCCTGGGGATCAAGTCAACTCAGTGAGCCAGGCCTTTCTCACAGGTACTTAGGGGTGGGAAAGCATACCATTAATCCAGCTACCAGGTATAGCAGTCTATATAGGGTACTCACTGCAGGGGCACAAATATAGATTTTAAAGAATCAAGGCAAGCAAAGACCATTATGTCTGCTCTATGGCTTATCATGGAGAAAGTGGAAAAGGTAAGGCAAGGTCTTTGGCTGATCTTTAAAGTAAAACAACAACAAAAAATAGATACTATGGTTTTATTCTGAGTACTTTAATGATTAAAAAGATGTTCATCCTCCAATATATTTTTAAGCACTTTGATTAACATATTTAGAACTACATTAGCTAAAAGATAGTTCCAAGTTGACATAATTTTATAAGTGAAAAAGTTCCCCATTATATTTGCTTGATGATGTTTACAATTCAATTTATGAGCATTTGTTTGCATGGTTTTCAATGTGTCTAAAAGGTTAGCGCTACCATGCAGAATTTTTAAGACTATCAATTGGCTGTGATAGTGCCAATCTTCAAATACGAGCAATTGCAGCTCTCTAAGTCCATCTCCATAGGGTTTACTCCACAGCTCTAAGATCATATTTTTCCATTATATCATGAAAAATTCTAATACATTCATTAAATTAGAGCTAGGCTTCTGAATCTGTATTGGCTATTTTAAAATTATATTTATCTTTATCACATGCAATTTTGGCTCTCACAGTTGACTCCTAAAGCTTTCAATCAATAAAGTTATGCTCATAGGTCTATAATTTGTGGGATATGCTTCTCCACCTTTTAAAAAGTGGTGCAACATTTGCTAATTAAAGTCTTCAGGAACAATACTGTCTTTAATCATTTTGGTAAATGGCACTATAGTCTCATTTTTTAGCTCCTTTATATATCTATCTTGGAAGAATTTGGTCTGGACTCTGAGATTTCATACTTTTCAATTTGTCTATAGAGAATTTTCTAAAGTACATTGAGAAAAACACGAATGTGACTCATATTTGAGCATAAATACCTCAGAAAATTATGAATTCATAATTTATAAACCCTTTTTTGTACAAGGTAAATGATAGAAAGTTACCAATGAAATGACTTAAATCTACTAAAAAATTAAAATCAAAAACTTACTAGCAGCTGACTGTTTCACTTCTCCAGTAAGTTTCTTGATAGAAGTATCTTTTATTCGATTATTACGCCTAAGAATTGAATCAATTTGAAAAAATCCAGTTCGGAGATTATCGTTATATATCTGATAGTTCTTTGGTTGAGTATTTGTTTCAATTGAACTTAGTGTAGCACAAGATCTGTCAATAAAAGTTTAAACTGAATAACATTTCATAAAAATTTCAATAAATCTTAACTATAACACACTTACCTGTACAATTAAATTCCAAATTGAGTGAGCTGGTTAAAAAAGCATGGAAAAAGATATTAGAATAATATCCAGGAATATCTTTGGGATGCTGTGGGTTCATTTCCAGACCGCCGCAATAAATTGAGTCATACTAACCTTTTGATTTCTAAGTGTATATAAAAGTTATAGGATTATTATTGGTTGTTATTGAATGACACCTTACTCTAAGGTTTCAGAAAGGAAATGAATTTTTCAGGAAAAAAGAACAAAAAATATCAATCACTTGTGATGACCTCCATACTGCTGAGTATTAAAAACAACCCAATATAGCTTATTAAATACCAGGTTTCCTTAAATAAAACAAGTGGCTTGAATTCTCATAGCTTTGTGGATAAGGTCTTGGATTTCCATCTTGGCTACTGGGTTCAATTAAGAGCAAACAAAAAATATAGGAAAATCTCGCCAAGCATGGCAGGTGCTAAATCTGATAAATGTGTGTAGGGATTTGCATCCACATACCTATCCCCCCCCCCCCAACTTAGTTCATACAGATACACATCCCTTGTGTCTGAATACAGACTGAAACAATTTCCAATCAACTTCTTCCATATAGTAATGCGGGGAGCCTTTTCCTTAAGGCATGAAGGCCTCCTACACTTATTGGCAGAACACAGTACTGCTATCTTTGTGAGCCTTCTCCCCTGTTCTTTACAGGCTAGCTAGTGTTTTTCATTACTCATCTTTATGTAGATTTCATTATCCAGTATGGACATAATCATAACAACAGTGCTGGTTATCACCCTATGCACATAACTTAGATTAAGATTACAAAGTAAAAATATATTCACCATCAACACCTACAAAGACATGATTTAATTTTGACATGAAATATGAGAAGAATTAAAAAATGCATAAATGTAAATAAAAATGAACAAATATAAATAGTAATAATTACGTTTACTAATAATTCATCTTTTGAATGGTCGCTTTGTCAATCTCACTAGCCTTGCGCTTCCACATATTGAAGGGTACTAGAGATAAATAGTGGAACCTACTTATAAATATACAGCTGCAGTTCCATTTTCTATCGCCAGACATACGATAATGAATCAAATTATCTTTCAATGATGAAAGGAACTACTTGCCAGTGTCAATGCGCTAATTAAAGCTAAATAAAAACATGACTTAGATCAGTCCTGCATCATGGACTAAGCTTTTAGATGACAGAAGATCAGTCCCACACAGAGAAAGGGTTAAAATATAAAAATAAAAACAAAACCCACAAGAACAAAAAAAGCATAACAAGAAGGGAGCATGCTCTGTCATCTAGGGTGGGCCCACTTCCCTCCAGCACAGGAAAGCAGAAATATGGACCTAAAACAAAGAGTCAAATAAAATGGAGGAGGCCACAAGTCTGTGTACACAAACCTGTCCCACGTTTACTGAACAAGTGGTAGCAAACTCCCTCATCTCAGGACAGGTAGTGTGTGCGAATATCACCCAGACTGGGATATTTAACAAGAATGTGCATTGAAGCTGGAACAGCATTGTGGGTTTGTCCATGTGAAAATGCAGTGCAATGGCACACAACCTAAGTTCCTCTCAGCTGTCTGTCTCCTATCTTCTTTACAAAGCAGCCTAGAGGGCTGCTGGTCTGGTTGGCCAGTCCTCACAGAGCCTTTGTCACCCTCATCAGAAAGCTCAGTCCCCACAATTCCCAGATATCCATGAACCCAGCAGAAGATAATGTTGACATCTACCCGGCTCATGGCAACTGTGGTGTCAGATACCATGGACCAACAGATATGGAGATTCCAACATTATGAGAGCACTCAGGGCGCTTTGTGAGTCGCTAAGCATCATAATCCAGTCTTCAAACTGGGTATGATGGCTTATCTCCCATACCAAGTGATGTATTGCAAGCAGCTAAGGAGGAAGACAAACAGTGCCTGGAAGAGCCTCACAAACTTCAAACAGGCATCAAATTCAACCTCCACCTGTGACTTGGAGCTATCTATATACAATGACACAGATTAAATATGACACTGTGTGCTCCATAAGGGCCCAACACAATACACCTGAGGCTGTGGAAGCTCTGGGACCAGAGATGTGGAGACAAATCCCAGGTATTGCAAAAGTCTTGTTACACTCATTACAACGCTCTCAGCAGAGCACACAAGGATAGTTTTGATGCAGTTAGACACATTCTTATTGTTTTAACAGATAAATGTGTGCTTAAATTATAATATTAATCAATGTGGCCCCCTGCAGAGGAGAGCAAGTGCCCAAATAGCCAAGGAAAACCTTACTCATGCTGACACATGCATGGTTGATAGAGGACTTTAGGTCATCAGCATTGCAATGGTGGAACATGCAAGCCTTGCCCTTGAAATGTACCAACAGGCTTGAGTCAAAGGAATTTAGGTCGGGCAACTGCAGTGGCCAAAAGTCTTTTGATCAGAAGTCATGTTTGACAGCAACCATACTAGCAGTCTTGGCTGTGTAAGCCAGGCCACAGTCATGCTGAAAGACATACTCCATCTTCTGGTGATCTTTCTCGCCTAGGAAAGGACTTTTATGGCAAAGATGTCGCTGTAATCGGAAGTGGTGAGCCTGTAAATGGCTATAAGCACACCAGGAGCATCTTCTCGCCATTAGAAGTCACAACATTGAGCATCATCAGAAATGACAGGTGCTTGGTTGTGGACTTCAGAGCTGGCAAAAACAGCATTCCTGACATTATTCTTGCATAGGGTAGATGAGCAAGGCCTTTCCATGGACCACAGTGGCCACTGAGCTTCGGAGCACTTTCAAAGGCCTTTCCACAGTCAAATGGATGACAACTTGAGGTCTGGCTGAACAAGGTCGATCTTTGAGGCTTTCCTAGTTCTTGAGCCTCTCCATGACTCTCTGTAAGGACATCCGGCTGATGTTGAGCCTCTAGATGATGTAAAACTTGTTGTGGCCCTCATGCATGAGAACAGAGATCTCTATTGTTTTAACTTCAATCTCAACACACCCACACACAAAAGAAAAAGATGTTTGAATGCCTGCTGAAAAAGTAGACCTTTAAGTTTGTTTGATAGAACTTTTTCTATCACACAAGTAAATATCTCAAAAGCTTAAAAAAAAGAAAAAAAAGAGTGCAATAAAACTTTTGCAAACTGCAGTAGTCAAAGGTGCTAACCTCCAGGGTGATCCTGAGCCAAAACAGAAGCCCAATTGGCTGAGAACTCACTGAGCTCTCAAAGGACTTCCTGGCCCTAAACCCATTTTTTTTTTTAGGAGTACATCTGGTGACCATCTACTAGGGCAAAAAGCAATGTAATCATGCTACTGCCTAAGACTAGGCTAGATTAACAAATAAAAAAGATATATAAAAACAAAATAACCATGAACAGAGATACAAAAAAACAAAAGCAAAGAAATGAGCAAAAAAAATAAAACAAAGTAAGCAGAAAGGCAAGAAGATGAAGGAAACACGCTCCTACAGCATTGGGGGAGAACCACCTCCACCCAAGTGCAGGCACATGAAACCTGCAACAAAGAATCAAAAAGTGGAAAAGGCCAGCCTGTTACAAAATGTCAGATAGTCCTCAAGTCTGTATATACAAACCAATTCCAAGTACAAGGAACAAGCGGTAGTGATCCCGGTCATCCCAATACTAGGACAGATAACAGACACGAAGATCACCCTGACTGGGACATTCAACAAAAAATGTGGCAAATAGTCATCACAATAATGTGCAGGCGAGCTCTCCTTTAGATGACAGTACATCCTACAAGTGTGCCCAATTTGAAGAATACAGAAAGTGACCTAAAGCCATCATGGCATTGGGGGTATGTCTATTGGAACAGTCATGGCACAAAGGCACACAATTTAAGTTCCCCTTGGCTGTCTCCCATCTTCTTTACCAAGCAAGCTGGAATGCTGCCCTGATATCTGCCATGTAGTCAGTGTGAGTGAGGAAGAGCCATGCGCTGGTCTGATCACCCAGTGCTGGCACTCTTTGGTGCCCTTATCTGCACACTCCTTCCCCAGAAATCCCACATGTCCAAGAACCTAGCAGAAAATAATCTTGAATCTATTCGGCTTGTGAGAAATGTGGCATCACAGATACCACGTATAAGGGGAGGTGTAGATTCCAGGGTCCCAAGAGCACTCAAAGCGCTTTAAGAGTTGCATTAGATCACAATTTTTTCTGTAACCAGGTGCAACATATTATTATCTCTCCAATACAGAACAGTGTATTGCAACCAGCTTAGCCATGAAGACAGATGCATCACCTGGTAGAGCCCTGCTGACTTCAAACATAGGGGGAGCAACATGGAAATTGACCACCTCCTGGGACTTTGAGCCATCCTATGCACAGGCACAGATACAGAATGATACGAAGTGTGCTCCAAAAATCCCAAACACAATACTCCAGGCACTGTGGAAGCTTTGGGAGCAGAGGGGTGGCAACAATAGATAAATAGCTATACTGAACTCTCAGTTTCCTAGCCTTAAACTCAACAGACTTAGGGTATGAATGGCATCTCTCAATATCATAAGCACTGTCAAGAAGGGCTGTGGATGCATTGAGAGCTGTTGGTAACTGAGGGAGGCAACCAGTTGTATGATACAGGTGAATAATGCACTGTACATGGTGCAGAGAGTGTGTCATCTTCCCAGCATTGACGAGTAGGCTCTCAATGGGAGGACCTGTGGAAGGCACCAGTTGCAGGCAGAGACTGGTGTGGTGGATTGAGTCCATGTTCCACAATACAATCTCAGCTGCGGACTCATAAATCTCAAATCGGTAGTCAAGCTTTGAACGAGCACAGGATCAATAGAAAAACAAGGTAGTAACCCTATCAGTACCTCAGGTGCTGAAAATCATGGAATTAAGAATGTTCATCGTGCAGGTAAAAGACGCAAGGAAAAGGTGCAAAACAACCACTTCAAGTGAACCCTGTTTAGGAACAAGTCCAGGTCAGAAATTCCCCAACTTAGGATTGGCCAAGGAAAAACAAAACCTGGGCACTTTGGAATAGCCAGAAATGTAGTTTGATGGCTGTTGGAGTTGATGCTCCAGAGAAGGCATCTGGGTAACAGGACATATTTCAGCAGCACCGAGGTTATACAGTTGATGCTTGCTCAGGGCAAAGAGTAAGACACTGAGTACACTTATCCTAAGACACTCTCTTCCTGCTCCATTGGGACAGAGAGGGCTACTCCACATATACGCAGAATTGATGATCTTGAAAAGACACAACTAAAGATTGGGTGGCATCTCTTTGCCCCATCATGTGGCCTTTGCACATCTCTATGCAGTATCATAGGTTTTTTCCAGATCAAAGAACACTGTTGCATAGTTCTGTTGATAAAGGAAGGCCCCACAGACAGAATTTTAAAGTCTGAGCAGAGCATCAGATGTGGAGTGGAACTTGCAAAAACCACACTGTGCCAAGACAGGTGGCCTTAGCTGTTCAGGAAAATAGCCAGTCTAATATTAACCAGAAACTGGCTGAGGTTGAGTGATCTGCCACCAGTTTGCAAAAAGAGAGCACAGTAGCCATTCACCAGGAGTCTGGGACGATATCCTCTGTCCAGCTCCTGTTGAATAAATCTAATAGAAATGTCATGCGTCGCTCACCTAGGTGTCAGAACATAGCATACAAGACATCCGGACCAGGGACAGTATTGTCGCATGAAGCAAGAGAGGAATGCTCTCACTCAATGTAAACCTGTTGTGATGGGTTCTCTGGCTATGAAGGTAAAGTCCAGTCAGCAGCAGCATTCATAGACATCACAACATGCAATGAATGGTGGTGGAGCAGCAGCAGCCTCCTCCTGGCTACAGAATGAAGAGAAAATAGTTTAGAAAAACCTGCCACAGATGCAGGTTCCAAGATTAGTCTCAATCTCCTGGAGAACAGGATGGGGCATCCTGCATTCCCACCAGGAAAGGATCGGACATGCTTCGAACCTAGCCCTAGCTGAATGAAATTCACAGACAGTAAAATCATTCTCACGCGACGCTTATGGTGCATGTAGCATACTACTTCTATTTAAGGGCTGTCTCACACTCAGAAGATCACCACGGAAGTGATAAGCATGCAAAATGACCAGAAGCTCTAGAAATAGTAGTTAGGCCCATAGCAATTAGGATGCCAGAAAAGAACTAAACAGTATCATCCACCAACCTAAATTCCTTGACAGGAAAATGACATATCACACCCAGGCAGGGAAGAGGGAAGAGGATCTTTCAGGCAGCAGCAGCAGTCTAGGAATAATATTTGAATGGGAAAGTGATCACTACAATGGAGGTCATTGACCACCTCACACAGAAAATCAAGCTGTTCATCCAAAGAACACAGGGATAGATCAAGACAAGAAAAGGAAGTAGTTCTCGGGCAGTGATGCATAAACTCATCCACATTTAGGATACCTATCTCCAGCTTGTCTATCAGGTTGGTAAGGACATGGGCCCCTGGGATTGATAGAGTTGTCTACCATTCAAATCCATGAGCAGTTGTTATATTTTGGTTTTTTTTTAAGAGCTCATTTGGCATTAGTCACCATAGTAAAAACTGCCTAGTACTAGGCTACTTTAAAATCTGATGCAATAACACAAAAAAAACAACAAAAATTTTATAAAAGGGAAAAGGAAACAAGTAGCAAGCAAGCTCCAGCATCGAGGATAGGTCCTCCTAGCGCAGGAGCATGCAACCTATAAGGGGGGAAAAAAAACCCCTGGTTAAATAATTGGGAAAAGGCCAGCCTCCCTCCAAAAGTCAAAAAGTCCATCAGTCAATGTGCACGCACTCGTCCCTAATACAAGGGACAGGTAATAGCAACACCGCCCATCCTGGTACCGGGACAGGTAACATGCGCGAAAATCACCCAGACTGGGGCATTCGACAAGAATGTGCTGAACAGTCTGGGGGACGACGCAGTCGAGCGCTCCATCAAATTGCGATGCGTCACACAAGTGTGCCCGATTCGGAGACGACAGAAAGCGACCTGAAGCCGTCGCGGCATTGGGGGATAGGTCCATGGGAACAGTCAGGCGCAATGGCGCACAACTTTAAGTTCACCGCCCCAAGCGCTGAACGTCATGGAACGGAGAATATCCATGACGCGGGTACAAGAGACCCTAAGGCTGCGAATATGAGCCTCCCAGGTTAGGCGTCGGTCGAATACAAGACCAAGGAAACGGTGCGATTCAACAACTTCCAGGTGCACTCCATTAAGAAACAAATCTGGTTCGGGGTGGAGCCATGGATGGCGGCAGAAGTGCACCACCTTAGTCTTGGCCAAAGAAAACCGAAACCTGTGCGCTTCGGCATAACGAGAGAAGCAGTTCAATGCCTGTTGGAGTCGACGCTCCAGAGTTGGCATCTAGGCCGCACCAAAAGAGATCGAAAGGTCGTTCACATAGAGCGAGCGAGAACATCTTCCGGCAGCACCGAGGTGATGCCGTTGATGCTCCCCCCCACCCGTACGCGGAATCGACGATCTCGCAAAAATTCAGATATAAAGACTGGGAGGCGTCCCCTTCGCCCCCATCGTGTGAAGAGTCTCCATGATACCGTATCGCCATGCGGTATCATAGGCCTTCTCCAGATCAAAAAAACACCGTGGCGTAGTGCTGTCTACGAAGGAAAGTCTCGCAGACGGTATTTTCCAGTCGGAGCAGAGCATCCGACGTGGAGTGGAACTTGTGGAAGCCGCACTGTGCAGAAGACAGATGGCATCCACTGTCCAGGAAAAAGGCTAATATAACATTTACCAATTTCTCCATCAACTTGCACACGCAAGAGGTTAGAGATTGGGCGGAAACCGGCCGGAGTAGAGTGATCTCTCCCAGGTTTGCGAAAGGCGAGCACAGTAGCGATTCGCCAGGAATCCAGGAGGAGACCCTCCACCCAGATCCTGTTGAACAAATCTAACAGAAATGCCATGCCTCGCTCACCCAGGTGTCCAAGCATGGCGTACGGGACATCATCCGGACCATGGGCGGTGTCCGCGCACGAAGCAAGAGCGGAACGCAACTCACTCACAGTAAACCTGTCGTTGAAGGGTTCTCCGCCGGCGGCCTTCCGTGACATCACGACGTGCATTGAATGCTGGCGGAGCAGCATCCCGGCTAGAGAATGCGGAGAAAGCGGTCGCGAAGGATTCCGCCACGGACGCGGGGTCCGAGATTGCGGTCCCATTCTCCTGGAAACGGGAGGGGAGTCCTGCAAGAACTTGCCACGAATCCTTTTGACTCACTTCCACACATCTGCCAGAGGGGTCTTCCAGTTAAGTGAGGACACGTATGCCCGCAAGAAGAGCGGCGGGCGTGCTCAGAAATATACCGGAACCTAGCCCTAGCCAGACGAAATTCAGCGACAGTGAAATCGTTCGGGCGGCGCTTATAGCGCATGTAGGCATAACGCTTCTGTTTGAGGGCCGTCTCACGCTCGGCCGACCACCATGGGAGTGGTCGGCGTGCAAAACGACCAGACGTTCTGGGAATCCTAATCAGGCCCGCGGCGATGAGGTTGCCGGAGAAGAACTTAACGACCTCATCTACCGACCTAAACTCCTCGACTGAGATAGAAAATTCAGTCATTTCCTGAAATGCAGGCCACCGCGCCCGTGCCAAGCACCACTGAGGTGGGCTCTCAGGCGGCAGTTGCCCTGAAAATGATATTTGAATGGGAAAGTGATCACTACCATGGAGATCATCGACCACCCCACAATCAAAATCAGGCTGTGGATCCGAAGAGCACAAAGATAGGTCAAGGCAAGAAAATGAAGTGGTTCTCGGACAGTGTGCGTAAAGTCATCCACGTTTAGGACACCCATCTCAAGCTCTTCGATCAGATCGGCAAGGACTTGTCCCCTGGGATTTATGGAGTAATCTCCCCAGAGAGGATGCCTGCCGTTCAGATCTCCAAGCAAGAGATAGGGCCTCGGCAACCGTGCCACGACGCGGCGGAAGTCCCCCGCGTCGAAGTCAACTGACGGTGGAATGTACGCAGAAGTGATAGTATACCTCCTATTCAGGTGCAGCTGCACAGCCACTGCCTGAAAGGAGGTATCTAAAGAGAAAGGAAGAACGGAGACATCATGCCGGGTGTAAACCGCGTATCCCCCAGCCCGGCCATCCCGAGGTGGTGGGGTCGCAAGACCCTTATACCCCGGGAGAGAGGGCAGGGGGCACGCGCCTAGCATGGTCTCCTGCAAAAAGATAGCCAACGGGGAACGGGACGATACGAGCCTCAGGAGCTCCTCCTAGTTGGTCCGGAGTCCACGGCAATTCCATTGAAGGAATATGCCCTTCAGGCCTAGCTCGGAGGAGACGCGGGGGGCCCTCCTCGAACTGAAGACCCTCACGGGAATAGCCGTAGGCTTCACGGGGGCAGAACCCTGGGCATTACAAAGCGCCGTCGCCTTCGAGGACTTATTGGGGAAGGTTGGGCTCGACATGCGAGTCTTTTCCTCCCTCCGCCTCGAAACCTTAGGCGGGCGTTGCGGCTTCGGAGGCGGGGGGCCCTCTTTTCGAGGAACCACCGTCTCCGAGACACTCGCTCCACCTCTAAGCGTGGGCGAAGGAGCCGAAGCTCCTTTGTTGCTGTCCTCCTTTCGGGGAAGAGCCTTAGGAACCCCGGAAGATGGCCTAGCGACCATCTTCAGGGGTGTTGCCTCCTCTGAGTCTAACGACTCGGTGGAGGCGCGTGGCCGTTTCGCCTTACGGGAAACGGTCAGGCTGGGGAAAGAGGGGGAGCCCTGATTTTAGCCGGGGCTGGGTGTGAACCCTTTAGCCGCCAGCTTTACCAGGGGAGCGCCCGGGTTGAGTAGAGCCCGCAGAGGGGCTTCGAATGGGCGCGGAAACAACCGTGCTCGTTGGCCTGGATGGGCCAGGAGCAGAGGGTGTCTTTCTAACTATTGAGGCATATGACGTCCCAGGCAGAGCTGGGCGCGCCAGGACCAAGTCCTTAGCCTCGCGGAATGAGATTCGATCCTGGGCCTGAATGGCCAGGATTTCTTTCTCAAGGAGATATGCACCACATTGCTACGAAGAAGCGGGATGCGGCTCTCCGCAATTGGCACACTGGGCCACACACTATTTGGACTTATCGTGTGCGACCTTGGAGCAATTTACACAAACTTCGGGTGACCCCGACTTTGCACGTCTACAAGAACGATTTGTATGGCCGAAGCGGTGACAGTAATAGCACCGCCGCGGCAGTGGCACAAATGCCTTCACGCGGTAGCGGTACCAACCGGCACGCACCGACTCACGGAGCTTGTCACAGTCTAACGTAACGAAGAGTGTAGGGGTGGGTCTCGAGGCCCTTATCTGTTTTCTCATCACACGTTCGACCTTGACCGCCCCATGGTCGGCCAGCTCTAGGGTGATGTCCTCAATGGAGTAGTCAACGAGTTCCCTCGCATAAACTACTCCTTTCACAAAGTTCATGGTAGAGTGCGGCGTCACACTCACCGCGATGCTATCAAGTGTCCGAAGAGTACTTATCTTGGCCGCCTCGGGCGAGATTCGCTGCATTCGCCAGAAGGCTCTCGTCCGAGAAACGGGTCACCATCGGCTCTCTACCAATTGCACTAGCTAATCCTCTCCTCTAATGGATCCTGTTGCCCTTGGCCAACATGCTGCCATCAGTAGAGCAAATAACGAGGAAGCATTTGCAGCAAGCGGGCTCGAAAACCCCAGGTAACCTCTGAATGAGGGGCCCGATGTCATCGAGGCTCCGCCCTGTGCACTTTTAGTCTTAGTCAGGGTCTCCACAACTGGGGGGGCAGATCTTGGCTTGGTTGCTTGCCAAAGTGGCAGCAGACCCATCCGTCCCCGTAGCTCCCGCGGATGGAGGGGGGTCCCGAGTCTTCTTAGTCTAAGTCTTTTTCTTTTTTGGAGAGGAGGGCGGGAAATGAACCCGCTTCTCACCTCCGCCGATAGGAGCCCCTAGGTCAGATGGACCGGCCTCAGCCAGGTCCTTCTCCGAAATGGAGAAGGTTCTGGTGGTCGCAGGGGCACTGGTTGGAGGAGATCCTTTCCCTACATGTACTGCCTCGGAGCCCTCAGCCGTTTGAGGAGGACCTTGCATAGGGGGGATTCTGGTTCGGTGCTTGGCGCCGAGCCTGGATTCCCCCCCATGGAAGGCCCTACCAACTGAGGCTGGGTTTCCTCAAGGACCATGTATATCACAGGAGGGGCCTCCAGTTGGCCATCCCCTCCCAGGACATCGCAGGTCCCCTTGGCAACGTCACCAGTCTTTTGTGGGGAGGCACAGGCTTTGAACCCGGCAAGGTTTAATATTCCTGCCAGCAGGTTTTTTGAGGGAAGCGACAGAAGGGGCCTGGCTTTCCTCTCCCCCTAAGGGAGTTTGCCCTACAGAGCCACTTCGATGTGGAGCGGCTGGCTAATGGCTGCCTGCTGGCTTTCTTGGAAGTCCCCTTGGAAAGAACAGAAGGGACTGCCGGTGGAAAGAGGGAGGTGCCCGAAAGCACCTCCAGAGAAGGGGGTGAGGGGGAGTCCCCTACACCCGTAGGTGAAGGAGAGGAGTGAGCCTCCTCTCCGGTTAGAGAGATATGGAGGGTCCCCTGCACAAGCACATGGGGGGAGGACCTCCATTTTTTTGGTGGAGCTGCCTGAGGGTGGCTCCGTCGTTGTTTCATGGGGAGTTAAAGAGGTTTGTTTTTTTGAAAATTCATCCATGGGCATGGTGACCCTATTTGTGTCATGGGACGCAATAGCTCATCACCTCTCGCAGTTGCCTGCACTGTAAGAGGTGCTTACAGGCCTGGCAGAGCCAGGCGCCACCATTTTGGACCACCCCTCCCGCCTGGTAACCTGGCAGTCCATCGGCATGGCGGCTCGACCTTGAACATGGCGTAAAATTGATAGAATGTGAAGAGGAGAGGAAAAGAGATGTGAGGAAGGTATGGATGGGGATGAAGCAGGTTGTTAAAAAACAGCCACCCCTGACCGGAGCTCAGGTGTTAGGGAACATTGTCCCCTTCCCCCTCAGCCCCGATCCGGGACGGTTGGCTGAGAAGAAGGTCAGCATCTACCCTGTGAAATTACAGGCTGACCAGAGAAATTTGTGGGAGAGGTTGTATGAAAAGCAAGGAAACAAGTGTTTTGAAGGAAGGAGAAGAGGCTAAGCTGGTGTCAGATGGGGTGCTGAGTCCTGTCAGCACAGCGACCAGGATGGCAAATCACCGCGCCCCTTACGAGGGAAATGTAGGCCACTGCGCCCGCGCCAAGCCCCACTGAGGTGGGCTCTCAGGCAGCAGTTGCCCCGAAAATGATATTTGAATGGGAAAGTGATCACTACCATGGAGGTCATCAACCACCCCACAATCAAAATCAGGCTCTGCATCAGAAGAGCACAAAAATACATCAAGGCAAGAAAATGAAGTGGTTCTCAGGCAGTGATGCGTAAACTCATCCACATTTAGGACACCTATCTCAACCTCTGTGATCAGATCGACAAGGACTTGTCGCCTGGGATTTATTTTGTAATCTCCCCAAAGAGGATGCCTGCCATTCAGATCTCCACGCAAGATAAAGGGCTACGGCAACCGTGCCACGATGCAGTGGAAGTCCCCCGCGTCGAAGTCAGCTGACGGTGGAATGTACGCAGAAATGAAAGTATACCTGCTATCCAGGTGAAGCTGCACAGGCACTGCCTGAAAGGAGGTATCTAAAGTGAAAGGAAGAACAGAGACACCATGCCGGGTGTAAACCACGCATCACCCAGCCCGCCATCTCGTGGTGGTGGGGTCGAAAGACCCTTATACCCCAGGAGGGTGTGCAGGCGGCATGCGCCTAGCATGGTATCCTGCAGAAAAATAGCTAAAGGTGAACGGGACGAGACGAGCCTCCACAGGTCCTCCCAGTTGGCCTGGAGTCCATGGCAATTCCATTGAATAAATATGCCCTCCAGGCCTAGCTCAGTGGAGACGCGGGGGCCCTCTTTGAACAGAAGACACTCACGGGAATGGCCATACACTTTCCGGAGGGGGAACCCCAGGCGCTGTTGCCGGACAAAGCGCTGAAGGCGCTGTCGCCTTCGAGGACTTATTGGGGGAGGTTGGGCTCGCCATGCGAGTCTTTTCCTCCATCAGCCTCCAAACCTTAGGAGAGCATTGCGGCTTCGGAGGTAGGGGGCCCTCTTTTAGAGGAACCACGATCTCCAAGCCACTCAGCCCACTATGCATGGGTGAAGGAGCCGAAGCTCCTTTGTTGCTGTCCTCCATTTGGGGGACAGCTTTAGGAACCCCGGGAGATTGCTTGGCAACCAACTTCAGGGGTGTTGCCTCCTGTGAGTCTAACGACTCAGTGGAGGCGCCTCGCTGTTTTGCCTTACGGGAAACGGTCACGCTGGGGAAAGGGGGGGGGGGGCTGGTTTTAGCCAGGGCTGGGTATGAACCCTTTTTGCCGCCAGCTTTACCAGGGTAACGCCCGGATTGAGTAGAACCTGCAGAAGGGCTCCAAATGGGCATGGAAACAACGGTGCTCATTGGCCTGGATGGGCCAGGAGCAGAGGGTGCCTTTCTAAGTATTGAGGCATAAGATGTCCCAGGCAGAGCCGGGCACACCAAGACCAAGTCCTTAGCCTCGCGGAATGAGAGTCAATCCGGGACCTGAATGGCCAAGATTTCTTTCTCAAGGAGTGTCCCTTGCGCAAGCACAGGGGAGGGGGAGACCTCCATTTTTTCTTTGGAGCTGCCCACGGGCGTCTCCATCGATGTAAAAGGGCAAATGGGGAGAGATTTGGGATGGGGGTTTGATGTTCATTCATGGGCATGGTGACCCTATTTTTTCCACAGGAAGCAATTGCTCATCACCCCTTGCAGTAGCCCGCCCTGCAAGGGGTGCCTACAGGCCTAGCAGAGCCAGGTACCGCCATTCCGGACCACCCCTCCTGCATGGTGGCCTGGCAGTCCATTGGCATGGCGGCTCCACCTTGGACACAGCCTAAAATTGATAGAGTGTGAAGACGAAAGGAAAAGGGATGTGAGGAAGGTATGGGTGGGGATGAAGCAGCCTGTTAAAAACCAACCACCCCAGATGGAACAGTAGGAGACAAGCCTCCGCAGTTCCTCCCAGTTGGCCCGGGGTCAATCGCAATTCCATTGAAGGAAAATGCTCTTCAGGCCTAGCTTGGAGCAGATGCAGGGGCCCTGTTCAAAAAGAAGACTGTAATGGGAATGTCTGTGCGCTTCTGGGAAGCAGAATTCTGGGTGCTGTTGGATGAACAAGTTGTTGTTGCCTTTAATGACTTATTAGGGGAGGTTGTGATTGCTCTGTAAGTCATTTCTTCCCTTTGGAAAATAGACTAATTCCTAGCCACCTACTCCAGGCTTGGGTGGGGGCATAGGAGCCATGGCTTCTTTGGTGCTGTTCTCCTTACAGGGACAGCTACGGGAAACCCAAAGGATGGCATCACAGCCACTTGCAGAGGTGTTGGCGCACAGCTGTTTCGCCTCACAGGGTATGGGTACACTGGGAAGGGTGGAGCCTGATTTTAGTCAAGGCTGGTTGTAAACACTTTGTGCAGCATCTCTACCAGAGGAACGCACAGGCTGCATATAACCTGCATGCAAAGGGGTTCCAAATGGGCATGGAAAAGACCACATGCAGAGATACCTTTAAAATTTAGGCATAAGATATCACAGGCAGCACCAGGTGAGCCAAGGAAAACAGCAAGGATTTCCTTCTCCAGGAGATACACACTACATTGCTTGAAGAAGAATAAGGGTGTGGCTTTCAACAATTGACATACTGGGCCATACATGATATGGACATCATATACAGGTCATTCCATGTCAATTGAACCAAAAAAAGGGGTATTCTTCAGACCCATCTCCAATTTGACTCATATTTGGTAGGCTTATAAATCTCACTGTGGCGAGTAAAAACATATGTCTTAATATTCTAGGTCACACCACTTGTGAGCTATGACACTACAACAGATGGACCTGCTTCATTGGGATCTCTTGTACCTGTTGGTGTAGTCTTTATTGATGGAGTGATGGCTGTTATTATTTTAATGTGCCCCTGGCAACCTGGTAATACACACTCTTTGGGCCGTAAGTCTGTGAACTTGGAAAATCCAATCTTCAAGGTGGGGTAATGGCACTTGAAAAACTCATAAGCTTCTTTCAAGTTGTACAAAATTAAATGTTTCTGCTTTCTTTCTCTTTTCCCATCATGTCCTTTCACTGAAAATCCTTTAGGCCTGGCATTTCTCTGCTCATGTTGGGACTTTTGTAAATTTAACTACAGCTTCTTCACTCTTTTTTGTCAAGCTGCTTGCCTAACCTTGGGTTTGGGTTCGAAAATATTCCTTTTTCTTTGACCAAATCTTGGGCTTGTCTGGCCATATATTGGGAACAGCCAAATTCTACCATAATTCGCATTCTAGTCCAAGTCTTGGGAAGGAAGGTAAGGATCATCAGTTGTTCTCTGTGGCTTGTAGTTTCTTGAAATTTCTCCTTAAGCTGCATTATCATCACAGAGTCATCTGAGTCACTAGATATAATGGAATGGTCTAATGACAGCTCCAAATTCCTATTTACAGTTTGGGTAATTTTTTTTCATCTTCTTCTTAGAGTACTCTTAAGTGAGTTCAATCTCCATTCTTGGATCATCCTCACTAGACTCTTCTCCAGAGGATATTTTGGGGACTAACATTGTTTGAGGGATCTTCAAGTTTGGGGGGTTCAAGTTTTTTAAGTTCTTTGAAACATCCAGTACAGGCCTTTGAGTTTTCACTCAGATTCAACTCTATTTTTGTTGATCAAATATTTTGGTGTCTCTTATACCCTCCACTCTCTCTTATTATGCTTTTGGAAAGGGTCATAGCGAAACTTTGATATAGCACTTCAAAAATGAAGATGTACACTAGTTTGGAACTTATTTTACATGGTTATAAGTTCTATTTTCCTTTCCCATGACACAACAAAGAGATAAAGGATAGCTCTAAAATTTTCAATGAAAAAAGCGAAATTGGCAACTCTGTCACTTATGCCATTGTGGCTCTGAGCTCCTTGTATATCCCTTCCCCTGGGGCTGAGTAATAGCTATTTCAAAAACATCTGTCCTCTCTGCCTCACCTTGTATATCCCATTTATTAAAACTGATTTTTCCTGGTACATATTGTCCCTTTAGTGGTGAAAGGGTTAAATACCATGAGACAGCCTAAGTTACCCTTGCTTGTTTGAAGATAGAGAACCAAGGAAATTTGTTTATGAGATTATTTTTTTTTAGATTATGTTAGTGACTACCTATCTGCTAGTGAGACCAACTCAATCTAGAGGAGATAGTGGTTTTAGCCTGCTTGGCTTGGAAAAGCCCTTTTAAATAGTGCATGGCTATTAACAATTACCGTATTGCTTTGTCTCCTGCATCAACATGTTGTAGAGTGTGGTGCCATGCATGCTTTATAAGTTGCAACCTCTACTATATATTTACCTTAATTTGCCTAACAAATAATTACCTGGTAAACTTAAGTTTGTTTTGCCATGAAGATGCAATTGATTCAGATCTGAATTCAAGCAATGTTCTTTTGGGATAAACTTGATTCACAAATTTGTAAATGTTGAGGAATTCTCTACCGCCAAGAAATCTTAAGAAGGATGACATAATAGCTGGATTATTATATGTAGTCAAGTTCAGGTTGTTATGCCACCTTTTGTATCAGGATATGGCATTTATTATTTCTGCAGAGAGAAAAGAAATATTAATTAGCTTTATTTGTTTTTCTTCATCCACAAAAATCTCTCTATTGCAACTACTGTTCTCAACCTCTTGGCATTTATATCTTTTTTTCCACATTCAATCCTAATACCACACTTAGTCCATAATCCTCTCTTTACCCAGCACTATCACCAATTCTTTCAGTTTCTCCCTTTCAATACTGTGGCCCACACATTACACAATCAAATGTTCTATAGATTCTCTCTCTGCCCCAATGGGCACCACTAACATCAGTCCTCTCTACCATTCCATTTATATATTCACCCCTTCACTTCCAAGGATCCAATCTGTGCCTTAAATAGTAGTTGGCTTGCAAAACTTCCATTGTACATTTCCTTGATGCAAGGTGCCCTTTAGCATCTGTATAGAGTCAGGCTGCTTTTGTCATTCATTCCCCTTCCCCAGAACCTGTCCTACCTCCAGTATTTTCTGCTTCAGTTTTCCTTGTGCTCTGTCCTTTCTATAGATTGCTTCCAATTCATACTTTGTATCCACTTTCCTCATCTCCTATGCCACTTAGTCCTATCATAAACAGAATAAACATAACCTGCCAAGGTCTCTACTCCCATTCCTTACAGCCTCAATTTATAATTTGTTTTCATCTTTGCTACTCTCTCTTGATACCTACTGTCGTGGTATTGCAAGGACCGAGTGGTGGTCTAAGTACATATAGGTTTGTTACATACTTCAAAAACTTTGTGATTAGGTTTTTTCTAAGAGTGCTATATTTGATTATTATTATTACATTATTTTTAATCTTTGAGGGTTTCTAGTGCCATGCTCAGCATTTTGAGGATTGAATTAAATACCTTTAATTGCAACATAACAATAATTGAAATCTAACAAACAAACTACACAGTTTTGAATTAAACAAGTTTAAGTGAGGCTTACTAAATTACACAATTTAATATACTGTAATGGTTGACCTAAAGCTCACTTTAATATTGAACACTAATTGACCTTCAAAAAAACAGATAATGGAATTTATTTACCTTTAAAAATCATACAAAAATCGGGTTTGAGACTGACCTTGGCCTCAATTTTATTATTACGTTATTTTTAATCTTTGAGGGTTTCTAGTGCCATGCTCAGCATTTCAAGGATTGAATTAAATGCTTCTAAGAAAAATAGACCTTTAATTGCAACATGAACAAAAATTGAAATCTAACAAACAAACTACACAGTTTTGAATTAAACAAGTTTAAGTGAGGCTTACTAAATTACACAATTTAATATACTGTAATGGTTGACCTAAAGCTCACTTTAATATTGAACACTAATTGACCTTCAAAAAAACAGATAATGGAATTTATTTACCTTTAAAAACCACAAGAATGTTGTTTTTGGGTAGGCGCATGGATGTCTTTACTGCCACTCCAGATGTTTGTCTGGCGTGAGGATAGCTTTAAAGCCACAGATTAATTTGGTGCATACAACGGGTGGTGTTAAGCACGTTGTCTTGGTAAGACGATTTAACCAACGGGACAGGAAAAGTATGCTTCTTCTACTCTTAGGGTTAATCTGTGAATAATTCGCACTGACGAGCGATAAGCAAATGAGTGCTCGAGGGAGTTCACTTTGGGGTATTCTTCAATGGTGAGGACTATCTCTGGGTTTTGTTGTACACTAGGATAGGGGGTTTCTCTGATGAGAGATAGTTAAGCTAGTTTCTCAATACAAGCTAACTTAACGTTTGGTGTGACCACCAGGAACTGGCTCAGTATGAGCTTCTTCTGTGTTCCTTTCATAGGGTTGCTGGGCACTTTGCCGGACTTCATTGTCTCAATCGCAGTCCATACACCGGATGGCTCACCAGGTAGTCAGGAGGTTCTCTCCATCTCCTTAACTGACTCTGATGAGCCCGCACTCTCTCAGTCATACCGTCATTCAAACTCTCCAAAACATACGTCACTCCATTTTCCCAAACCCTCACAACTCTATAAGGTCCATCAAACTTCTCACTCATCTTTGACACATTCAACCTACCCTTCACTTCTTTCACCTTTAATACTTTTGCACCTAATTCAAATGAACGGAACCTTTTATGTGCCTCACGCCATATACTCTGCTCACTTTCACTCAAACGAAATCTATCTTTCACTCGCCTCTTAAAATTCATCACAAACTGACATGGGGACATTCCAGTTGCACTATGCACAGTTGAATTATACGCCCACAACACTCTCCCCAGACACACATCCCAGTCATTCACTGTCGTACTCATCATTCTCAACATCTCACACAAGGTTCTTATAGTCCGTTCAGCCAATCCATTTGAAGACGGTACATACGGAGTTGTTCTCACATGCTCCACACCATTCTCTCTCAACATTTGCTCAAACACTTCCCCTACAAATTCAGGCCCATTATCACTCAGACATCTTCTAGGCTTCCATACACACATAGGAAAAAACAACTGCTCAACCACACGCGCAACAGTCACACTCCTTTTATCTCTCACAGGCGCTGCATACACAAACTTACTTTTATGATCAACCATCACAACCATACCAACATTCCCAGCATTCGTACGCGGCAAAGACACACAATCAATCACTACCAATTCAAACAGTTCTTCCGCATCAACTTTCAAAATCGGTGGTTTCACTTGCACACTTTGCACCTTTCCCTTCTGACACCTTTCACACGTAGTTGCAACATCATTCACAACAGTTCTCAGAAACGGATGGAACACACGCTCCTTCATACACTCCCACAGCTTAAACTTACCCATAATTATCATGCACAACCTTCACCAGACCAATCATACCAACTAAGGACATCACAGGTACATACATATCATCACCACCCTTCACATGCCTCACAAAATATACAACATCCATACAAACAACAAAATCCTTAGCATACCTTTTAAAATCACTTAAACACTCTGGCCATTCATTCAAATCAACACGCATCATTACACACCTCTTCAACTCACTAACAAAAGGACACATCTCTTGCATCTCTAGAATATCATCACTTAAAATCTCATTCTCATCATCCATGACCAACTCAATCATGCCACAAAATTTGACAACATTCTTTGCACACTCATTCAACCTCATCACCTCACATTCACCTTTCATAAGACAATCCTTATCAGCATCCAAAGAAAAATCATTCAATCTCATAAAGTCTACACCAAGCAAGAAACAACACGGCATTTGCTCATCCTTCAGAATCACAAAGTCATGCTTCACATTCACACCATTACCCAAACTCACTTTCAGACTAACCTGTTCCCATGCCACTATCATGCCATTCCCTAATCCACTTATCCATAACTTCACAGGTTTATGCTCGCAACATTTAAACTCATCATACTTACTCAGAATCCTCTCATTCACTAAAGACACCTGCGCTCCAGTATCAATCAAACCACAGAACAACCTTTCACCAACTTTCACTCTCGCTTCCATCATATCAGGTCCACCATGTTCGCAATAAACCGAAGGAACAAGCACACCAACATCAGCACTGATATCCACACTGTCATTAACTCCCATATCATCACTCACTACACACTCATCTTCATCCAGACAATCATTCTTCTCTCTTATATATGAACACTTTTCAATCACCCAATTGTAGTGCACACCGCTCAAACATTGCAGATGTACCACATTAGGATTCAAACCCTTCATCTTCTCATCCTTGTACACAATCGGCCTCTCACCACCAAAGTGCACATAAACAATCACTCCAACCAAACGACTCACTACAATCAACACTTCCTGAAATGGCGGGACCCCTTGCATACACATCGCTCTCAATTCTTTCATGAAGTTCCGCACCTTTGCCATACCAATGCTTTCAGGCTTCCTACACACTTCATTCATTACCTCCTTCCTTAAATCATCTACACTATCGGGCACTCTCACATCTACTCCATCACTCTTCAAATCTTGCAAACCATTCCATACACTCTCAAACAAGGAATCACCACCACCCTTACTCTCTTTTCCATTCATAATCCCTTTCGGCAAATACTCAGGATCACTCACTCCACACACAATTTCATCATTCGTACCAGGATACCTTGACATCAAATCAGCCACTCCATTCCGTTCACCAGGCACATACTCAATCACATAGTCAAAGTCACTCAAATCTTCCAAAGTCCTTGCAATCCTACTATCAGCCCACTTCATACGCTGCAGATACACAAGAGGTTGATGATCGGTTTTTATCACAAACCTCACACCATACAAAAATGGACGCAACACTTTCAAACAATATCTTATCGCAGCCAGCTCTCATTCCACAGTCGAATACTTTTGTTCTGCAACATTCATAGCCTTGGATACATACCCAATTATTCGCCTGACATTCTCTCCATTCAAACGCTGCTCTTGCATCAGAAAACCTCCCATACAATACCCACTCGCATCTGTATACAGTTCAAGCATTTTAGCATTTACACTATAATCTGGGTAAGCCAATTCAACATCTTCAGCCGCTGCCTCTTTCAGTCTCTCATACGCCTCATTCATCTTATCATTCCACTTGACAACCGTACTACCTTTCTTGCCCATCCACTCAGTCAGAGGCTTACTCACACCAGAACAATCACGTATAAACTTTCGCTGAAACTCAATCAAACCCCAAAACGACTTCAGTTGCTTTACAGTCACCGGTTTAGGAAACATTCGCACCTTCTCAACATACTTCGGTGATTTTCGCAACCCATTCTCACTCACCATATGCCCAAGGAATTCCACTTCTTTCGCAAACCATTCACACTTCGCCACTTTCACCTTCACACCAACACTCTCCAACGTTCTCAACACATCATTCACCAATCTCATATGCTCCTCAAAAGTCTCAGTCATAATCAAAATATCATCTATAAACGCAATCACATTCTTACTCGCAAACTTACTCAACACAACATTCATTGCCCGCTGGAAGGCTCCAGGAGCATTAGCCAACCCAAAGCTGAGGTTCCGGAACTGGTAATGCCTCTTTGAGGAAGAGAAGGCAGTTACTGGCCGGCTCTCCTCAGCAATGGGCATCTGGTAATACCCCCGTACCAGATCCAGCTTCGTAAACCACTCCATCCCATGCATACTATACACACACTCAGATACCACACACATCGGAAACCTTTCTTTCACAGTCCTTTCATTCACCTCTCGATAATCCACACACAGACGCAATCTTCCATCCGGCTTACATACAGGTACAATTGGACTATTCCATGCACTCTCGCTCTCTTCAATCACCCCCAATTGCTCCAATTCCAAACACTGCTCCTCAATCTCATCAGCAACCGGACGTGGGAAATGCCTCGGCCGCTGATAGATTGGGGAGTCCTCCTTCAGGACAATCTTGAATTCCGGGAGCTTTGCAACCCCAAAATACAGATCACCCTTACTGAGGGCTCCCTTTCGCTCAAATATCATTCGATACACATCCTCCCTTTCATACTCAGTCAAACATCCATCTAATTTCACCATGTCCTTCACCTCATTATACATCCATTCGCATGTCTTTTCATTCGCAACATTCACCCTGATATCCGTACTATCATCCATACCTACCTCATTGACAGTGGAGAGGTGGCCCAGTACATCTCCGACTTGGATTCCCCTCACCTGCCCTTTCACACTGGGGTCCGCCTGCACACATACAAAAGGATCATTCATTCTCATCAAGCCATCAAACACACAAGCAACACGCCTTACCTTATAACATGCATCCTTTCCATCCAATATCACAGTGTTCTCACTCACATTCAAACTAACATCCTTACTCCAACTCACTCTAACAGACACCCTTTCACCCTTCACAAGCCTTACATTCTCCATAGCAGTCACCTCAATACCAGTAAACACACTCCTCAAAACGCTACCATCTTTCCCTACATACAACTTATACACCCCATTTTTACCAATCTTTCTCTCAATCTGATCACTCGAGGATGCACAACCATACGATTCATTTTCATAAAATCATAGCCCAAAATCCCACCATACTCACTACTCACCTTATCAATCACAGAAAATTCACATTCATTCATCCTCATACCATGCATTCGAACAGCTGACCTTATCATTCCAATCACAGGCACTCTCCTATTACCAATACCTACTAAACTACCCTTGCACTCAGACAGGAGGGCTTTCTCGCTAACCTTGTCATACACATCTTTATACACCAAGCTCGCCTTGCATCCAGAATCTATTAAAGCCAAACACTCAATTCCATTCAATTCCACCTTCACACTCAGACACTCATACTTCCTACCAGACAGCACTTTCACACTAGACAGACTTACCAACACATTACTCACACTCATGCACCCAGAGGATACTTCAGCAGGTACCCTCTTACCATTCAGTTTCCCGCTTCAGACTTTCCATTCACACCTTGCGCTCTCAGTCTAATCCAACACTTTTCACTCGAATGTCCTTCCATCGCACAATAGCTACATACATTCCTCTGGTCACGACACATCCTTGCATAATGACCAGCCTTTCCACAATTACCACATGCATATTTCATACTTTCCCCACCAGTTGCTCCACCATTCAACCTCGGACAATCTTTCTTCAAATGGCCTATTTCTTTACACTCGAAGCACTCTTTCACACTTTCCTGGCAATCCTTTATCATATGCCCTTTCTTACCACACCCAAAACATGCACCAGATGTCCACCTACATTCTGCCAACATATGACCTTTCCTTCCACACCGACGACATTCCACAATCTTTCTCCCACCATTCGGTCTCTCGTTTGCTGGGACATACCTCGGCTTCTCTCTCATATATCCGTTCCCACGCTTGAAATTCATCTGCCCCCTTCCATTCGACCACCCTCCATTTGCCCATCCATTCTGCCGGCCCAGGAAGTTTGACATCACTCCAGCTGGTGCAGCCTTCAGGGCATCCCTGTAGCTGACAAACTGCTGGGGTGGATGAAAGCTCCTGGGCTTCTTACCTCCAACATTCACACTGTACCATCCATCCTCTTCTAGATCGCTTTCATCATCAAATCGTCCATCTTCTAACAGTTCCAACACATCCTCCCACATCAACCGTTCACCTGTCAGTCTCACTCTCTCCTTTCTCTTTCCACTCAGCCATTCACTCACCTTTTGTGTCCAAAAACTTCCTCATCAGTGGTTTACATTCATTTACATCATCATCACCATACCTCGTTCTTGCCATACTCTCAAGCCTATGTGCATACATATTCACACTTTCACTCTTCCCCATTCAAGCCTTCTCAAATTCATTCACCCTTTTATACTTCACACTCTCTTTCATTCGTTTCACCTGCCCAATCAATCTCTTCTTCACTACATCGTACTTTGGCTCCCCCACACTTGTGATCACACGGAAAAACTCCAATACTTTTCCCTCCAAACATTCCCCCAAAACATTCATCCAGTATCCCTTATTCTCCGGGTACTTGAGCTTACAATAATGCTCAAATTCCCCGAAGAATTGTTCCATACTTTTCCCACCATGTAACCTAAATCGATCTATCTTTGGCACTTCCCTTATCAAAATACCTTTCCCCACATTCACTTCACTATCCGAAGAGTTACTCTCGGTCTCACTCATTCCAATCATACCATCACTCTCTCCTTCATCCAAGTACAATGAGTCCACACTCTTGCCTCTTACCTTCCTATCCTTCCCCTTTGCACCACTCTTCCTTCTCTTGCGTTCAACTCTCTTCCATTCTCCGTCCTTCCTACCACTCACCGTATCTTCTTTAGACTCAATCCTACTGCCATCCATTCCTTTTAGCGGAGTCCCTTCAGTAAGAGCAGGGGTCAAGGTTGTAGGTCCTGGGGCTGATCCAGCCCCTGTCATCATGTTATACAGGTCCTGCATCCGTCGGTCCGTCTGATCCTGTCGGTCTCCCATTTCCTTCTTCATCCTATCACTTTTCATTCATCCCTTTTATTTTATTCTCCATTCCCTCCATCATTCCCCGCAACATTTCACACTCCTCTTCTTTCTTTCTCAACTCCAGTCTCAATCGCATTACTTCTTCATTCAATGTTTCCGCTACAGCCATTGTTCCCAAGTTAGTAAAAAGATAGGAGGAGGGAAAAATCAATCAAACTACTTGTCACACTAATTGGGTATGGACTGCAATCCAATCCAGTAACGCTCCCAGTTTCGAAGTCTCACGTCCCTATTCGGGCGCCAAATGTAGCGGGCCGAAAAATTTTAGACTAACCCCAATCGATCCAACCCGCTCCTTACACTAATCCGGACGTGAGAAATTGAAGGAGAATGAAACGGATTGTATGTACAGTCCTTTACTAACAAAAAAATACAATATTTACAAAAAAATATGGGTAAATATGCACAAAATATCTACAATAGAGAGGGGCGATTATATTGGAGATCTTACTTTTCACCAAAAAATACAAAAAGAAAATCCTATATATATGAATACTATTTAATCTATCCTAATAAACATAAAAAATCAAACAACCAAAAAAAATCCTGACTACAACAGTCAATATATAAACAACAAACAAGGCCTCACTTTATTCAAAGAGGATGGGGAGATGTCCAGCCACCTGCCACTCGAGCGAGCAAAATGCCTAGGACTTACAACAAGTGTGGCGCCTCTGCGCTTGATGGAAGATAATGACCTTAAAAAGCTTGCGTGGCTATTATAAGCCCTCCTTCACTAAGCTATACTATTGGCCTTTATTTATTAACAATAATAATATATAGCTTTCCAGGATATAACACTTTGTTTGTAATATAAGGATATACGAAACTAAGTCCTCTCTTTCCAGAATATGGCGCCTGGAAAGAAAGAAAAAAAACATGGTAATCATTTTTATACATAAAATAAACAAAAAACAACAAACCCATTCCCATTCAGACACACACACATTTTTACAGAGGAAGGGATAGGGTACTGAGAAAAGGGGTGGGAGAATGGCCCTTTTACACACACTCACATTCGCTCCACCACAAAGGGAGACCAGAGGCGCCAGATACTCTAGCAAATATATATTTGAAAGTGGTGGAAAGTTGGAGGCAGGACAGAAAGACAAAATTTTATGCGATGCCCCTGAGGGAGGCGTCATAAAATATTTTCAACCTATTGGCCAGTGGAAACTTCCAAGAGATCTTACAATTATGGATAAATGGTTTAATAAGATTGCACAAAGGGTTTTGAAGTAAACACAACTGAATCTAAAAGAACAGAAGTCTAAGGAAATTTAAAAAAATAAGAAATCTAGCTCGTCTGGACCAACCAATTGGAAGATTGAAAATTTGTAGCCTAGTATAGATGCAAAAAGTATACATAATAACTATAAAGCATTACTCTTTGTATCTACACTGTGCTACAAATTCTCAACTGCTCTATAGCTTCCAATAACATCGTGTCACACATGCCTAGTGTAAACGCCCCTTAATGGAAATACAGAGAGGTTTCACAAACATTTTTATTAGAAATATGTCTGTAAACTCCTGACCCTACTCTTCTTGACATTGCATTTTTTTGCAACAAATCGTGCTATATGATGTCACTCATTACATTTTTCAATATAACATGTTATTGAAACATAGGATAACCATATAAAATAGGTTTTAGGGCTGTTCTGTGCATATATTTCAACATATATAACACTCGTGACTCAATGATGAACTTCATTTTTTTCTGACATAAATGAGTTAAAAAGGGACAGCTAGAAGGGGGAAAATGAAATTGGACTCTCTCTGCCATAAATGAAAGATATACACTCTGATTCCAGGGTAGGAGTCCCTAAAGGGCAGAGGGGCGGCATCAGGGACCTTGAGGGTCCAGCCAGGATTGAACCAGCACCAAATAATTCGAACAGGAAGCCCTCAAGCGAGGCAAATGGGGCACCCAAGTGAGCTTGCTATCAAGCGTTAAACCAGACTAAAAAAGAGGGGCAAGTGACAAGGACCCCACAACCCTGTTAAAAATGCATGGCCTTCATTTTGGTGACTGAAAACTGGAATCCCTTGGAGACAGCACGACCTGACATGGCATCAATTGCCAACTGTAATAAACGGGCAGCAGAAGGCAAGTGGGGAGATAAACTAAACAACGCTAAGTCATCCAAGAAGAGAGAAGCAGAAACCCCCTCCAGAAGAGTAGACACCAGACTATTAATGGCAATGATGAAACATGTCAGACTTAAAACACACCCCTGGGAAACACACTCCTTTTGAACCCGCAAGCCTGAGAATGCACCCCCAATATAGACTTTAAAATTACGGGACGATAAAAATTCTTGAATAAAAACCAGTAAAAAGCCCCTCATACCCCAATGATATAACTGACGTAAAACACCATATCTCCAGGTGGTATCATAGTCATTCTGAATGTCTAAGAACACCACCAACACCTGATGCCTGGAGAAAAAAAACTCATAAAACAGTCTTCCAAATGGATGAGGTGATCAAGGGTACTACAGCCCCTGGAAAACCGCACTGAAATGGAGAGAGGAGCAAGTTGGACTCCAAAAACCAGGTAAGGCGAACTTGAACCATCCTCTCAAATAACTTACTGAGGCAGCTCGTAAGAGCAAGTGGGTGATTAAGGGTGCAAACTGTCCCTACCAGGTTTGAGAAAGGGTAGAATAACCCCCAACATGCCAGGAGGACAGATAAATCCCTTTGATGCAAAGTAGGTGGTAAAGGTCAAGCAAAAATAACTCAGAGTGGGGATGGAGAAGACGGAGAAAGTCATAGTGGATGCAATCATCACCAGGGGAGGTGGAGCCACAGTGAAACAAAGCATCCTGCAGCTAATAGACGGAAAAGATAGCATTATAAGAGTAGGTGGTGCATGTGGTAAAATCTAAAAGGCGAGACTCTATAGCGGCCTTATGATCGAGAAACTGTCGAGGATAGCTAGCAGCGCTACTCACCAAAGCAAAATGGTCAGCCATAGCTTCGCTGACCAACTGGCCATCTGACACAAGCGAGCCTCCATTATCCATTAGCAACGTAGCAACCCCGGATCTTATTGACCCCCTCCCAAACCCGAGTCAACGATGTGGATGCCAGAACTAACGGCGGGCATGACGGAGGGTCCTCTGGTGGATGACATGAGCACGGTTCTGATCGACCCTACTCGATTTTTATTTTTTTAATTAAGGGGCTATCTGGCGACTGCTGACTAAGGCATAAGTTGCCGTAAACAAACAGCCTAGTTCTAGGCTACTTTAAAAAATTGAACAGGAAACAATAAAAAGAAATAACAATAACAAAGCAATAACAAAAACAACAACAATTAAACCGGGTTAAATGAAAGGGAGAAGGCCGGCCTCCCCCCAAAAGTCAATAAGTCCACCAGTCAAAGTACACGCACTCGTCCCGAGTACAAGGGACAGGCGGTAGCGACCCCGCCCATCCCGGTACCGAGACAGGTGTCGTGCGCGAAGATCACCCAGACTGGGACATTCGACAAGAAATGTGCCGAACAGTCTGGGGGACGACGCAGTCGTTGCAATAGGGCGCAGGCGAACGCTCCATCAAATAGCGATGCGTAACACGAGTGTGGCCGATTCAGAGACGACAGAAAGCAACCTGAAGCCGCCGCGGCATTGGGGGATAGGTCCATGGGAACAGTCGCGGCGCAATGGCATGCAACTTTAAGTTCCCTTCGACCATTTCTCATCTTCTTTGCCAAGCAGTCTGAAGAGCTGCCCGTATTCCTACCATGTAGTCAGTGTGAGGAAGAGCGAAACGCTGGTCCGGTCGCAGAGTCCTCGCGGACTCTTTGGCGCCCTCATTCCCCGCAATTCCTACATGTCCAGGAACCCAGCAGAAGATAATCTCGACATCTGCCCGGCTCGCCAAAACCGTGGCGTCACGGATTTCGCGAACCAGGGGATGCGGAGATTCCAATGCCCCGAGAGCACTCAGGGCACTTTGTGAGTCGCTATAGATCACAATCCAGGCTCCGAACCTGGCACGTCGCGTAATCTCCCGTACCGAGTGGTGTATTGCCACCAGCTCGGCCGTGAAGACAGACGCAGCGCCTGGTAGAGCCCCGCTGACTTCAAACAGAGGGGATACGGCGTGGAAGCCCACCCCCTCTTGGGACTTGGAGCCATCCGTATACACTGGCACGGTACCAGCGTGACACGATGTGTCCTCCAAAAAGGTCGAACGCAATACTCCCGATGCAGTACAAGCTTTGGGAGCAGAGGCGTGGCGACAAATAGCCAAATGTGGTACCCTCCAGGGTGGCGTCCTGGGCATAACCAGGGGCGCCACCGGCCCGAGAGCTATATCTACCTCTCGAAGGAGTTTCCTGGCCCTAAACCCAAAGGGCTTAGGGTATGACTGGCGTCTCTCGGCGGCATAGGCACCATCGAGATCAGCTGCGGATGCAGTGATAGCTGTTGGCGACTGAGGGAGGCACCGGGCTCGCGCGTACAGGCGAGTGATGCACTGCACGCGGCGCAGAGCGAGTGGCATCTCCCCAGCATCGACCAACAGGCTCTCAATGGGGAAAGTGCGGAAGGCACCGGTCGCAAGGCGAAGGCCGGTGTGGTGGATCGAATCCACCTTCCGCAATAAATGCTCGGCTGCGGATGCATAAAACTCGCATCCGTAGTCGAGCTTCGAGCGAACAAAGGATCGATACAAAAGTAAGGCAGTAGCCCTATTAGCGCCCCAAGCGCTGAACGTCACGGAACGGAGAATGTCCATGGGCGGGTACAAGAGACCCTAAGGCTGCGAATATGAGCCTCCCAGGTGAGGCGTCGGTCGAATACAAGACCAAGGAAACGGTGCGACTCAACCACATCCAGGCGCACCCCATTAAGAAACAAATCTGGGTCGGGGTGAAGCCGTGGATGTCGGCAGAAGTGCACCACCTTGGTCTTGGCCAAAGAAAACCGAAACCTGTGCGCTTCGGCATAGCGAGAGACGCGGTTCAATGCCTGTTGGAGTCGACGCTCCAGAGTTGGCATCTGGGCCGCACCAAAAGAGATCGAAAGGTCGTCCACGTAGAGCGTAGCGAGAGCATCTTCCGGCAGCACTGAGGTGATGCCATTGATGCTCAGGGCAAAGAGTGTGACACTGAGGACACTTCCCTGCGGGACACCCTCTTCCTGCTCCATTGGGCCAGAGAGGGCTCCCCCCACCCGTATGCGGAATCAACGATCTCGCAAAAATTCAGATGTAAACATTGAGAGGCGTTCCCTAACCCCCAATAGGTGGAGTCTACATGATACCGTATCGCCATGCGGTATCATAGGCCTTCTCCAGATCGAAAAAGAGCGTGGCGTAGTGCTGTCTACGAAGGAAAGCCTCGCAGACGGCATTTTCCAGCCGGAGCAGAGCATCCGACGTGAAGTGGAACTTACGGAAGACAGATGGCCTCCGCTGTCCAGGTAAAAGGCTAACCTAACATTTACCAATTTCTCCATCAACTTGCACACGCAAGAGGTTAGAGAGATTGGGCGGAAACCGGTCGGAGTAGAGTGATCTCTTCCCGGATTACGAAAGGCGAGCACAGTAGCGATTCGCCAGGAGTCTGGGAGAAGTCCCTCCACCCAGATCCTGTTGAACAAATCTAACAGAAAGGCCATGCCTCGCTCACCCAGGTGTCGAAGCATGGCGTACGGGACATCGTCCGGACCATGGGCGGTGTCTGCGCACGAAGCGAGAGCAGAACGCAACTCACTCACAGTAAACTTGTCGTTGAAGGGTTCTCCGCCTCTAGGAGGTAAAGTCCAGCCGGCGGCCTTCCGCGACATCACGACGTGCATTGAATGCTGGCGGAGCAGCATCACGGCTCGAGAATGCGGAAAAAGCGGTCGCTAAGGATTCCGCCATGGACGCGGGGTCCGAGATTGCAGGGGGGTCCCTCGAGAACTTGCCCCGAATCCTTTTGACTCGCTTCCACACCTCAGCTAGAGGGGTCTTCCCGTTAAGTGAAGACACGTATGCCCGCCAAGAAGAGCGGCGGGCGTGCTTCGAAATATACCGGAACCTAGCCCTAGCCCGACGAAATTCAGCGACAGTAAAATCGTTCGGGCGGCGCTTATAGCGCATGTAGGCATAACGCTTCTGTTTGAGGGCAGCCTCAAACTCGGCCGACCACCATGGGAGTGGTCGGCGTGCAAAACGGCCAGACGTCCTAGGAATAGTAGTCAGGCCCACGGCGATGAGGTTGCCGGAGAAGAACTCAACGGCCTCATCTACCGACCTAAACTCCTCGACTGAGATAGAGTGTTCAGTCATTTCCTGAAATGCAGGCCACCGCGCCCGCGCCAAGCGAGGTGGTCTCTCAGGCGGCAGTAGCCCTGAAAATGATATTTGAATGGGAAAGTGATCACTACCATGGAGGTCATCGACCACCCCCCAATCAAAATCAGGCTGTGCATCCGAAGAGCACAAAGATAGGTCAAGGCAAGAAAATGAAGCGGTTCTCGGACAGTGATGCATAAACTCATCCACGTTTAGGACATCCATCTCAAGCTCTTCGATCAGATCGGCAAGGACTTGTCCCCTGGGATTTATGGAGTAATCTCCCCAGAGAGGATGCCTGCCATTCAGATCTCCAAGCAAGAGATAGGGCCTCGGCAACCGTGCGACGACGCGGCGGAAGTCCCCCGCGTCGAAGTCAGCTGATGGTGGAATGTACGCAGAAATGATAGTATACCTCCTATCCAGGTGCAGCTGCACAGCCACTGCCTGAAAGGAGGTATCTAAAGAGAAAGGAAGAACGGAGACATCATGCCGGGTGTAAACCCCGCATCCCCCAGCCCGGCCATCCCGCGGTGGTGGGGTCGCAAGACCCTTATACCCCGGGAGGGCAGGCCGCGGGCACGCGCCTAGCATGGTCTCCTGCAAAAAAATAGCTAACGGGGAATGGGACGAGACGAGCCTCCACAGCTCCTCCCAGTTGGCCCGGAGTCCACGGCAATTCCATTGAAGGAATATGCCCTCCAGGCCTAGCTCGGAGGATACGTGGGGGCCCTCCTCGAATTGAAGACCCTCACGGGAATGGCCGTACGCCTCCCGGGGGCAGAACCCCGGGCGCTGTTGGCCGGACAAAGCGCTGAAGGCGCTGTCGCCTTTGAGGACTTATTGGGGGAGGTTGGGCTCGCCATGCGAGTCGTTTCCTCCCTCCGCCTCGAAACCTTAGGCGGGCGTTGCGGCTTGGGAGGCCCTCTTTTCGAGGAACCACCGTCTCCGAGCCACTCGCTCCACCTCGGGGCGTGGGTGAAGGGGCCGAAGATCCTTTGTTGCTGTCCTCCTTTCGGGGAACAGCTTTAGGAACCCCGGAAGATGGCCTAGCGACCATCTTCAGGGGTGTTGCCTCCTGTGAGTCTAACGACTCGGTGGAGCCGCGTGGCCGGTTCGCCTTACGGGAAACGGTCACGGTGGGGGAAGAGGGGGGAGCCCTGGTTTTAGCCGGGGCAGGGTATGAACCCTTTTTGCTGCCAGCTTTACCAGGGAAGCGCCCAGGTTGGGTAGAGCCCGCAGAAGGGCTCCGAATGGGCGCGGAAACAACCGTGCTTGTTGGCCTGGATGGGCCAGGAGCAGAGGGTGCCTTTCTAACTATTGAGGCATATGACGTCCCAGGCAGAGCCGGGCACGCCAGGACCTAGTCCTTTGCCTCGCGGAATGAGAGTCGATCCTGGGCCTGAACGGCCAGGATTTCTTTCTCAAGGAGATATGCACCACATTGCTTTGATGAAGCAGGGTACGGCTCTCTGCAATTGACACACTTGGCCACACACGATTTGGACTTATCGTGTGCGACCTTGGAGCAATTTACACATACTTCGGGTGACCCTGACTTTGCACGTTTACATGAGCGATTCGTATGGCCGAAGCGGTGACAGTAATAGCCCTGCCGCGCAGTGGCACGAATGCCTTCACGCGGTAGCGGTACCAACCGGCACGCACCGACTCAGGGAGCTTGTCACAGTCGAACGTGACGAAGAGTGTAGGGGTGGGTCTCGAGGCCCCTCCCTGTTTTCTCATCACACGTTCGACCTTGACCGCCCCATGATCGGCCAGCTCTAGGGTGATGTCCTCAATGGAGTAGTCAAAGAGTTCCCTCGCATAAACTACTCCTTTCACAAAGTTCATGGTAGAGTGCGGCATCACACTCACCGGGGTGCCATGAAATGTCCGAAGAGCACTTATTTTGGCCGCCTCGGCGGGATTCGGCAGAGGGCTCCCGTCCGAGAAACGGGTTACCTTCGGCTCTCTACCAATTGCACTAGCTAATCCTCTCCTCTGATGGATCATGTTGCCCTTGGACAACATGCTGCCATCAGTGGAGCGAATAACGAGGAAGCGTTTGAAGCCAGCGGGCTCGAAAATGCCAGGTAACCTCTGAATGAGGGGCCCCAATGTTATCGAGGCTCCGCCCTGTGCACTTTTGGTCTTTGTCATCGTCAGGAGCTCCGTACCCGGGGGGGCAGAGGGGCCGGATGTGCCAATCTTGGCTTGGTCGTAGCCCCCGCGGGTGGCATCAGTAAAGGAAGCCTTTTGTTCGCTGCAGATCCCAACGAGGAGAGAGGGAAGGCACGGGCAAGGAAGGGCGGCCGACAGGACGATCGGGAGTGATCACAGCCAGAAAGATCGTCCAGAATCGACCACCGGAAATCGAGGAAACAGTCGGGCAAATATAAGGACAAGTCTACAGCACTAAGAGAATCTGTTTGAACGTAGGAAGTGAAATTGCCAGAATTTAAAAAAACAAAGGGAATCAGATAATAAGAGGGACTCAACCACTCTGCCAGGGGGATTACGACAAGTATCACCCCAAGACTGGTGGCGAGCATTAAAATCACCAAGTAATAAAAATGGGGTCGATAACGGACTTGGGAGCTCTGAAAGGTCAGACCGACCCAAATTAAAATCCGGGGGAATGTACACAGAACAAACAGTTTTATCTCTTGGAAATAAAAACCTCAGAGCAACAGCCTGCAAGGTAATACGGAGGGGAAGTGGTGTAGAAAATAGTGAAGGGTAAATTAAAAGAGAAGCATTACCATAGAACATGCCCCCAGTGGGGGGATTGAATTAAAAACCCGGAAGTGTGAAAGCACCGGGAAGGGGCGAGTCCCAAGCTTATTTTATTGCAAACAGACCCAGCACTGACTCGGCAGCGTGAACGGCGGGAGGCAACAGCTGAGAGCCAGACCGAACCCCCAACGTGGACGGCTCATGGCCTGGAGAGAAATGAAGATCGAGCAGAGACGGACGAGAACTAAGATACAAAGAAGATGGAACAGAAGGCGGAATATGGACAGAGGGTGAGGAGGGAATAGGTTCAGAAGGAGATGAAGAAACAGGTTCAGAAGGAGATGAAGGAACAGGGTCAGGAGATGAAGGAACAGGGTCAGGAGATGAATGAAGAGGTTCAGAAGGAGATGAAGGAACAGGGACAGAGGCATCGAAGACTGAACAGAGGTAAGGGGCAAGGAAGAAGAAACCGGGGTAGGAGGCAAGGAAGACGCAAGCGGATGAACCTCCACCCTCATGACATCGGTGATGCCAGCGAAGACCAGGGAGGAGAAGGCATCAAAACGGAGGGCACCCCAACAACCGACTCGGGGACCAAACAAGCCTCCTCAGAGGTAGCGCGCTTGGACTCCGAACGGAGTGAGTAAAACATAACATAACATAATTACACGGATGACAAAAGCCACAAGGGCCTATCAAAGGTCATCCGCCTCCGTCAAAACCCACCCACAAAAAGCACCATCACCAGGGGAAGACAAAATCAAAGTCCCCCACAATATAATATAACAGATGACAAGAGCCACAAGGGCTCATCATAGGTCATCCGAGTCAAACGGCATCTTTTTTAAGGCACCCAAACTCCCAGGAAAACTACATCCAGAGGATTGCATCAGAAACAAAACAAGGGTATCACCAATCAAGGCTTGTCAAGAACTAAATCATGCAGCTATAGATATATACAAACAATATTAATATATACAAAACTTAGGAACCATCACAACCTTCCCTTCCCATAAACTCATCCAACCTACTCTTAAATACATTTAGATTTGGACTACCTACTACCCTCTGCGGCAATTTGTTCAAGAAGTCTACCACTCTATTGGTGAAAAAATATTTTCTTAAATCCAACCTACACCCTTGCTTTTTAATTTTCAAGTGGTGACCTCTAGTCCGATTTGCATCATCTAACTCAAAATACTTGCTAACATCCAATTTATCTATCCCGGAAAATTTTTTAAAGAGCTCAATCATATCCCCTCTCACACACCTCCTTTCGAACGAGAACATATTTAATACCCTCAGTCTATCTATATATTCAAGGTGTCTCAGGGAAGGAATAATCTTTGTTGCCCTCCATTGCACTGACTCAAGAAGGTTAATATCGTGTCTAAAATGTGGGGACCATGCCTGTATACAGTACTCTAGATGTGGCCTAAGATAAGAGTTATAGAGTTTAAGAATAACCTCCTTACTTTTGTAACTGACATTTCTCTTAATAAAACCCAGCACTCTATTTTCCCTATTTCTTGCTTCAATACACTGCTTAGAAAACCTTAATGACTTATCTATTACTACTCCTAGATCTTTCTCATCCTCTACTGAGCTCAGCCAATGCCCATCAATTTCATAGTTAAATTCTCTATTATCTTTTCCCATGTTAATAACTTTGCACTTATCTAGGTTGAAAGTCATTTGCCACTTATGTGCCCAGGATAACAATTTATTTAAATCCCCCTGCACTTTAAAATTATCATCAATATCTTTAACTAATGCTGCTAATTTGGTATCATCCGCAAAAATTGACACTTCATTATTAACTGCCTCCCCAAGATCGTTTATATAGATGACAAATAATAATGGACCGAGAACTGATCCCTGAGGAACCCCACTGATAACATCCCTCCACTCTGACTTTACACCATTTAGCACTACCCTTTGCTTCCTGTCTTTCAGCCACTCAGCTATCCAATTTGAAACACCCCCACATATCCCAATCATTTTTAATTTATGAACTAGTCTCCTATGTGGTACCTTATCAAATGCTTTACTAAAATCTAAGTAAATTATATCTACATTCTCTCCCTTATCTACTTGATCTGTTACAAACTCCAGAAAGTCTAGTAAGTTAGTCAAACATGATCTACCTGATCTAAACCCATGCTGAGCATCGCTGATTAACCCCTCCCTCTCTAGATGTTGGCAAATCCCTTTTTTAACTATTTTCTCAAGAATTTTACAGACTACAGGAGTTAGGCTAACCGGTTTAAAGTTATTTGGATCCTCTATACTACCCTTCTTGAAAATGGGGACTACATTTGCTCTCTTCCAATCATCGGGTATTTCTCCATATTCCAGTGACCTAGTATATAACTTCTCCAGAGCTATTGAGATACTTTCTACACCTTCTTTAAGTATCCTAGAATGAATATTATCAGGGCCGGAGGCCTTGGTAGTATCTAACTCACCTATTAGTCCTTTTATCATCCTCCAATCCACACTAATGTTAGTAAACACCTCTTTCCCTGACCCATGAGTACTATACATAAGACTATTTAGTTTCTCCTTTGTAAATACTGATGCAAAATGACCATTTAGTACCTCAACTATTTCCTCATCAGTTTCTCTCACAACCCCTTCATATTTGATAGGTCCTATTTTAACTCTGCCAGACTTGTTATTAATTTTATAGTAACTAAAGAACTTTCTAGGATCTTTGTTACTATCCTGAGCTAATTTAATTTCTGACACCCTTTTGTTCTTCTTTATAATCTTATTTAACTCATTCCTAGCCATTCTCAGATCAGATCAGATCAAATGGTTCGGTATTACCTTTACATCGGCACCTGATATATAGTCATATTTATTAGAAAGTATTAAAATATTCAGATTATTATCTTTGTCCACAATATTATTTTTCAGGCTCTTTACCTATTTATAGTTGCCTTTGTCTTGTATTTACATTAAGATTATGTACAGAGTTTCAGAATATATATACATATATATAAATAAAATATGTCATATGTTTCAATTTAAATTATCACATAAAATAGGGCAAATGTCTCAATTCAAACTACTTACAAATTTTTCTCTCATTTTCCACATTCTTGATAAAATCATCTTATGTTTTTCTTGTTCATTCTTATTCATATTACTGCTAAACAATAGAATTGCAGCTATAAATGATTTTTTATCAGTGTAAAATTTACTCTCCTGTCTAATGTTTATCAATCTTGGACATTCGTATAAAAAATGATCTATTTTTTTCATGTTGCAAAGGAGACATTGGTCTGTTTGATTTTTATCCAATTTTTCATTCCTCCAGTTCAGTTTGAGTGTATTGGTTCTTGCCAAAAATAAGATTCTTGAGTACTGGTCATTGTAATAAATTCCATCTTCTTTAATTTTCTTTTTATATTCACAATATATTGCAAGACTACTTCTTTCTGCTAGCTCTCTCTTCCATTTGTCTGTATCTATGTTATTTATAATGTTTTTCAGTTCAGTTTTATTTTTGTATTTAATATTGTCCAACGATAAATTATGGGCATTCATGTAGGATTGTATACTTTTTATCCATTTGTTAGATTTATTATTGTATAATACAATAAATATCTTACTTAGCAATTCATTTTCATTATTGCTGATTAGATATTTTATATACATGATCACCTTTAGGGCCAACCTATTTTCAAAAGTAGAGGATCCAATTTCTCCTCTAAGGGCAGCAACAGGAGTATATTTTGGAGCTCCAAGAATATGTCTATATGCCCTATTTTCAGCCTTCTGGTATTCATTTATTTCATTTTTTTGTAAAATACATAATTTCCGCTGAGTATATTGCACTTGGTAATATGATGTTTTTCCAATAGGCTTTACCAATAAGCACCTTATTTGTGCTTTTACTAATTACTGAGGGCAGCATATGACTCATTGATTGAATAAATTTAAGCTTCTCTTCTTTATGTATTTTGAAATAATTCCTAGAGTTATTAAATTCAACTCCAAGGTATTTTAAATGGCTAACCACTTGAATATCATTTATTTGAACAATATTTTTTATTTCACAGTAGCTTTTATTATATATGATAATTTTACTTTTATTATAATTTATTGATAGACCGAATATTTCAGCAGCTTCTTTCAAGGTTTTTATTAGGAATGTTGTTTCTATAAGTGAATTAGATATCAAAAGGCCATCATCAGCATAAAACAGGGCCGGGATATAGAAATCTTTAGATTTGAATCCATATTTACTGTCTATTATCTTACTAAGTATAATATACGTTATTAATACAAATAAAGTGGTTGAACCATTGCATCCTTGTTTGATGCCACTACTTATATCAATTTTAACTTTATGTTTGTTTAAGCAGAGAAAAGTATAATCACTTGTATATAGAGCTGCTATAGTATTAATTATTTCTGGACATATTCTATATTTTTTTAGGGTTTCTATTATTTTACCTCTTTTTATTGAATCAAATGCTTTTTTGAAGTCTATTGATACCACATATAGTGGTTTTTTATTTTGATAACTATAATCAATACAGTAGGATAACATTAACATATTATCTTCAATACGTCTTTTTTTGGTAAACCCTTGTTGATATTCAAGCTGGCACAAGTTTTCACGTAAATGGACTTCAATTTTTTCTTTTATAATTGTCATATATATTTTATATGTAATATTGGTTAGGGCTATAGGTCTAAAATCTGATGTTGTTGGTCTTTTTGTTTTTGGTATCAATTTTGTGAGGGATGATTTCCAATTTTCTGGTATATTATTTCCCTTTACATCATTTAGTGCTTCCAAAATCTTCTTTAGGAATTTTTTACTATTCTCTAGTACCTTTATAAATTCACATTTTAATCCATCTGGTCCTGAGGCTTTTTTGTTTTTCAACCTGCTTATTGCTGCCTTAACTTCTTCTTCTGTTATCAATGGACATTTCATGCTATTGCATGGATTTGATGGTAATTTGGCCACATAATCAAAATTTTCCATTATAAATTTATTGTCTGTTTGGAAATGTATTATTTGGTCGTTATCCATCTTAACTGTCAGTAGTCTATTGTAGAATTCTTTTTCATAATTCTGCTTTAGTGTATTATTCCAGTAATTATTAATATCATTTTCATGTATTTTATATTGATTACTCCAAAAGTTATTTATTTCTTTTACACATTCTGTTTCATCTAGTTTTTTTCCAGTGGAGTTATATACTGATATCTCTCTTGGGTTCTTGTCAGTATTTCTTAAGGTGTTTATGTGTTTCCAAAGTTTTCTGCTCTTATCTTCCTTTATTTGTTCTGTTAGAGCCTTTTCTAGTTTTTCCCTTGAGTCACGAACAAGTAATTGCACTTTTAATTTCTGCTCTAAATATTTCTGAGTGAATTCTTCTTTGATAGATTCTTCTTTGGCATTTCTTTTTATTCTATTATAGTACTTTCTTAATTTAATATTCTGCTTTATTTCAAAATTTAGCCATCTTGGTTCTGGATTTGTTTTATCTATATTTGCCTTTTTCTTATACGTTTTTTTTAGTATAGCATCTGCTTTTTCTTTTATGCATTTTTCAATTTTTGTTATAGACCACTTTGAGTTGTCATTGTCCATTTCTTCTTCTATAGATCTTATATAATTTGACACATTTTCTTGATTAAATTTATAATAACTATATTCCAAAATTTGTTCTCTTTTTGGTACAATTTTATTAGCTTCAAAAACTATTTTTATGAGATTATGATCTGATATGTCAAACCATTCTCTTTCTTCATCGATGTGCATAGTGCAGAAACTTTGGTACATATGATCATTTACAATTGCGTAGTCAATTGTACTTTTCAATCCTCTCTGTTCCCATGTGAATATCCCCTCACAGTTTGGATCTGCATTTAATATTATTAAGTTTTTATCTTCTATAAGTTGTAGAAGTTGCTTACCATTTGTATTTGTGGTGTGAGCTCCAACAAGGTTAACATGACCATTGAAGTCTCCAAGAATTAGAAGTGGGTTGTTATTATACTTTTTTATTAATTCTTTAATTTGATAGTACTTTTGATAGTTTTCATGGGGTCTCACAGACATATAAACCAATATAATCACTTAAATTTTGAATATTATTTTCTACCTGTAATTTTTTATATGCCCTTTTCTTCTCTGAAATTTTTCTAGCTATCTCCTGATTCCACCATAATGGTTTCCTACTTTTGTTCCTAATGGCCTTCATTGGGATACATTGTTCTTGGACTACATTTATTATATGCTTGAAAGTATCCCACATCCCATAAGCATTTTTACCTCTGAATTCTATATCCCAGTCTACCAAATTTAGCAAGCTTTGAAGTTTTACATAATCTCCCATATGAAAATTTGGAACTTTTACAGCATTCTCGGTTATTTTACCCTTCTCAATTCCCAAGTTAAAACGAACTATCTGATGGTCACTATTTCCCAATGCTTCCCCAACAGTCAATTCTTGTACTAAATGATCACTGTTAGAAAGTACTAAATCTAATATATTGTCCCCCCTCGTTGGCTCATTAACAAATTGATTCAAAAAATTATCCTCAAAGCATTCTATGAACCTGCCACTTGTTCTATCCCTACCTATCATATTTTCCCAGTCCACAGAGTTTAAGTTGAAGTCCCCAATAATAACTGCATCTGTTTCACATCCCTTACTTATTTCCCTTATCATTAGTTCATCTATATCACCAGTCTGCCCAGGTGGCCTGTAAAAAGCTCCCAAATGCACCATTCTATTTTTACTGAACCTAATATCTATCCAAAGTGACTCAACTCCATCCTGCTTTATTGAAGTATTTAAACTTGAAACAATGTTGTTTTTTATATAGATAATTATTCCGCCACCAATCCTACCTGTCCTTTGACTAATGTACATATTATAGCCCTGTAAATCAAATTCACTTATAGTGTCACTAAATTCTATTTCATTAACCCATGATTCAGTAACGCATAATATATCTATATCCTCATTGCTAATATAACTAAATAGCTCATCCTTCTTGTTTCTAAGACTACGAGCATTTGTATAGAAACAATTTAACCCCCCTATCCCTGAAGCACCTCTTGAAACTTGAATGACCTCACCTCTATCGCCTTGGAACCTATTTCTGTTATCTGCCATGTCCATTCTACTTTCAGTACTATAATGTCCTCTCATAATTCCCTGACCACTATTAGTATCTAGTTTCCCGCCCGCAAAGACCTAATAACACGATCATACTCCTCCCACAACACATCTATCCCCCTCCTACTCAAATGCAGTCCATCCATCGCATACATTTCTTTCATTCCAACAAACCTATCCCACACATCCACAAACATGACACCTTCCATCTCACACATCCTCCTCACATAATCATTCAGCCCAATTGCACGAGACATCCATTCTACCCCAACATCCATTCTTGGAAGCACACCTGTCACAACACCTTTCATTCTACTTTCTTTCACCTTTTCAATCAACCTCTTGTACCTCTCACGTAACTCACATGCACCCACTTTCTTCACATCATTCACTCCTACATGTGTAATCACAACCGCATCCCTTGCACAGCCAGACACCAGTTCCTCATACCTATCAGACAGATCTCTCACTCCAGCACCCGGCAAACACACCCTCAAACCATTCAATCTATCTCTATGAGTTGGACCTGGAGGCGAGAGATTGCCAAATAATGTTTTTTATGAAGCGCATTAATAGAAATCAAAAATTGATACTAATAAATAATTTGAACGATAATGATATATATATATATATATATATATATATATATATATATATATATATATATATATATATATATATATATATATATATATATATATATATATATATATATATATATATATATATATATATATATATATATATATATATATATATATATATATATATAATATGAAAAAAATGGTGTTAAAAATTCCATTGTTTTTTTTTACTGCTCATAAATTATCAATGGCAAAAGTTAATATTTGAAAACACAAATTGGCATCCAACAGTACTTCATAAAGACGCGTTACGATCCTCCCCCTCCCCCTAACGGGACGTATAACAGACAAGAAATGTAATTTCTATCTATTTCACTTTACGACATGAAGGTTTGAGCACGACACAAAAGTAATTTTTTTTAGGAGCACAGAGATAACACGTCTTAGCAGGAGAGGGTTAAACGAGGAAAGCTACAAGGAGCTACAAGGAAAATAAGTACCCTAGAAAACCTTATGGTCCATACAAGGAGGGTACTTTTGGCGCAAACTTCCAAGGTATCCGTTGGCAACCTCGAAGATCACTCGCGAGTATCTTAACGGCGATTTCGCAAGACTTTATCTAGTCTTAACTTGAACTGGTCAACAGATTCACTGTTGACAACTTCCGTCGGAAGTGCGTTTTAACCTCCGCAGATACTGTAAGTGAAGAATTTCCCACACATATCACGGTGGTATCGCTTGAGTTCAAGTTTAAAGCCGTGATTTCTTGTTCTCCCCTCGCTGAGCTGGAAAATATCCCCGTAGTCCAGTCTGTCGAAGCCTCGAAGTATTTTAAACACTTCGATAAGCTGACCACGTAGTCTCCGGGTCTCCAGTGAGAACATATCTAATTCCCTTAATCTATCTTCATAACTTTTATGTCTGATAGAGGGAATTAGTTTGGTTGCCCTGGCTTGCACGCGTTCCAATCTCGCGATGTCCTTTCGAAATAGGGGACTCCAAAATTGTACGGTGCGGTCGGACGAGGGAGTTGTATAGACACAGTACTATCTCCTTGTTCCGATATCCAAACTGTCGCTTTATATACCCTAACATCCTATGGGCTTTCTTCTCCAACTCAATACACTGCTTCGAAAACTTGAGGTCACTCATAATAGTTCCACCTAAGTCCTTCTCAGTGTCGGTGGATTCAAGAGCAGTGCCCTTAAGGATATAGGGTGATTGAGGATTTCGGTGACCGATATGCCTCACTTTGCATTTGTTTACGTTGAAAGGCATTTGACACGTATCAGACCACTCCCCAATCTTTCGAAGATCATCTTGCAGGTGGGCAGTATTTCCATCCTTTGCAACGTTCATACCAAGCTTGGTGTCATCGTCAAATTTAGAAATCTTGGCAACCATGTCACCGTCCATGTCGTTGAGGTAGATGATGAATAGTAGTGGTCCTAGGAAAGAACCTTGAGGCACTCCGCTAGTAACGGGCACCCACTCAGAAGCCTGTCCATTCAGCACCACCCGTTTCCGTCTGTCACTTAGTCAGTTCTCTATCCAGCCGGCTACTTTTCCGTCTATGCCCAGCGCTCGCACTTTCCGGAGAAGGCGGCGGTGTGGTACCTCATCAAAGGCTTTATGAAAGTCTAAGTACACCACATCTACCGCTTTGTCCCGATCGTGTTCACTGAACACGAAGTGGAAGAATTCCACAAGGTTCGTCAGGCCTGACCGTTGCCTTCGGAAGCCGTGCTGGGAACTCCTCAGTAGCAGCTTTCATTCTAAATAAGACGTCATTTTGTCCACTATCATGCTTTCCATGAGTTTACCGACTATCGAGGTCAGACTGATAGGTCAGTAGTTCGACGGTTGGCTACGGTCTCCTTTCTTGAAGATAGGAGTCACCTCCGCTTCACGCCACTCTCTAGGAACGCATTCGGTCTGGATTGACATGTTGAAGATTGTGCTCAGGTGTCGTGACACTTGATCGCGCACTTCTTTCAACACTTTAGGTAGAAACCCATCCGGGCCAGGTGACTTATTCGTCATTAGGTCACTGATCTTCTTTTTTATTTCTCCTTCGGTGAAGTACAAATCCTCCAGCTTTCCCCCCGTGTAGGAATCCGTCGGCTGAGGGATGGGACCACACTATTCAGTAAACACTGAAGAGAAGTAGTCGTTGAAAAAATTAGAGAAAGAGAGAGAGAGTTACAATGAAAGTAAGCACCTTAAAAGACCTTTCGATCCATGCCGAGAAGATGCTTGTTTCCCTATTCTATTATATATACAAAAAAAAGTTAGGAGTTGGAGACAAAAGTACAGTAAAGTTGAGGTGTCTTCCCACCCTCCTCTCCCACCCGCCACGCGGGTACGGAAAACCGAAAAGATACCTGCTTAAGTTGAAATATAGAGCTCAACCAGGAATTTTGATAGTAAAGATTTTGAAATATTTATCAACAAGTAATAGTTAATAGTCATTATAACTTTTTCTAATCTCTTTTTAAATGTGTTAACGGTGGGATTCGAGACAACCTCTTCCGACAACTGTTTACATACATTTACAATTTTATACGAAAATTAATTTCCACATACATTGAGTCTGTACTTTTTTTCGGAACCAGCTTCATGCTGTTATCACGTGTAATATTTCTATTGAATTCAAACCAGATGGAGTAGTCCACATTTTCGATTCCATTTAAGATTTTATATACTTCAATTAGTTGACCTCATATACGTCTTGTTTCTAATTTGTAAATGTTTAACTTTTCCAGCCGTGTATCATAACTGTATTTTCTTAATGATGGTATCATTTTCGTAGCCGTAGCTTGCACTCTTTCTAATCTTTCTATATCTTTTCTGAGGGAGGGCGATCACACATGGTCACAATATTCTAGTTGTGGTCTTACTAATGCATTGTGCAAGTTAATTAATACGGTTTTGCTTTTATAGCTGATCTTTTTCTACGCCGACACAGTGTTGTGTGAACTTGAGGTTATTTGACACACAAATACTGAGATCCTTTTCGTTTTTTGTTTCTGCTATTGTTTTATCAAGGAGTTTGTATTCTACCTTCGGATTTTTGTGGCCAACATGCATCACTATGCATTTTTCAAGTTTCAGTGGAAGTTTCCAGTTTTCAGACCATTCGGCTATGTGGTCAATGTCCTTTTGAAAATCTACTATATCTTGCTCGGTAATTAAACTTTTACCCAGTTTACAATGGTCACGAATTTGGAGATTTTATATATCAATCACACGTCTATGTCATTTACATAAATAATAAAGAGCAAGGGTCCCAGGACTGATCAGTGAGGAACGCCACTACTCAGACTCTTCTCCATTGATCACGACCCTCTGCTTACGATTACTAAGCCAGTCTTCAATCCAATTTGCTATTTTACCTAGTATTCCTAGAGCTCTAACTTTAGACATTAATCTCCTGTGTGGCACCTTGTCGAAGGCCTTTTGAAAGACCAAATACAGAATGTCGACAGATCTCTCACTATCATGAATTGTGTTAATGTAATGGAAGAACTAATAAATGTGTAAGACAAGATCTGTGTTTCCTAAACCCGTGTTGCGCGTTTCTTAGCAATTCGCTGCTTTCTAAATGGCTTACTATTTTTTCTGCAATAATACTTTCAAGCATTTTACCAATTATTGATGTTAGAATTATAGGTAGATAATTGCATGCCAGAACTTTACGTCCTTTTTTAAATATTGGCGTTACATTGGCAAATTTCCAATCTTGAGGGACAGTACTAATTTCAAGTGATAAGTTAAAAATGTATGTTATTTGGTCCACTAATCTTTTTTACTCTTTGGATTACTTTTGGCACTATCTTATCGTGTCCTGGGGATTTTAATTTATTCATTTTATCTATTCGTATTCGTACATCATTGCTCGTGCATTTTAACATTTCTATTGGGTCATTGCTACTCATTATATGGTAGGATATTTTGATTTGAGGTCTCGTAGTTGAAAACTGATGCGAAATACTCGCTTAGTGCAGTGGCTATATCTTTATCTCTAACTTGTAAATTATTGTGACGATCAGTGATTTTGGCCAATACTGTTTTTTATTGGTTTTCTACTATTAACTAAGGCAAAGAATTCTTTGGGATTTTCTCTACAATTTAAAGCTACTCTCATTTCCTCGATTTGCTTTGATCTTTTAATTCCAGCTTTTACCTTTCTTCTGAGATCAATGTATTTCTTCTTATTCGCTTCTGAACCGTTTAATTTGATTATCTTATAAACCTCGTTTCTTTTATTTATGTCTCTGTTGATTTCATTTGTCAACCATTTAGGATTTTGATTTTTTCCACTTGTTCTGACTGCTAGAGGAATGAATTGGGACTGTTGTATTAAAAGATTGTTTTTAAATTCATTCCATGCTTCATTTATGTATCTACAAATTATTTTATTATTTCTTAGACTTTTTTTTTTTGCAATCTATGAAATTACCCTTTCGGAAGTCTAATTTTGTAATACTTCTTACAATTCTTTTGTGAGGTAAATTTAATTCAAACTCTATTAGATTATGATTGCCTACGCTCACGTTTGCAATAAGTTCATCATATGAAGTTAAGATTAAGTCCAATATATTCTTTCCTCTTGTTGGCTCAGTGACCCATTGAGTTAGCAGGTTTTCATCTATGAAAGTTAGTAATCTTTCTCCTTCAGAATCAGAATTCTTTGTCCGCCAATTAATTTGGGGGCAGTTAAAATCGCCAATAATGAGAGAGAATATGTCCTTACTTACGCTCGTCAAAAATTCATAAAATCGATTGTGTGTTTCATTTGATTAGTGTGGCTTTCTATATGCCAAATATATATGTAAACATTTGTTAATATTTAGTTTTATTCCTATTACTTCAAATTTTGTATCTATATTGCAATTAATAGGCTGAAGGTACTGACTTATATATGAGTACTCCTCCTCCTCTTTCCATATAAGCTCTATCTTTGTGAAATAATTTGTAGCCTTGCAAATGAAATTCACTGATATAGTCCCTCGAATGACTGTGCATCCACGTTTCGGTGATGCCTATTATATCATATTTTTTAATGCTACTAACGCTTTGAATTCTGATAATTTGTTCATGATTGATCTGGCATTAAATAAGATGGCTTTGAGTGAAGTTATCCGTTTACTTCTAATGCTGCACCGAAGTCGTTTCCCGAATTTTCTTCCGGTTCTAAGGAGATACTAGGTTCCATCATGATTGAAGTATGCCTCTTTTTGGATCATTTTTTGCCAAAAGTCAACGAATTTAACATTTTATTTTTCACATATCTTCTTTACGCGATCGTTAATGCCAATTGCTCGACTTAACGCTTCTCTATTCTAATTTAATCTCGGTAGTAAGCCGATTACCATGCCTCTTCTAGTCTTAGATTTGATTTTCTGACGAGCGTAGTATAGTCCTCAACTATCTCTTCAGTTCCGGCATAATTATTTTTACAAAAGACATCATTACTTCCAACATTGGCTATTACTGAACACTTCTGATTTTTTAAAGTTAGGTTGTCTATCTCTTGGGTTATCTTCTTGATGTTAGCTCCATGATAACACCTAAATTTACGTTTTCTAGAATTTTTCGCACCGAAGTAATCAATCTGATTTCTGATTAAGGAGTCTCCAAATAAATAAGTATCTTTTAATTCTGAATACCTATTTTGCAGTTCAATGGGTGTATTCCTGTTTGGTTTGGGTCTAAATTTTCGTTTGTAAGTAACTGCCATGAAGTCCTCTTCTCTACCGTTATTATGTTCAATTTTGTTTTCTAAAAGCAGTACAGATTGTTCTAATTTCACCACTTTTTGATCGATGCGTGTTATTTGATTTTCATCGATAGCTCAGTCACATCTTTTGGTTTCTAATGCAGTTATTCTGCTGGCCAAGTCATGAATAACTTTCATTAAATCGTTCTTTTCTTTATCGTGTTTTTCAGCCATTTTACAAAAAAAAAGGCATATACTTTGTTCAAAGCATTGCTCGGAGAAATCTATGATCCGCTCTATTGTCTTGCATTTAAAACAAAGCACTTTTAATCTTTGGCCTCCAGGCATTTTTTTTCGTTTTGATAAGTCTATTGTAATGTCAAATTAATATAAAGTAAATTCACTTACCGAGATCTGCGAATACCCGGTGTGAGACTAGGCTATTCAATAAAAATTCTAACTCACAAGCCTAGCTTAATAATCTTGAACTTTTATTTATTAATATAGTAACTAATATAGTAATTATTTAAACGAATTGGGGCGCGCAAATTCAAAACCCACAACCAAGATGGCCGATGATGTAAACAAAAGTCCGTCTCCGAAATCAGAGAACCGGACTCACGATTAATCACAATTTATCTAAAAATTCACCACTATTCAAACATAATTTTAGAATTATAATCTGAACGAAGATAAGCCCAAAGGACAACCATTAGAAATACACTTTTCAATATGAATATCGACAAATAGCAAGCATTTTATGAATGAAGAGGAGGGAGCGGCACTGTCGTATACTCGACTGGGACAACGGCTGAAAGACAACTGACAACGGCTGAAAGACAACTGAACAACGGCTGAAAGACAACTGATAACGGCTGAAAGATAGACAGAGAGAGAGAGAGAGAGAGAGAGAGAGAGAGAGAGAGAGAGAGAGAGAGAGAGAATATCACTGAGTAACAAGGAAAAAAGGTACCCTAGTAGACCTTAAGATCCATTCAAAGAGGGTACCTTTAAGTGAACACTTGAGCAGGTACAGTCCTCTAAACGATCAGATTGACGCTCTAGAAGAGCACTTACGCCACGATTTAGGTCTCGGCTATTTTTCATGACTTTGTCTAGGCTCGACTTGGACTGTTCAACAGAGTTAATGTTGACAACCTACACTGGAAGTGCGTTCCAATGGCCGCAAATGCTATATGTGAAAGATTTCCCATACATATCACGCTGGTAACGCTTCAGTTCAGGTATGTAGCCGTGATTTCTTGTTCTGCTCTGGCTAAGCTGTAAAATATCCCTGTAGTCTACAATGTCAAAGCCTCGAAGTATTTTGAACACTTCGATAAGCTGACCACACAGGCTCCGTGTCTCCAACGAGAACAAGTCTAGTAGAGGGAATCAGTTTGGTTGCTCTGGCTTGCACACGTTCTAATCTTGCGATATACTTTCGAAGCGAAAAATTCCAAAATTGTACGGCATTTTCCAGGTGCGGTCGGACAAGGGAGTTATACAAAAAAAGTACTATCTCCTTGTTTCGATATCCAAACTGTCGCTTTGTATAACTTAGCATCATTTGGGCTTTCTTCTCCGCCTCAATACACTGCTTCGAGAACTTGAGATCACTAGTTATAGTTACCCCCATGTCCTTCTCAGTGTCGGTGGATTCAATAGCAGTGCCCTTAAGGATATACTGAGATTGGGGGTTTCGGTGGCCGATATGCATCAGTTTGCATTTGTTCACGTTAAAAGGCATTTGCCACGTGTCCGACCACTCCCCAATCTTCTGAAGACAATCTTGTAGGCGGGCAGTATTTCCTTCCTTTGCGACGTTCATACCAAGCTTGGTGTCATCGGCAAATTTAGAAATCTTCGCAACCATGTCACCGTCCATATCGTTGATGTAGACGAGGAACAGTAGTGGTCCCAGGACAGAACCTTGAGGAACACCGCTAGTAATGGTTACCCCCTCAGAAGCCTGTCCATTCAACACCACCCGTTTCCGTCTGCCACTTAGTCAGTTCTCTATCCAACTTGATACATTTCAGTCTATGCGCAGCGCACGCACTTTCCGGAGGAGGCAGCGGTGTAGTACGACCGTTGCTTTCGGAACCTGTGCTGGGAACTCTTCAATCGCAAGTTTGACTCTAAATATGACGTCATTTTGCCTACCATGATGCTTTCCATGAGTTTCATGACGATTGAGGTTAAGCTAATAGGTTTGTAATTCGACGGCTGGCTAGGGTCTCCTTTTTTGAAAATAGAAGTCACCTCCGCTTCACGCCAGTCTCTAGCAACGCATCCGGTTCGGATTGACAAGTTGAAGATTGTGCTCAGATGTCGTGACACTTCATCACACTCTTCTTACAAAACTTTAAGTAGAAGCCCGTCCGGGCCAGGAGACCTATTCGTCTTTAGATCATTGATTTGTTTGTCTATTTCTTCTTATGTGAAGTCCATTGCCTCCAGCTTTTTCCACAAGTAAAAATCCGTGCGCTGGGTGATGGGACCACACTCTTCAGTAAACACTGAAGAGAAGTAGTCGTTGAGAAGGTTAGCCTTTTTTGCATCTGAGTGCTTTAATGAGAGAGAGAGAAAGAAAGAGAGAGAGAAAGAAAGAAGAGAGAGAGAGAGAGAGAGAGAGAGAGAGAGTATCACGGAGTAACAAGGAAAAGAGGTACCCTAGTAGACCCTATGATCCATTTAATGAGGGTACCTTTAAGTGAACACTTGAGCAGGCGCAGTCCTCTAAATGGTCAGATTGACGCTCTAGCAGAGCACTTACGCCACGATTTAGGTCTCGGCTATTTTTCACGACTTTGTCTAGGCTCGACTTGAACTGTTCAACAGAGTTAATGTTGACAACCTTCACTGGAAGTGAGCTCCAATGGCCGCAAATGCTATATGTGAAAGATTTCCCATACATATCACGCTGGTAACGCTTCAGTTCAGGTATGTAGCCGTGATTTCTTGTTCTGCTCTGGCTAAGCTGTAAAATATCCCTGTAGTCTACAATGTCAAAGCCTCGAAGTATTTTGAACACTTCGATAAGCTGATCAAGCAATCTCTGGGACTCCAGTCTAATTCCCTCAATCTATCTCCATAACTCTTGTGTCTGATAGAGGGAATCAGTTCGGTTTCTCTGGCTTGCACACGTTCTAATCTTGCGATATCCTTTCGAAGCGAAGGACTCTAAAATTGTACGGCATACTCCAGGTGTGGTCGGACAAGCGAGTTATACAAACACAGAAATATTTCCTTGTTTTGATATCCAAAACTGCCGCTTTATATAGCCTAACCTCCTTTAGGCCTTTCTCTCCGCATATATACACTGTTTCGAGAACTTGAGAACACTAGTGATAGTTACACTCAAGTCATTGTAAGTGTCAGTGGATTCAAGAGCAGTGCCTTAAAGGTATACTGAGATTGGATGTTTCAGGGGCCGATAGGCATCACTGCATTTTTTCACGTTAAAAGGCATCCCCAATCATCCGAAGATCATACCAAGCTTGTATCATCGGCAAATTTAGATATCTTCACAACCATGTCACCGTCAATGTCGTTGACATAGATGATTAACAGTAGTGGTCCCAGGGCAGAACCTTAAGGAACACCGCTAGTAACGGGCACCCACTCAGAAGCCTGTCCATTCAACACCAACCGTTTCGTCTGCCACTTAGCCAGTTCTCTATACAACTTGCTATATTTTCGTCTATACCCAGCGCACGCACTTTCCGGAAGAGGCGGCGGTGTGGTACCTTATCGAAGGTTTTTAGAAAGTCTAAGTAAATAACATTACCACCTTATCCCGGCCGTGCTCACTGAAAACGAAGTGGAAGAATTCCACAAGATTCGTTAGACATTACCTTTGACTTCGGAACCAGTGCTGGGAACTTCTCAATCGCAAGTTAGACTCTAAATATGACGTCATTTAGTCCACCATGATTCTTTCAATGAGTTTACTGACTATTGAAGTTAAGCTAATAGGTCGGTAGTTCGACGCCTGGCTAGGGTCTCCTTTCTTCGAGATAGGAGTCACCTCCGCTTCACGCCAGTCTCTAGGAACACATCCGGTCCGGATTGACATGTTGAAGATTGTGCTCAGATTTCGTGACACTTCATCGCGCACTTCTTTCAACACTTTAGGTAGAAACCCATCCGGGCCAGGTGACTTATTCGTCTTTAGATCAGTGATCTTTTTTTCTATTTCTCCTTGGGTGAAGTCCATTTCCTCCACATTTTCCCCCAAGTAAGAATCCGTGGGCTGGGGGATGGGACCACACTCTTCAGTAAACACTGAAGAGAAGTAGACGTTAAGGAGGTTAACATTTTCTGCATCTGAGTGCTTTAATGACCCCTCCTCATTCACTAAAGGGCCAATCGTGCGATGGATTGGTTTACCGCAACGTCTCGCCACTCTGAGCTCCTCTGCACGCTTTGCCGCCCTTATGCTGGACTTTACCCCCCTAGCTAGCCTACGGTACTCCTCAAAGTCTCCGAACCAAATATTTGACGGCCGCTACACCGTTCTTTCCTCCCTCACCAGTTAACCAATTTCTTGATAAAACCACTTTGGTTGAACAAAAGAACGACGAAGGCTTTTCAAAGCGATGAATCGTGATTGAAGACTCATGAACGTAGTTTTAAATCTATTCCACGAATCTTCAACATCCCCGCACACTTCTAGCTCGCATCAGTCAATCCAGCACGAAGACCTACAATGTCTGCTCTTCTCAAATCAAGTCTCCTCGATTTACTAGTTGCAGACTCTACCTTGGGGACCTTGACTATAAATATAAATAGTTGGTGATCACTGCCACCGAGTTCTTCCCCTCCAGAGAGATCCTCAACGATGTCATCCTCAGAGGTGAAAACCAAGTCGAGGGTATTATTGCTTCTCGTCGGCCCTCTCACTCATTGAGTCAGGAACTCATTGTTAGCGAACTCCAGGGGTAGTGCATTCTCGTCACAGGGTTATCTGGTTTCCCAATCAACTTAAGTATTGAAATCACCCATAGCGATACACACACTGTCTTCGACAAGTTCACCCAGTAGCCGGTACAGATCCCTGTCCTTTTCAACGAGTTGGGCAGGGAGTCTGTAAAGCTGCAGGGACCTGTATCTGGCAGGATCTATATCTAGGTCAACTCCTAGTAGCTCGTGGTTGGATACAATGTGGCAGTTCGTCGATTTGAGTGTATCCTTGATATACAACATCACACCGTCACCCTGTCTGTCTGTCTGTCCTATCTTTTTGAAAGAGTTGGTAACCGGGAATCGTGAATTCACCTTCAAAATCTTGGCTTGAGGTTTGTACCCACGACTCTGTTATGGCTACCATTTCAGGTTCTTCTGTCGCTACGAGGCCTCGAAGTTCAAGAAACTTGTTCCTGATCGACCTCGCATTGAACAGAAGAACTTTCAGGGAGCCCCCGAATGTAGGACTCCATACGCTCTTCCGTTTCCCGGCTTATTTGTTGGAGATGGGTGCCCCCTCGCCAATAAATAAGCTGTAAGGGTCCACAAAAAAGATCCCTTCCGCCGTACACAAATCTCCCAAGCGTCGATTAAGGGAAACTTTCCTCGAGTGAGCTATCCGGATTTCATCTCTTCTTGGGAGCATCCCAACCACAACATATCAGCGGCTTTTTAACCCACAAACGTCCACGGCTCCTATGACCGTGTGTATAATATTCCCTTCACGACCTATCTTACCTCCTTTGATGTAGAGGTCGTTGCCACTTACCATCAGGTCAACGACTGAGTTCTCAGAAATCTGAGTTTTCTCCCCCTCTACCCTGATTCCGTGGTTTCCCCGTCCCGGCAGGCAGTTTACCTTCACACTGGTGCAAAGGCGGGCTGCTAACAGTGGTTGCAGACTCCGTGCTTGAGACTCGCCAATAAGGTTGACTCTCGCACATTCGGCTGCAGAGGAAAGAGTTTACCCTTTCGGAACCGACTTGTCCGTTTCCTCTTTAATCTCCATATTTTTCTTCTTTCTTTTTTCTTATCTTTCTTTGGCTTCACTTCTGTTTCTGCTTTCTCTTCTTCTGCTGCGGGACTGGCTTGTTGAGCCAGTCCCGCAGCAGCTGACTCCAGCTCTGCGACGTTTGAAGGCTGGCGTGGCACTGCCGATGCAGTGCTCGCTTCTTGGGCGAGGGTCTCGTCGGCGGATCCACCCAAGTCGGTGGGAGATGCATCATGGACCGACTGGACCTCTAGTCTTGTGGACAACTCAACGATCCTGTCCTCGAGACGCCAAAGCTAACGCGCGTGTTCAGAATCTAGGTTCTGCAGCTTCCTCTCCAGTTCTTTAGATTTTTGCTCAGATGATATATATATATATATATATATATATATATATATATATATATATATATATATATATATATATATATATATATATATATATAGATGCTTGAACTCTAGCATTTCTCTTTTAAGGGCACAATCAGTGCAGATACTTGCCGGTTGGCATTTGGAGTAACATCCCTCCGGTAGGTCCACGCATCACTTGTCCTTTTTGCACACTGAACATATGTATTTAAGAGCAGCCGGTCCTTTCTTTCCAGTCATGCCGAACACTTTATATCTCTGAATACTTTGTGACCACTCAATATAAAACAAGGGGGGTTGGTGACTTCGCCCTGCGTGAGTTGCTCCTGCCTATCCATCGGAGACGTTTCAAATCTTTCAGAAGGCACGGTTCTTTTACTGCTGTTCGTCCAACCGAGTCGTTCAAGCCCGGCGTGCCATGGCTCCCAACCAGGTTAACAGTGAAACATGCCCCGTACTAAACTTCTACTAGTTCCCTTCAGGGCGGCCAGGATCTCGGCGTAGCGTTTAATGGATATCTTGCCACACCAAGGGACTCGACCCAAGGTTTTGTGTTGGCCTGGCAACCAAGCTTGAAACAAGTCCCGTCACCTCGGACAGTTGCTACCAGAGGCACCCCTCAAGGGTCAGTGAGAATGGTTCAGTCATTACACGCCAGGGAAGGCGTAAACGGGAAACTTATCCCCATCCCATTCATCACGCCCTAGCGCCTAGGACCCCTCTAGTCCTAGTCTCTCGCAACCAGTGAGCGCCGATTGGCGTTATTTTTAGAGCCTCCAAAGACTCTCTTCTGACGCATGAGGTAGCTGTAAGGTCCTTAAATTTATATATATATATATATATATATATATATATATATATATATATATATATATATATATATATATATATATATATATATATAAATACATATATGGAAAAATATCCAAGACATAAATTGGTGTGGTTAAGATAATGGCATAATTAGAAAACTGCTCTGCTTCAGGTCCAGCAGGTAATCCTATCTTCATTGAACTGGAAGACAATACTTAGGGGTGGCCCATCCATCAGCCCCAAAGAGCTGATTTCAAAGACACGCCTTTATGTCGTCTCGCTTAATATATTAACAGCTCTGCCTTAGCCAAACGCTCGAAAGAGTTGGTAACCGGAAATCGTGAATTCACCTTCAAAATCTCGGTGGAGTCTTGGATATTTTTCCATCTTTCGAGCGTTTTGGCTCAGTCAACGCTGTTAATATATTAATAATAACAGTTTTCTGTGACGGTAAACGAGAGGACATAAAGGCGTGTCTTTGAAATCAGTGTTGTCTTCCAGTTCAAGGAGGATAGGATCACCTGCTGGACCTGAAGCAGAGCAGTTCTCTAATTATGTCATTATCTTAACCGCACCAATATATATATATATATATATATATATATATATATATATATATATATATATATATATATATATATATATATATATATATGACATGCAAAGGACTCCACTTCCCTGCGCATTCTCGAATCATTATTTATAAAACAACTAAATCCCAGTTTAAATTCTGATTCAACTGCTTTTTCCCTTCTCATTTCATAAACCACTCAAAATATTTTCACAACCTACCAATCTCTAATCGGTTCCCTCTATAATCCTTCCTCAGTCTCTCCGCTTTTGCCGTCCACTAAAGGTGACTAATATTTTTGTGTACCAATTAATTGCCCCAATTAGTATATTTTTATATTTATCCATATTTATAGCATCTACATTTAGTGTCAAGTTTTCAAATGATTTTTTCACATTTTCAATTTATTAAATAATTTATTACTATTGCTGCTTCATTAAGTGACTAATATCTGTGTCAACCAATAATTGCATCAACTAGTGTTATATTTATGCATATTTAAAGTAACCATAATTTATCCATATCTAAATTTCAATAGTTTTCAAACGATTTGCCATAATTTCAATTAACTAAATAATTTATTTTTAATCCTTATGTGCATTATAATTTTTGTAATTTTAAACGTGTTCTAAATCTCTTTTATAGACCAGAAGATGGGTAAGATACTCGAAACGTTGTACTTAATTAAATGAGAAATTTTACATGTCTCATTTTGGGATTTATCCTCAACCTGAAAATAAGCCTTCTTAGAAGCAAACCTATAATATATATATATATATATATATATATATATATATATATATATATATATATATATATATATATATATATATATATATATATATATATATATGTGCGTAGACAGAGAGAGAGAGAGAGAGAGAGAGAGAGAGAGAGAGAGAGAGAGAGAGAGAGAGAGAGAGAGAGAGAGAGAGAGAGAGAGAAAGTGTGTGTGTGTGTGTGTGTGTGTCGGGTAGGAGGGAAAGAACCCGCGATGGGCTTCTTTTGAGCTTCTTTCTTTCAGCGTATTTTTTTTTTTAAATTGAGGTATTTTTAACAAAGATCCTACAAAATTAGAGTGCGGACATAAACCCAAAATTGATCATATATATATATGCAAATTTTATTGAAGACCATGGTGTATTTCGCCTTAGTTAATTTCCTTTGGCAACCTTCTATTCTTCTGTCTTTTTTATTCCATCTTGTAAATGGTAGATCACTTGTCCTGTATTCATCTCTCTTTTAAATGAATGGGTTTGGTAAAAACCAAACTAATTGCTGAGCTTTCGATCTTATTCGATCATCTTTGGCGTGTCTTGATATATTATTTCCTCCTTTACAAATGAAATGTGGAGTCAAAATCGATCTGAATGGAAGAAAACCGATCGATCGATGTATATAGAAAGAACATAGAGGGATCATTGTATAACACAGGCGACCAGGTAGTCGTAGAGGAAAAGTGTACGGAAATAACTTGAAAGGGGATAAGAAGAGTTGATACGTCGGTGGCTAGACACCGATACGGGTGTGGTTGGGTCTCCAGGTGTTCATGACTGGACGACGGTTGAAGGATGGTAAGGAAGGAAAGCATGTCTCCTTAATCGGAAACGCGTTATTCATGATGCTTTTAACTTATGCGAAGAACGGTATGGGTTGAGGGTGGTCATGGGCTGTGGGGTATCGCAGTACCATCGCAACATACAGTCTTGCTTGTAGTGGGGTGTGAGCGTATGTGTTAAGGGGTGCTAATTTGTTGTTGCCGTGTAGTGTGGACATTCTCACGTACATGGGAGAGCATCAAGCGCGCTTCAGAGCAGAGTTCTGAATGCGCTGAGCCTTCTTCTGTCACGTGACACTCGCAGCTACGAGTGACAGTAGGGCGTACGTGAGAAGAGGTCGTACGAGTGTTTTATATAGTTTCTTGCCCGCAGGATAGAACCTGCGCAATATTTTGTTTGTGCATGCGGCTCTTGCTTGTATTATGTGCTGGTGTATATTGAACCTAAGGGACTTGTCCAAAGTTACCCCAAGGATTTTTGCTTGCTGTGTGTAGTCGAGTCTTGTTGGTTTAGGTGATTCCTGTCTGGGATGTGCGAAAAAATTTGTAGGTTATGCATGTAGTGATCTCTTGCGCCGAAGAGTGTGATCTGTGTCTTTTGAGGATTCGTGGCAATCAGCCATTTATTCTCGGAGGGGCTGGGTGCGCGTTTTGGTGTTGTTTAAATGTAGTCTTTTGTTTCCTCGACGGTGGTGGGAGTGGTCAGTATAGATGTGTTGTCGAGCAGCTCCATTCGTATCAGGGGGGCGGGCCTTAGCTCGTAAGCATGGGCCCGCCACCACTCCTGGACTTTATGAAAGTGCTCTTGCGCGTGTGGTTTGGCTGGGTTGTGTGTGTACTGTGTCCCAGTAGGACCTAAATGCATCGAGGATGACGTTGATGTCTGTGACTGTTTGGTTATTTACTTAGAGGGTATGGGTTTGGGTGGATCGGTGCCTAGCATCCTTTTTACGCGCCACCAGAAGTAGTTGGGGTCAGTGCAACGAGTGTCATCCGCGATGCGGACGACCTCTCGCCACCGTCGGCTACAATCTAGTTGCACGTACTGTAGGATGCGGGCACGTAGGTAAGTGATGTTGTGTTGTCGTGTGCTTCTGGTGTAGTGATTGTTGTACTGTGTGAGGAGTCTCTGAGTGTGTATAGAATATGTGAAGTGTTTTATACATGTGTAGGTTTTGTGTGGATCTAGATTTGTGTGTTCCAAGGCGAGGTTTTGTTATGTGCTTTCTGTTATGTGTCTCTTGAATTCTTCCCAGTTCGTGTTTTTGAAGCCTAAGAGATATGGTATGTGTATGGGTATAGGATATGTGGATATGATTAGGCATATCGGTATGTGGTCAGAGAGCACGTGAGGACCCGGTGAAAGAAAACGGGTTTTAAGGGATATTTATTCCACCTGGTTGATCGTAACTTTAGAGGAAACGAGCCAATCAGGTGAGTGGAATTTTAAAACAAATTTAATGATTGATTCCAGCTTAACGCTTGGCTATTGATGTCCGGCTTTTCTTCGTTTATTAAAATGGCTTCTAAGATGTTCAACGTAGCATTATTTCTCTCTTTTCTTTTAATTACTGTGTTGTCAACTAGAATATCTCTCGTTAGGTTGATGTTATGCGCGCTTTCCATATGATTTTTATGACCTCCGCTTTGCAGATGCATAGTTAAACGTTTCGAAAAAGTGGTAGTTGTCATGCCAATATATATTTGGAGTTATTATAAAGCTTGTAGTATTTATTGGGGCAGATGAACTGGTAAACTATATTGGTTGGCTTGAGATTCGAGTTTTGGCAGCCGTTGTTTTTCATAAGGAGATTGTTGGCTTTTGTTGTTTAATAGTAAATAATAAGTTAAATTTTTTCCATTTGATTCTTAACCTTGATGTTACGGTTAATAATCTCATTTATGCTTTTTTCATCTATTTTATATTTTATAGGCCGTGGACATCTGATTTTGTAGTACAGTTTGATGTTGTTTACTGCGCCCTGGTTACTTTTCGTTGAGTCCGTATCTTTGAAGCGATTATTTAAAATGATTCGAGTTGTTTGTCAATCATGCTGTTCGAGAAACCGTTGTTCACGAGTGTTTGTTTTACGCGTGAGATCTCATGGTGAAAAAGTTCCCACATAGAGCAACATTTATATGCTCGTCGGATGTATGAGCCGATTACACTTATTTTATAGCTTTCGGGGCATTCACTATCCGCATTGAGACATCTTCCCATGTCCGTACTTTTTCTATATACTTTTGTGATATACCTACTATTGATGATTTAAACCTCAACGTCCAAAAAAGAGAGTTTATTCCTCGTGCTCAATTCATAAGTGAATTTTAACATAAAGTTCTCCTCAAATTGCTGTTTGATGTTTAAAAGAAATTCTTCGTTTTGGACTTTGATGTAGGTGTCGACTATGTACCGGCAATATGTGTGTGGCTTATTTTCACTGTTGTCTAGAGCGTCCTGGTCATATAAGCGATGAGCGTTTGATGACACAGGTTCAAATCTCACTTCTTTATTCATTTTCATATAAGGGTAAAATAGTTTGCCCTACCTTTCCGTTTTGTATATAAATTTACCCCCAAACAATATATATATATATATATATATATATATATATATATATATATATATATATATATATATATAAATAGTTACATCGGGAATGTATTAACTGGCAACATTTGCTTTCGCCATGCACACGAAAAACCAGGCATCGTCGCATTTGATTTGTGATCCCGCGTAAACAAGGTTGGTCAGAATTTAAGTATAATTCATAGTTTGGTTTTCCATCTTTTTGTCAAACTTAAATTAATTTGGTGTATTTTGCAAATTAGAGACCCCGAAATTCATGTTAACCATTATTATTATTATTATAGACACTCGTCCCGAGAACACAGGACAGGCGGTAGCGACCCCGCCCATCCCGGTACCGGGACAGGTAATGTGCGCGAAGATCACCCAGACTGGAACATTCGACAAGAATGTGCCGAACAGTCTGGGAGACGACGCAGTCGTCGCAATACAGCGCAGGCGAGCGCTCCATCAAATAGCGATGCATCGCACGAGTGTGTCCGATTCGGAGACGACAGAAAGCGACCTGAAGCCGTCGCGGCATTAGGGGATAGGTCAAAGGGAACAGTCGCAAGGCAATGGCACGCAACTTTAAGTTCCCTTCGACCGTCTCCCATCTTCTTTGCCAAGCATTCCGAAGAGCTGCCCATATACCTGCCATGCAGTCAGTGTGAGGAAGAGCGAAACGCTGGTCCGGTCGCAGAGTCCTCGCGGACTCTTTGGCGCCCTCATTCCCCGGATACCTACATGTCCAGGAATCCAGCAGAAGATAATCTCGAATCCGCCCGGCTCGCCGAAACCGTGGCGTCACGGATATCGCGAACCAGGGGATGAAGAGATTCCAATGCCCCGAGAGCACTCAGGGGGCTTTGTGAGGGGAAATAGATCACAATCAGGTCTCCGAACCTGGCACGTCACGTAATCTCCCGTACCGAGTGGTGTAATGCCACCAGCTCCCCTGTGAAGACAGACGCAGCACATGGCAGAGCCCACCTGACTTCAAACAGAGGGGATACAGCGTGGAAGCCGACCCCCTCTTGGGACTTGGAGCCATCCGTATACACTGGCACGGTTCCAGCGTGACACGAGGTATGCTCCAAAAAGGTCGAACGCAATACTCCCGGCGCAGTACAAGCTTTGGGAGCAGAGGCGTCGCGACAAATGGCCAAATGTGGTACCCTCCAGGGTGGCGTCCTGGGCAGAACCAGGGACGCCACCAGCCCGAGAGCTATATCTAGCTCTCGAAGGAGTCTCCTGGCCCTAAACCCAAAGGGCTTAGGGTATGACTGGCGTCTCTCGGTGGCATAGGCACCATCGAGATCAGCTGTGGATGCAGTGAGATCTTTTGGCGACTGAGGGAGGCGCCGGGCGCAGAGCGAGTGGCATCTCCCCAGCATCGACCAACAGGCTCTCAATGGGAGAAGTGCGGAAGGCACCGGTCGCAAGGCGAAGGCCGGTGTGGTGGATCGAATCCACTTTCCGCAATAAACGCTCGGCTGCGGATGCATAAAACTCGCATCCGTAGTCGAGCTTCGAACGAACAAAGGATCGATAAAAAAGTACGGCAGTAGCCCTATCAGCGCCCCAAGCGATGAACGTCACGGAACGATGAATGTCCATGGCACGGGTACAGGAGACCCTAAGGCTGCGAATATGAGCCTCCCAGGTGAGGCGTCGGTCGAATACAAGACCGAGGAAACGGTGCAATTCCACCACATCCAGGCGCACCCCATTAAGAAATAAATCTGGTTCAGGGTGAAGCCGTGGATGGCGGCAGAAGTGCAACACCTTAGACTTAACCAAAGAAAACGGAAACCTGTGCGCCTCGGCATAGCGAAAGACGCGGTTCAATGCCTGTGGAGTCGATGCTCCAGAGTTGGCATCTAGGCCGCGCCAAAAGAGATAGAAATGTCGTCCACGTAGAGCGTAGCGGGAACATCTTCCGGCAGTACTGAGGTGATGCCGTTGATTCTCAGGGCAAAAAGTGTGACACTGAGGACACTTCGCTGCGGGACACCCTCTTCCTGCTCCTTTGGGCCGGAGAGGGATCTACCCACCTGTACGCGGAATCGACGATCTCGCAAATATTCAGATGTAACATTGGGAGGCGTCCCCTCACACCCATCGTGTGGAGAGTCTCCATGATACCGTATGGCCATGCGGTATCATAGGCCTTCTCCAGATCGAAAAACACCGTGGCGTAGGGCTGTCTACGAAGGAAAGCCTCGCAGACGGCATTTTCCAGTCAGAGCAGAGCATCCGACGTGGAGTGGAACTTGCGGAAGCCGCACTGTGCACAAGACAGATGGCCTCCGCTGTCCAGGAAAAAGGCTAGTCTAACATTTACTAATTTCTCCATCAACTTGCACAAGCAGGAGCTTAGAGAGATTGGGCGGAAACCGATCGGAGTAGAAGGATCTCTACCCGGTTTGCGAAAGGTGAGCACAGTAGCGATTCGCCAGGAATCTGAGAGAAGTCACTCCAACCAGATCCTGTAGAACAAATCTAACAGAAATGCCATGCCTCGCTCACCCAGGTGTCGAAGCATGACGTACGGGACATCGTCCGGACCATGGGCGGTGTCCGCGCACGAAGCGAGAGCCAACGCGCAACTCAGTCCCAGTAAACCTGTCGTTGAGATGGTTCTTCGCATCTGGAGGTAAAGTCAAGCCGGTGGCCTTCCACGACATCACGATGTGCATTGAATACTGGCGGAGCAGCATCCCGGCGTAGAGAATGCGGAGAAAGCGGTCGCGAAGGAATTCGCCACGAAAGCGGGGTCCGAGATTGCGGTCCCATTCTCCTGGAGAAGGGGAGGGGGGGTCCTGCGAGAAATTGCCCCGAATCTTTTTAACTCGCTTCCACACCTCTGCTAAAGGGGTTTTCCCGTTAAGTGAAGACACGTATGCCCGCCAAGAAGAGCGGCGGGCGTGCTTCGAAATATACCGGAACCTAGCCCGACGAAATTTAGAGACAGTGAAATCGTTCGGGCGGCGCTTATAGCGCATGTAGGCATAACGCTTCTGTTTGAGGGCCGTCTCACACTCGGCCGACTACCATTGGAGTGGTCGGCGTGCAAAACAGCCAGACGTCCTAGGAATAGTAGTCAGGCCCGCGGCTATGAGGTTGCCGGAGAAGAACAGGACGGCCTCATTTACTGACCTAAATTCCTCGACTGAGATAGAAAATTCAGTCATTTCCTGAAATGCAGGCCACCGCGCCCGCGCCAAGCACCACCGAGGTGGTCTCTCAGGCGGCAGTTGCCCTGAAAATGATATTTGAATGGGAAACTGATCACTACCATGGAGGTCATCAACCACCCCTTAATCAAAATCAGGCTGTGCATCCGAGGAGCACAAAGATAGGTCAAGGCAAGAAAATTAAGCGGTTCTCGGACAGTGATGCGTAAACTCATCCACATTTAGGACACCCATCTAAAGCTCTTCGATTAGATAGGCAAGGACTTGTCCCCTGGGATTTATGGAGTAATCTCCCCTGAGAGGATGCCTGCCGTTCAGATCTCCAAGCAAGAGATATGGCCTCGGCAACCGTGCCACGACGCGGCGGAAGTCCCCCGCGTCGAAGTCAGCTGACGTGCAATGTACGCAGAAATGATAGAATAACTCCTATTCAGGTGCAGCTGCACAGCCACTGCCTGGAAGGGAGTATCTAAAGAGAAAGGAAGAACGGAGACATCATGCCGGGTGTAAACCGCGCATCCCCCAGCCCAGCCATCCCGCGGTGGTCGGGTCGCAAGACCATTATACCCCGGAAGGGCGGGAAGGGGGCACGCGCCTAGCATGGTCTCCTGCAAAACGATAGCTAACGGGGAACGGGATCAGACGAGCCTCTGCAGCTCCTCCCAGTTGGCCCGGAGTCCACGGCAATTCCATTGAAGGAATATGCCCTCCAGGCCTAGCTCGGAGGAGACGCGGGGGCCCTCCTCGAACTGAAGACCCTCACAGGAATGGCCGTACGCTTCCTGGAGGCAGAACCCCGGGCGCTGTTGGCCGGACAAAGCGCTGTCCCCTTAGAGGACTTATTGGGGAAGGTTGGGCTCGCCATGCGAGTCTTTTCCTCCCTCCGCCTCGAAACCTTAGGCGGGCGTTGTAACTTCTGAGGCGGGGGGCCCTCTTTTCGAGGAACCACCGTCTCCGAGCCACTCGCTACACCTCTAGGCGTAGGCGAAGGAGCCGAAGCTCCTTTGTTGCTGACCTCCTTTCGGGGAACAGCTTTAGGAACCCCGGAAGATGGCCTAGTGACCATCTTCAGGGATGTTGCCTCCTGTGAAACTAACGACTCGGTGGAGGCGCGTGGCCGTTTCGCCTTCCGGGAAACGGTCACGCTGGAAGAAGAGGGGAAAGCCCTGGTTTTAGCCGGTGCTGGGTATGAACCCTTTTTGCCGCCAGCTTTACCAGGGAAGTGCCCGGGTTGGGTAGAGCCCGCAGAAGGGCTCCGAATGGGCGCGGAAACAACCGTGCTCGTTGGCCTGGATGGGCCAGGAGCAGAGGGTGCCTTTCTAACTATTGAGGCATATGACGTCCCAGGCAGAGCCGGGCGCACCAGGATCAAGTCCTTAGCCTCGCGAAATGAGAGTCGATCCTGGGCCTGAACGGCCAGGATTTCTTTCTAAAGGAGATATGCACCACCTTGCTTCGAAGAAGCAGGGTGTGGTTCTCCGCAATTGGCACACTGGGCCACACACGATTTGGACTTATCGTGTGCGACCTTGGAGCAATTTACACAGACTTCGGGTAACCCCGACTTTGCACGTCTACATGAACGATTCGTATGGCCGAAGCGGTGACAGTAATAGCACCGCCGCGGCAGTGGCACGAATGCCTTCACGCGGTAGCGGTACCAACCGGCACGCACTGGCTCAGGGAGCTTGTCACAGTCGAACGTAGCGAAGAGTGTAGGGGTGGGTCTCGAGGCCCCTCCCTATTTTATTATCACACGTTCGACCTTGACCGCCCCATGATCGGCCAGCTCTAAGGTGATGTCCTCAATGGAGTAGTCAACGAGTTCCCTCGCATAAACTACTCCTTTCACAAAGTTCATGGTAGAGTGCGGTATCACACTCACCGGGGTGCTATCAAGTGTCCGAAGAGCACTTATCTTGGCCGCCTCGGCGGGATTCGCCAGAAGGCTCCTGTCCGAGAAACGGGTCACCTTCAGCTCTCTACCAATTGCACTAGCTAATCCTCTCCTCTGATGGATCATGTTGCCCTGGGATAACATGGTGCCATCAGTGGAGTGAATAACGAGGAAGCGTTTGAAGCCAGCGGGCTTGAAAACGCCAGGTAACCTCTGAATGAGGGGCCCCGATGTCATCGAGGCTCCGCAACCGTGGGGGCAGAGGGGCCGGATGTGCCGATCTTGGCTTGGTCGCTTGCCAGAGTGGCAGCAGACCCATCCTTCCCCACAGCCCCCGCGGATGGAGAGGAGCCCAGAGTCTTCTTCGTCCTTTTCTTTTTTGGAGAGGAGGGCGGGGAATGAACCCGCTTCTCACCTCCGCCGGCAAAAGCCTCTAGGCCAGATCCTTCTCCGAAATCGAGGTCCTGGTGGTCGCAGGTGGACCTGTAGGAGGAGATCCCTCCCCTCCTCGACTGCTCCAGAAACCCTAGCCGTTTGAGGAGGACCTGCCATAGGGGCGGATTCGGGTTCGGTGCTTGGCGCTGAGCCCGGATTCCCTCCCATGGAAGGCCCTACCGTCTGAGGCTGGGTTTCCTCAAGGACCATGTCTATCACAGGAGGGGCCTCCAGTTGGCCATCCCCTCCCAGGACATCGCAGGTCCCCTTGGCAGTGTCGCAATTCTTGTGTGAGGAGGCACAGGCCTTGACATCGGCAAGGTTTAAAATTCTTGCCAGCAGGTCTTTTGAGGGAAGCGACCGAAATGCCTAGCTTCCCTCTCCCCCCTAAGGGGGTTTGCCCTACCGAGCCGATTACACGAGGCGGTCGGCAATGGGCTGCCTGCTGGCTTTCTTGGCAGTCCGCCTTAGAAAGAAAAGGAGGGACGGCCGCTGGAAATAAGGAGGTGCCCGAAAGCACCTCCAGAGAAGGGGGTGAGGAGGAGTCCCCTACACTGTAGGCGTATGAGAGGAGTAAGCCTCCTCTCCGGTTAAAGAAGTACGGAGGGTCCCCTGCGCAAGCACACGGGGGAAGCCTCCATTTTTTCAGTGGAGCTGCCCGAGGGCGGCTCCGTTGATGAGGAAGGGGAATTAGGGAGATATTTGGGTTTGTGATTTACATACATGGGCATGGTGACCCTCTTTTTTACACGGGATGCAATCGCGCATTACCTCTCGCAGTAGCAGGCACTGCAAGAGGTGCTTACAGGCCCGGCCTGGCAAGGCGCCGCCATTTGGGACCACCCCTCCCGCCTGGTGGCCTGGCGGTCCATCGACACGGCGTAAAATCAAGGATAGGCAGTGGATTGAGAAGGAAAAGGGATGTAAGGAAGGTATGGGTGGGGATGAAGCAGGTTGTTAAAAAAAAGCCATCCCGAACCGAAGCTCGGTGGTTAGGGAACGTTGCCCCCCCTCCTCAGCCCCGATCCGGGACGGTTGGTTTGAGAAGGTCAGCATCTACCCTGTGAAATTAGAGGTTGACCAGAGAAAGTTGTGGGAGAGGTTGTATGAAAAGCAAGGAAATAAGTGTTTTCAAGGAAGGAGAAGAGGCTAATCTGGGGACGGACGGGGTGCTGAGTCCTGTCAGCACAGCGACCAGGATGGCATATCGCCGCACCACTTACGGGCCCAACACATTCATGATAATAGAAGTCTTTACGGGGAGCTGAAGTCTCATCTGCTCGAGCAGACGCATCTAGTATGGCATTCTTTTGGACAAAAATTTACTATTTGACAAAGCCTTTGCGAGGAGTGTCCATCGATGTGTAATAAATAGCAGAAAAGATTGTGCATCTATTTTCAACAGAAGCAAAGAAATTGACTGCTTTTAGACAATATTCTGCAGCAAATTTTCCTACCAGGTCTGGATTTGGATCCAATTGAGTAGCCCTGGATTATACCGTGTACTACTATTGCATAATGACAGACATACTATGCAGTATGCTCTAGTGAAGTTTTCTATATTTTTCTTATATATATATACATATAAAACCAGTAAAATTAATAATTATGTTGTCTCGCCCTTCTGTGCCTAAGGGCGTTCAGCCTATTCTGTGGATCCCCGCTAACTCAGCATTGCCTATTCAAGATTCTTTTGCTGCAAGATTTTCATTTGTGGCAGGACGAATGGAATGGTCTTCATCCTTTAAATTCCATATTATAATCTGCTCGCTCTTGGCCATTCAGCCTTAACATAGTAGTCCGTAGATGCGGTCCTTTACCGTGTGGGCATCGGTTACACGAGACCTACCCACCGACATTTCGATTTTTTTTTTTGTGAAGGATTGATGGGGGACGGGGGAGCAATCGGGCTCCCATCTATTTGAATGTAATCATTTTTACCATTCTCTCGTCCTTCAGTTTGACCAACCCTTACAAGAGTACTTCTCCTATGCCGCCTGTTTTCTTGTGGAAGAGGAATCCTTTAAAGCCTTTTCTAATTAATTTGCCCTTTTGCCACTTGAAATAGGCAGCTGTCCAATTTTTCTTCCTTAAATCGTTTACTGGATCCTCTCCTAGGTGCTCTGAAAGGATTTTGCCACTACTTGTAGACATATTTAAGGAAAAGGGATTTTTTTTTATGCAGCTTTGCGAATGCGTATATTATTTTCCCAGAGCCTCTAATTCTACATTTCCTACTCATGTTATTCCCCACCGGTTTATCCTCAGGACGAATATCGCAAGGAGTCATCGTAATGCAACTACGAGTGTCTGGGCGTCCTCAGAGCAATTTTCCCCTCACAGGAGGAAGAGGAACCCTTAAGTCTTGTTTGTCTTCCTTTTGGTTTATTGTTAGGACGCATATAGTAATAATACATATAAAGGGGAAGGTTGGGAGAGGGGTGGGGTGGCAAATAAAAGTAGAGTTGGGAGGAGACAATTTTTTTGTTTTAAGAGCACATCTGGCGACTGCCTACATGGGCATTAGTCGCAGTATTAAAACTAGCCTAGTTCTAGGCTACTTTAAAATAAAATTAGAGAAACGAAAAAAAAACACCCCAAATGGGTGAAAGGAAGCAAGCTCCTGCGTCGGGGGCAGGTCCCCCCGGCGCAGGAGCATGCAACCTAAAGGAGAAAAAAACAACAAAACAAATGCAAAAACAAAACAAAACAAACAAAAACAAACCCTGCTTAAATAATTGGGAGAAGGCCGGCCTTCCCCAAAGAGTCAACAAGTCGATATGCACGCACTCATCCCGAGTACAAGGGACAGGCGGTAGCCACCCCGCCCATCCCGGTACCGGGACAGGTGTTGTGCGCGAAGATCACCCAGACTGGAACATTCGACAAGAATGTGCCGAACAGTCTGGGGGACGACGCAATTGGGCGCAGGCGAGCGCTCCACCAAATAGCGATGCATCACACGAGTGTGCCCGATTCGGAGACGACAGAAAGGGACCTGAAGCCGCCGCGGCATTGGGGGATAGGTCCATGGGAACAGTCGCGGCGCAATGGCACGCAACTTTAAGTTCCCTTCGACCGTCTACCATCTTCTTTGCAAAGCAGTCCGAAGAGCTGCCCGTATTCCTACCATGTAGTCGGTGTGAGGAAGAGCAAAACGCTGGTCCGGTCGCATAGTCCTCGCGGACTCTTTGGCGCCCTCATTCCTACATGTCCAGGAACCCAGCAGAAGATAATCTCGACATCTGCCCGGCTCGCCAAAACCATGGCGTCACGGATATCGCGAACCAGGGGATGGGAGATTCCAATGCCCCGAGAGCACTAAAGGCGCTTTGTGAGTCGCTATAGATCACAATCCGGTCTCCGAACCGGGCACGTTGCGTAATCTCGCGTACCGAGTGGTGTATTGCCACCAGCTCAGCCGTGAAGACAGACGCAGCGCATGGTAGAGCCCCGCTGACTTCAAACAGAAGGGATACAGCGTGGAAGCTGACCCCCTCTTGGGACTTGGAGCCATCCGTATACACTGGCACGGTTCCAGCGTGACACGAGGTATGCTCCAAAAAGGTCGAACGCAATACTCCCGGCGCAGTACAAGCTTTGGGAGCAGAGGCGTGGCGACAAATAGCTAAATGTGGTACCCTCCAGGGTGGCGTCCTAGGCAGAGCCAGGGGCGCCACCGGCACGAGAGCTATATCTACCTCTCAAAGGAGTTTCGTGGCCCTAAACCCAAAGGGCTTAGGGTATGAATGGCGTCCCTCGGCGGCATAGGCACCATCGAGATCAGCTGTGGATGCAGTGAGATCTTTTGGCGACTGAGGGAGGCGCCGGGCGCAGAGCGAGTGGCATCTCCCCAGCATCGACCAACAGGCTCTCAATAGGGAAAGTGCGGAAGGCACCGGTCGCAAGGCGAAGGCCGGTGTGGTGGATCGAATCCACCTTCCGCAATAAACGCTCGGCTGCGGATGCATAAAACTCGCATCCGTAATCGAGCTTCGAGCGAACAGAGGATCGATAAAAAAGTAAGGCAGTAGCCTTATCAGCGCCCCAAGCGCTGAACGTTACGGAACGGAGAATGTCCATGGCGCGGGGACAAGAGAACCTAAGGCTGCGAATATGAGCCTCCCAGGTGAGGCGTCGGTCGAATACAAGACCAAGGAAACGGTGCGATCCAACCACATCCAGAAGGGCTCCGAATAGGCGCGGAAACAACCGTGCTCGTTGGCCTGGATGGACTAGGAGCAGAGGGTGCCTTTCTAACTATTGAGGCATATGACGTCCCAGGCAGAGCTGGGCGCGCCAGGACCTAGTCCTTTGCATCGCGGAATGAGAGTCGATCCTGGGCCTGGACGGCCAGGATTTCTTTCTAAAGGAGATATGCACCACATTGCTTCGAAGAAGCAGGGTGTGGCTCTCCGCAATTGACACACTTGGCCACACACGATTTGGACTTATCGTGTGCGACCTTGGAGCATTTTACACAGACTTCGGGTAACCCCGACTTTGCACGTCTACATGAGCGATTCGTATGGCCGAAGCGGTGACAGTAATAGCACCGCCGCGGCAGTGGCACGAATGCCTTCACGCGGTAGTGTTACCAACCGGCAGGCACCGACTCAGGGAGCTGGTCACAGTCGAACGTGACGAAGAGTTTAGGGGTGGGTCTCTAGGTCCCTCCCTGTTTTCTCATCACACGTTCGACCTTGACCGCCCCATAGTCGGCCAGCTCTAGGGTGATGTCCTCAATGTAGTAGTCAACGAGTTCCCTCGCATAAACTACTCCTTTCACAAAGTTTATGGTAGAGTGCGGCGTCACACTCACCGGGGTGCCATGAAGTGTCCGAAGAGCACTTATCTTGGCCGCCTCGGCGGGATTCACGGCATTCGCCAGAAGGCTCCCGTCAGAGAAACGGGTTACCTTCGGCTCTCTACCAATTGCACTAGCTAATCCTCTCCTCTGATGGATCATGTTGCCCTTGGACAACATGGTGCCATCAGTGGAGCGAATAACGAGGAAGCGTTGGAAGCCATCGACCTCGAAAACGCCAGGTTACCTCTCAATGAGGGGCCCGATGTCATCGAGGCTCCGCCCTGTGGACTTTTGGTCTTTGTCATGGTCAGGAGCTCCGTACCAGGGAGGGGGGCAGAGGGGCCGATCTTGGCTTGGTCACTTGCCAAAGTGGCAGCAGACCCATCCGTCCCCGTAGCCCCCACGGATGGAGAGGAGCCCAGTCTTCTTCGTCCTTTTTTTTTCTGGCAGTAGCCCGCACTGCAAGAGGTGCTTACAAGCCCGGCAGAGCCAGGCGCCGCCATTCGGGACCACCCCTCCCGCCTGGTGGCATGGCAGCTCCACCTTGGACACGGCGTAAAATTGATAGAATGTGAAGAGGAGAGGGAAAGGGATGTGAGGAAGGTATGGGTGGGGATGAAGCAGGTTGTTAAAAAAAACCCATCCCGAACCGGAGCTCAGGGGTTAGGGAACAATGTCCCATTCCCCCTAAGTCCCGTTCCGGGGTGGTTGGCTTGAGAAGAAGGGCAGCATCTACCCTGTGAAATTAGAGGCTGACCAGAGAAAGTTGTGGGAGAGGTTGTATGAAAAGCGACGAGGTAGGGGAGAAATCGGGCTATCTGAAGGAAGGAAGAGAGGCAAGCTGGGGCCGGACGTAGCGCTCGATCCCGTCAGCACGGGGCCAGGATGGCAAATCGCCGCGCCCCTTACGGGGTACGAGACGCAATAGCTCATCACCTTTTGCAGTTGCCCGCACTGCAAGAGTTGCTTACAGGCCTTGCAGAGCCAGGCGCCGCCATTTCGGACCACCTCTCCCGCCTGGTGGCCTGGCGGCTCCACCTTGAACACAGCGTTAAATTGATAGAATGTGAATTGAGAAGGAAAAGGGATATGAGCAAGGTATGGGTGCGGATGAAGCAGGTTGTTAAAAAAACCCCATCCCGAACCAGATCTCAGGGGTTAGGCAACTTTGTCCCCTCCCCCCTCAGCTCCGATCCGGGACGGTTGGCTTGAGAAGGTCAGCATCTACCCTGTGAAATTAGAGGCTGACCAGAGAAAGTTGTGGGAAAGGTTGCATGAAAAGCGAGGAAACAAGTGTTTTAAAGGAAGGAGAAGAGGCCAAGCTGGGGTCGGATGGGAGGAGACAAAACTGAAGACTGCTCCCCTTCTTCACCAAAAGGCAGGAACCTCAGCGCTGGGAGGCCAAAAAGTCTCCGCGGGCTAGGACGCCCACTAACCCTTCCTATGAACTCAGTCGAATCCTCTTTTAGCTTGTATTGATCATTCGTTGGCGCAACCATGAAGACCCTTCAGTTTCCATTCAATCCCCCGCACTTTTACTCTGGAGAGGATGCACTACCTTGCGTCTGATGGTGCAAAAACACCGCAAAACAATGTGACACTAGTTTTGCTTCCCTCCTGTTTACTGCCCTATGAGCGCGGTCAAGCGTTAATCCGGGTCACGAACTGCGTGAGTTGGTTGTTCGCACTGCACCCGAAGTTGTACTGGTTTTTGGTAAAGGTTACGCACGCAACACTTGGGCTTTTGTTACATTCAAGGTGTAGTAGTTCCACTAAAGCTCAATTGGAATAACGATGATGACCTTTTAACGTCTTTCTTTGGGTGAAGATGACAGACAAACCTTTTGTATTACGTATATAATTCCTAACCGCGTAAAGCTCGTTACTGGACTTTCTTTTTGCACATTTGTAAGAAGAGACTAAACATTAACCACGGTACTTTATTCAAGACAATTCAGCGAATAATAAGAAATTCCATAAAAAAGCCTATAATTGGAAAGATCACAAACAAGAAATCGATGGCCCGGAGACCCAATAAATTGTGCCAAATTTTAGAAAGGCACTCTTACCCAAGTACACTATATTTACATCAGCTAGGCCTAATTTGTATAATAAGTACATACATACATTCAATTGCGAGGGGATAATTAATAACTAGCACATAAGGTAATGCCGTGTGACTAGTTTGGGTGATAGGATGAAACCAAAATTTTTAAGTTGGTTAAACCTTGCAGCACAGTCGGGAATTAGTTGAGAAAACTGTGAACGTCGTTTCAAGTGAAACTAAAAACACCACAGACGCGCAGACACGGCAATAAACGTGCATGCAAGGAATACGAAAATTATTTTGAATATCGCTTACAAACATTTAAAACCATAGGCGAATAAGGAAAAGCTTCATTATAAAAAATAAAACTAAAATGTGAGATCCTATAAACTCCTAACAAAGAAGTTAAAATAAAACTTTAAAAACCTGGGGCTCGAAAAGCCTTTTTAATGAAGGCTGTTTAATTAATATCTTCTCTAATTTTCGGGCCACGTTTACCATATACATAAGAGAAGAGGCAGCAAGTGTAACTACCGCACACATAGACAGATCGTAAATAGTGCCGCTTCGGTGAACGAGGTGTAGTTTGGTCGGGTAAAGAATACAGAGGAACCCGATACGAATCCAAAGCACCGCTAATAATATGTCATCAGAGGTTCCAATTCAAACTGCAGAATCATTCGATAAGGCTTCATTTGTGGCACCAGTGTTTGTAGTCTTCGTGTCCTCTTCCTCTCTTTGTTTCTCTTCAATTTTAATTGCATCCTTATCCGAATCACTGAAAAGATGGGAGAAGAAATTTACTTAATGAACCAAGGCACCTCTAAATAATAGGGAAATTTAGGCCAGCCTAAGAAAAATATTGGAGAAAGGCTTAAGAATACTACACACCGAGTGTGTGTGTGGGGGGGGGGGAGGGGAGTTTAACTTCTAAAAACTCGTGCTAGCGATGTATTGTATTATGCGTGGCGTTCGAGAGAACCAGTATTTCAAAAAAATAGAAAATCTTGTCAACCGTACCTTTGATCCCTTGATGCGTTAGTTAATAAAGGAAGTCAGCAAACAAACCTCTCGAGATTAAAGAAAAGAGGCAAGCCAGAAAACTAGATGCGAGTCGGCTGCTTGTAGAGACGAACATGCGAAGAATTGGCGTGCAAAAGGTCACCCAGCGAACGGCTGTTCCAAGGATGTATAAAGCATGCACCGATATTATTACTACGACTAGTGCAACTACTCCTTTCCACCCAACTATGATCTTCGAGAAGATTTTCAACACTACGAATTTTCCTTGTAGGACAGCGTTGTATTTTCGTAGTGGCAGGAAAAGGAGGTATGGGTTCGACATTCAACAAGCTCCCCTCTTTAGTTGCGGTGGGGTAAGGCGCGATATAGAAAGCAATGCGTGTTGAGGAAGGGACCGTGTAAGGTATACCGCTGGCCTCGGGCGAATGAAAGCGTCTGGATTTGGAAGGTAAGCCCCGAGGACTGCGCTGAAATGGGTAATTCACTGGTGGCGGTAAGAGTTTTTTAGACAAAGAACGTTCTTCCGAGTCTGTAGAACTTCGGAGGGGACTACTCTCTAAATAGGGCTCTACTCTCGGGCCTATCAATCTGCGCTGCGAACATTTTGGGCTGCTAGGGGGCAAAGAACTTCTATGATCATAATGGGCAATAAGAAATGCAGTTTCTTGCTTCGATTTGAGACCTCCGTTCTGAGTGAAATCGTTATAATAGCTATCCTTAAGAAACTCGGGTCGAGGGAGAGCAGAGAACCTTTGGCTGGACAAAGATACAGGCTTAAGGGAAATGGGGCTTTTTGAGACACTTTCATCCTCATCGGAACTTGATGTGGAATGGCAGTAGAAATTTGGCGACACTCTCGCACGACAAGTGGCAGTTCTTTTGCGGGACAGGTTTGCCATCCCAGTAAAAGGAATCACGCAGACGGAGGGCAAACTAGGCGCTTCACTATCGTCGTCGGCATCGTAGGCGAGACTATCAAGCGGAGCATTACCCTCAGTCGGATCTTCCTCGGCAGCCAAAGCAGAGAGGCTTCTGCAAATAGCTTTGCTAAGCCTTGCACCAGTGCGGAAGGTGTGCGTGCACACGCAAATGGGCAATCTTATAGTTAGTAAGAAAATAAACCCCTTAAGTGCACTAAATGCTACAACAAACAAGGCAAAGTACTTACATTGGGATGGATATTACTCAAAATTAACTGCAGTACACGCTATGTACAATGACGGAGGGGTTGGGGAAGGGAAGTTACACTTGCAGAAAAACGTGCAAGAAGCGTGTGATGAGTGAGGGCCACAAATTGGGAACGAGCATTAAAAAAAAACGTCAACATGAGCCGGCCACAAACGAATTAAAGGCAGGGAAAGGAAGGAGATGCCCGACCTATCCGAGGAAGGCCACAATGCATACTGGCATTCGCACTTCGAAACCAGAACAGAGCTTGGTCACGAAGTGAGAGAGACGATGTACAAATTCCAACAACAAAAATGAAATTACCCAGTAATCATTGGTGTAGTCTCAGAGACCTCTTTGTCCTTTGCAGCTTCCGTCAACGGCGAAACCTTTTCCAACTTCTGATTGGAATTATCATCCGCCTTGGGGCTGATAAAGGGAGGGCAAGCGTGTACTCATTAAATCGCACGTTACGAAACACGCAAAACGCACAGCTATGTAGGACCTTGTTAAAAATAGGCTTAAAGAGCTAAAAGGAGTAGGGAACCTATTGGACACATGCTTAGTACTCAGGATTGGACGAGATGAAATAATTAAGCAAGTAAATTTCTAGCACATTTTGGAAAGCAACTACTACTTGGAAATGAACGCAAGCATAAATCAGCAAAGTAGAGGCAAACAAAACTGAGAAAACTTGCAATGAAATGGGGAATAAGTGGTTTGCACCCTTTGCAAGCCTAACGAGGCCTTCTTCCAGCAACCGCTCCTTGGATCACCCAATCAATTAACTTAGTTAGGGTTGTTTTGTACTTACTTTGGATAAGGCCCTAATCACATAGTTCCCAAACAATAGAACTTAAATTCATTAACTAGAGCAGACACCAAACAGAACTGCTAGCTCAGTGGTCCCCAACTTTTTCGTGTGAAATGGGTGCTAGTTCGAAAAGCTAAATTTAAAGGTGGGCCAACTTTTATGATTGGTATAAAGCGACGCCTGCCTATGATGTTACCTATACCACGACTAGATGGCAAATGACTCGATGAGCAAAAAAAACCCCTATTTCCTATAATTATCCGTTCACGTGAGGGTCGCAAGTTGGGGACCCCTGAACTAGTAGAGAATGCACAGGCAGGCTGGAATAAGAAGAAAAAAAAAAAAAAAGTCGCAACAATGAAGGGATAGGGTGGGAGCAAAATTAGTAACGGGAGGACCTCACATGGAAGGAATCGAGAAGAAAAACATCCTGGGCCTTAGAGGTAGACAATTAGAAACTAGTAATATTTAGCAAAGTATAGTTTTTCAACCAAACCCCGATTGCATTATTCATCTGGGGATTTAGTCAGGGCGGCCCCTGCTATCATCCCCCTACTACCACAGTATTTCAATTTGATGTGGTTACATTAAGAAGGAATAATCGTATGCGTTAAATGGCTTTTGATCGGCTAGGGAAATATTATATTTTTTACTTCTCTTCCAAATTCTCTTTTTTCATTCTTCACTTATTCCTTATAGAATGGCATCGAGGCCCACAAACACACGCTTCCAGAAGGTAAATTATATGGAATGAAAGATACAAGAAACCCTTCCATAACAAATATCCTTGAAGGCAGAAAAGCGTATACTGGAATATCCCCTCCCGACTGCCAAGCTAGCCGAAACCCGCCTTGCAGCAAGGTAACAGGTGGGACCGAAATGACCGCTACGGTCCCTAGCCCACCTTTTCTTGGCTCCGTCTTCGAGCATCGCTTCCTTGTCCTTCAGAGGCTGCTTGGCTGCTAGTTTGGCAACTAGTAACGCGGTCACGCCGACGTTCTTGGCGAAGTACAAGATCACGTCCAAAATGATCAACAGAAAAAGGATTACAATGATCACAATAGCTGCGATGAGACCGGCACTAGACTCGTTCTCTTTGTTCTTCTCAAACTCTTGGGCTGTGATCAATGAAGAGGAAAAACGTGAATGTTGTTAATAATAATAATATATGCATTGTAATAATATACAATAACGAAAGTAACCTTTAAAGTTATTATAAAGGGGGAGGAGAGAAGTAATGTGAAAGCTGTAATTACTTGATAGACGCTTCTACTAAAGTTAGTCAAAAACATTCCGGAAACAGTGGTAAACAAAACATAACTGGAGCGATATTGTTGTCAAGCGTAAGATTAACAATCAAATAACTCTAGTTATAAAAACCTTTCTGCTGAAGCCCAAACCTTTAAACTGGGAAATTGAAATAATAGAACTACAAGCTATAAGCCGAGAAGAGAAGAAGTGTGTGGGGCAACAGGCGAACTAAGGAGTCTTTTGCTCTGTAGCTAACAACGGACGAACATATCAACGCAGTACCACAAAACGAAGCGAACTGGACGAAAATAAAAAAAAAAGCCGCTAGAACCAGAAAATAAAATAGATTCAAATCGAGGGAATAAGGATTGAAAGGTGTGTGTGTGCGTGAGAGAGAGGGAAGAGGTCAAATGCAACAAAATAAAAAGGTTGGGCGACTCTACAAAAGGACGATAAATAAATTGCAAGACTTACTGCTTTTGAAGATTTAAAGAGAAGGCGAACAGCAAACACACTCGCGACTCGGTTACACTCAAAGAAATAGTGTACATCGGCAAGACAGAAGACGCGAATATAAAGTCCATTCGATTCGTTTTGTTAATTTTAAAGTTGGAAGCGTTAAGAGAGTAGAAGCAGACTACAATCCTACTTTTTAAGTGTACATTTTGCTAGGAGGATTGGGGAGGGAAAACTTTCTAAATACATTATTAAGCCATCAACCGATTTAGAAAATTAGGACGGAACTCGTGGAAGAGAGGCGATAATTTTAAAGCATGGGCACCTCCACAATGGTCATTAGTGGTATGGGCAAAGTCAGAGTCAACTTTGGCTTTCGTCTTTGTCTTGGACAAAGTGAGACAAAAAAAAAAGTTGCGTGAAGGTTACGTTTCCTAAAACCTTTGCTTACGTGATATTAATAATCCGCAATACCACTCCCAATTACCAGGCAGAAACAGCAAGGTGCAACTTATTTTTTTAAAAGACTGCCATTTGGATTAAAAGTTAAGGAACAGTAGATTCTTTGTAAAAGTTTTTAGAAAATGATGCATTGCAATCTCAATTTACCTAGAGGTGATGGTGGGTTAAACGATGTCCGATTACGTGCAATCGTCCGTCCTGGCCAACTAATCTATATACAATTCTTTTGGTAATAAAAAGAACCTTTACAAATACTTTATATATTTTATCAGTGTGTTGTTTCGGTACTAATAACAAAAACTAAGCCTTTAAAGCTAATTAATTTGAATAAGTCGCACCTGATAGACTTTCGGTCAATTTAGAGTTACAATATAATGCTAAAAATATTCCAGCTTTGAAAAAAGAAGGAAAAAATCTGCCATTTTATTTTATGGTAAATACCTAGGGTGAATATGTATATATATATATATATATATATATATATATATATATATATATACACACACACACACACACACACAGGCACGCACGCATATGGGGTACAATAACTTTCAACACAAAACTCTCAAACATCAATCGTACCCGTGGCTAAAGTTTGGGTACATTTTAGGCAAATCTGGCATCGCTTTCTAGATAAGAGATAAGTGGCAGACATGAGAGACTTATTTTAATGACTTATATCGGTAAAAATAAAAAAGGATTAAAATCTAATATCTATATCACGGAGGTTAAGATTCCAAATATATTGACAATATAAAATGTTTGACATCTATAAGTTACCACAAGCAAGAAATGGTGTATTCTAAAATGCCAATCTATGGCTACTAGAAATATAAACCATTCAATCCTTTAGTGAGAGGGCCACACCTTAAAATTTTAATTCTGACATTGTGGCAAATCAACGATAAAAAAAATGTGACGCAAGAAAATCTAATCATTAGCTACGAAAAAAAAAATCTAAATTATGTTTTAGTAATAAATTTTCACAATCCTACAGTGGCGAACAAGAGAGACAAAACTTGCGCCATGATGCAAATGCTCGAAAATTCCAATTCTCATAAGTTACACATCCATTTCTAAGATAAAGGTAATGAAAAATCGACTAAACATATCTAATATTAAATAGAAAAAATAAAATTTTGGTATGTTGAAATCTTAGCGAGGTTTCACAGACAAGATAAAGGAATTCTGAACTGAATTCAAAGCATCTAGAGGTAATGGACATTTGAATGGAAAGAAGACCAGTTTTTGGACAATCAAAATTTAGTTTGCATTTTTCTGGAGCCAAACTATCGATTAGGTTTCGTGAAATCGCTTCCTCTCGTATATTTCGGGAGGGTGGGGACGGCTACAATGAATGCATTTCCTCAAGTTAAAGGAAGACCCCTGCGATACAGAATATTCTAGTCACGTGCTTTGTCTGAACAAAGGCAGTCTGCTTTTTCTAGGTTATTGAGAACAGGTAAAACACTTGACGACCACCTGCTTTCATTCTACCTTTTTCGAATCAAATGATTTTTATTCATTAAAAGTGAAAACCCCAATAAGGATAAGTTCAGCCATTAAATTGCCCTAGAATATCGGGACTTTGAACTGGGTTGTTCAACGAAAGAGTATTTTTCAACTAAAATGCCAAGGGGTAGTGGTTGTTGTTGTTGTTGTTGGTAGTAGTGGTGGTGGTGGTTGTTGTTGTTGGTGGTGGTAGTGGCGGTCTCTGAAGATGATAAGAGATGTATCGAAACCAGTCAGTTAAATAAAATCTTATGCTAATGTGCTTTAGTCTTCTGATATATTTCTAAAGAAAGAAACGGTTTTTAATAAATATCTGCCAACTTATTCACGGGTTCAATTAGGCCAAAGCCGAACATAAAAGACGTCGCTTTTAACAATATATATATATATATATATATATATATATATATATATATATATATATATATATATATATATATATATATATATATATATATACACACACACAATTATATACCATAATGAAAACAAAGCAGCTTCCACCGGGATTCTAATTCGCTACCTCACGCGTGCGTTGCCTATAGCCACGCTGGACAAAGGGCGCAATCTGAACTGAAGAGCCCCTAGAAGCATCTGCCCGAGTGTAGACGGTAGACTTGTAAACGACATCTGGCCTTTAATTTAGCACACCATTGCGTTTCCTTTTAGTCAATCCTGGCTGTGTGGTCAACGAACGAGCCCTGCAGGCCAGATCACTGGTTCAAATCCAGGCGCGGGTTGATTTTTCATACTTTTAAAGTAAAATCTCTCCTATCGCCAGAACATTTTTCTGTGGATTTGGGTTTTAACCCTTGTGATTTGCTTTATCCAACAGTTTGGCGTGGGAATGAAAAACGAGCCAAAAGTCCTCGAGATATCGCAAAAGAATCCGACAAACATGACGAGGCTAAGTTTGAAAACCTACCACAAAATGAATCTTGTGTAATTCCTACCAATTGAACACCAGATAAAGCTATAGGGGTATGGCGAACCTCCTGAATACAATTTAACATGCTAATTTGTCTACCAAACGTAACTAATGGTGAAAAATCTAGATCCCATCTCATCCATCCACTTGGGTACCAACAGAAGGAACCGATTACCCCGGCCATATTTTGAAACAGACAAATGAATTAATTGATGCTTCCAAACTACACAAAAAACCAATACCCAGACTAAGTCCTACTACCAAGAACTAATAACTGAATTACAAAACTCATTAATTTAAACCGTGTAAATACTTAGCGAACAAATGTACAAGTAAAAACTAATTACATTAAATCGTGATACGTGAAAATGAACCATTACTTCCAAATCTTAGAGCTGGCTATGGCAGGAGTAAAAAAAGAGTGGGGCGGAAATACTAGACAGTATAACAAACACACTAATGGTCAAGCACTACTAGGCCTTGAATTTCCCCTCCTTTGCGATTGTTAGTTAGTTTTTAATACCAAATATACAATGAACGCTTTGGCGACAAACTTAAACAAGCGGCGGTGCTAATGTTTGATCAATAGAGCAGAGGAGACAGGAAGACAGGGCTCCAACTACGGCCGTAAATAGTGTGATAATACCATTGCTGGGAGTAGAGGTCGCTACACTACTCCACTCAACACTCGGCCCAGGTTGGTTATCAGAGGACGAAGCAGGATCTGAAAATGACACGTGTAACACCGAAACGTTGACGAAATTAAAAGGGAAAAATACATATATTTGAGAAAATAAAATAAATAACATACATAGCTCACGATTCTGGAAGCTTCAGTTTCCTGCTTTAATAAACATGAAATTAAAATTAAGAAAAAAGTTTTGGAGGTGGCTAAATACAGTAGGGACAAAAAAATCCCAAAATGAATTCCATATGCAATAAAAGTGATGAATTTTTAGACGAATTATTTCTTTAATGTGTATAGATAGGACTAGGATTCAAGCGTTAAACATGAAGCACTTCCAGAACAAAACTTTTACCGACGTTCAAATATCCAATAAATAAGAGTAATATATATATATATATATATATATATATATATATATATATATATATATATATATATATATATATATATGCAAATTTTGTTGAAGACCATTGTGTATTTTGCCTTAATTAATTTCCTTTGGCAACTTTCTCTTCTTTTAACTGTTTTATTGCTCTTGTAGATGGTGGATCACTTGCCCAGTATTCATCGCTTTCGATCTTATTCGATCATCTTCAGAGAGGTTTGAAATGTTCTTGCCTCCTTTACCCATGTAATGAGTAGAGCGAGGATAACGATTTTTAAGGGGTATTTATTCCGCCTTGGTTGAACGTAACGTTACAGGAAATGGGCCACTCCTGTGAGTGGAATTTTAAAATAGTTTTAATGTGCGATTCCAGCTTGTCGCTTGACTGTTGATGGCCGGCTTATCTTCATTTATTAATATGGCTTCCACTCATTACATCGGTAAAGAAGGCAGGAACATTTCAAAACGCCCCGAAGATGATCATGCAAGAGCACGGTTGTTTGAAAAGGATGCTTATTGATTATATGGCTCTACTAAATAAGGCCCAATATAGAGTGTTGCTAAATTTGGTTTGGAAGGTTTAAGGTCAATAAGAGCATTTTAGATTTGAGTAGACAAAGGGGTAGATTTTTTTTTTTTTTAAGAGCTCATCTGGCGACTGCCTACTTGGGCAGCACTCGCCGTATTCAACTGCCTATTACTAGACATCTTAAAAATAAGATGCAAAAAAAAAACTCAACAAAAATAAAAAAAGGCAATAAGCAAGAAACAAGCTCCGGCGCCGGGGGGAAATCCGCCTACTCCCGGTGCAGGAACGTGCGAGCTACTAAAATAACAAAAACCCAACTAGTTAAATAAAGGGGAGAAGGCCGGCATCCCCCCCAAAAGTCTACAAATCAATGTGACGAACTCATCCCGAGTACAAGGAACAGGCGGTAGCGACCCCGCCGATCCCGGTACCGGGACAGGTAACGTGCACGGAAATCGCCCAGATTGGGACATTAAACAAGAATGTGCCGAAGAGAGAGAACAACGCAGTCTTCATCGTAGGGCGCTGGCGAGCGCGCCATAAAATGGCAGTGCATCCCGCGAGTGTGTCCAATTCGGAGATGACAGAAAGCAACCTGAAGCCTTCGCGGCATCAGGGGGTAGGTCCATGAGAACAGTCGCATCGTAATGGCACGCAACTTTAAGTTCCCTTCGACCGTCTACCATTTTCTTTGCCAAGCAGCCCGAAAAAGTGCCCGTATTCCTGCCATGTAGTCGATGTGCGGAAGAGCAAAACGCTGGGCCGGTCGCAGAGTCCTCGCGCCCTCATTCCCCGTAATTCATACATGTCCAGGAACCCAGCAGAAGATAATCTCGACATCCGCCCGGCATGCCAAAACCGTGGCGTCACGGATATCGCGAACCAGGGGATGCGGAGATTCCAATGCCCCAAGAGCACTCAGGGAGCTATTTGAGTCGCTATAGATCACAATCCGGTCCCCGAAACGGGCATGTCGCGTTATCTCCGGTACCGAGTGGTGTATGCCACCAGCTCGGCCGTGAAGACAAAGTCTCGCTGACTTCAAACAGAGGGGATACGGCGTGGAAGCTGACTCCCTCTTGGGACTTAGAGCAATCCATATACACTGGTACGGTTCCAGCGTGACACGAGGTGTGCTCCAAAAAGATCGAACGCAATACTCTTGGCGCTGTAGAAGCTTGGGAATAGAGGCGTGGCGACAAATACCCAAAGTTGGTACCCTCCAGGGTGGCGTCCTGGGCAGAACTAAGGGCGCCACCGCCCCGAGAGCAATATCTAGCTTTCGAAGGAATTTCCTAGCCCTAAACCAAAAGGGCTTAGGGTATCGCTCGCGTTCGGGCGAATAATGAACTGTGCACGGCGTAGAACGGGTGGCATCTTCCCAGCATCCACTAGTAGGCTCTCAATGGGTCAAGTGCGGAAGGCACCGGTCGCCAGGCCAAGGCCGGTGTGGTGGATCGAGTCCACCTATCGGCAATACACGCTCAGCTGCGGATGCATAAAACTCGCATCTGTAGTAGATGCTTAGAACGAACAAAGGATCGATAAAAAAGTAAGGCACTAGCCATAAGAGCGCTGAACGTCACGGAACGGAGAATATCCATAGCGCGGGTAAAAGAGACCCTAAGGCTGCGGATACGAGGCTCACAGGTGAGGCGTCGGTCAACTACAAGACCAAGGAAATGGTGCGATTCAACCACTTCTAGGCGTACCCCATTAAGAAACAAGTCTGGGTCAGGGATGACGGCAGAAATGCCCCACATTAGAATGGCCAAGGAAAACCGAAACCTGTGCGCTTCGGCATAGCGAGAGACGCGATTCAATGCCTGTTGGAGTCGACGCTCCAGAGTTGGCATCTGGGCAGCGCCAAAAGAGATCGAAAGGTCGTCCACATAGAGCGTAGCAAGAACATCTTCCGGCAGCACCAAGGCGATGGCGTTGATGCTCAGGGCAAAGAGTGCGACACTGAAGACACTTCCCTGCTCCATTGGGCAGGCAAGGCCCCCCCCCCCACCCGTACGCGGAATCGACGATCTCGCAAAAATTCAGATATAAACATTGGGAGGCGTCCCCTCGCCCCCCTCGTGTGGAGAGTTTCCATGATACCGTATCGCCACGCGGTATCATAGGCCTTCTCCAGATCGAAAAACACCGTGGCGTAGTGCTGTCTACGAAGGAAGGCCTCGCAGACGACATTTTCCAGTCGAGCAGAGCATCCGACATGGAGTGGAACTTGCGGAAGCCGCACTGTCCAGAAGACAGATGGCCTCCGCTGTCCAGGAAAAAGGCTAATCTAACATTTACCAATTTCTCCATCAACTTGCACAAGCAAGAGGTTAGAGAGATTGGACGGAAACCGGCCGGAGTAGAGGGATCTCTCGCCGGTTTGCGAAAGGCGAGCACAGTAGAGATCCTCCACCCAGATCCCGTTGAACAAATCTAACAGAAAGGCCATGTCACGCAAGCCCTGGTGTCGAAGCATGGCGTACGGGATATCGTCCGGACCATGGTCGGTGTCCGCGCACGAAGCAAGAGCGGAGCGCAACTCACTCACAGCAAGCCTGTCGTTGAAGGGTTCTTCGCCTCTGGAGGTAAAGTCCAGCCAGCGGCCTTCCGCGACATGATGACGTCCATTGAATGCTGGCGGAGCAGCATCCCGGCTAGAGAATGCGGAGAAAGCGATCGCGAAGGATTCCACCACGGACGCGGGGTCCGAGATTGCGGTCCCATTCTCTTGGAGAACGGTCCTGCGAGAACTTGCCCCGAATCTTTTTGACTCCCTTCCACACCTCTGCTAGAAGTCTTTCCCATTAAGTGAAGACACGTATGCCCGTCAAGAAGAGCGGCGGGCGTGCTTCGAAATATACCTAAACCTAGCCCTAACCCGACGAAATTCAGCGACAGTGAAATCGTTCGGGCGGCGCTTATAGCGGATGTAGGCAACAGGCTTCTGTTTGAGCGCCGCCTCACACTCGACTGACCACCACGGGAGTGGTCGGCGTGCAAAACGGCCAGACCTTCTAGGAATAGTAGTTACGCCGTATCTAACGACCTAAACTCCTCGACTGAGATAGAGAATTCAGTCATTTTGTGAAGGCAAACCGCCGAGCCCGCGCCAAGCACCACCGGGGCGGGATCTCGGGCGCCAGCGGCCCAGAAAAGAATATTTGAATGGGAAAGTGAACACTACCATGGTCATCAACCACCTCCCAATCAAAATCAGGCTGTGCATCCGGAGAGCAAAAAGATAGATCGAGGCAGGAAAATGAAGCGGTTCTCGGGCAGTGATGCGTAAACTCATTTACATTTACGACAGCCATCTCAAGCTCGTCGATCAGGTCGGCAAGGACTTGCCCCCGGGGATTGATAGAGAAGTCTACCGTTTAGATCTAAGAGCAAGAGAAATGGCATCGGCAACCGTGTCACGACGCGACGGAAGTCGGCTGACGGTGGAATGTACGCGGAAATAATGGTATACCTCCTATTAAAGTTCAGCTGCACAGCTACTGCCTGAAGGAGGTATCTAAAGCGAAGAGAAGAACAGACACATCATGCCGGGTGTAAATCGCACATCCTCCACCCGGACCCCATTCCGTGGTGGTGGGGTGGCAAAACCCTTATGTCCTGGGAGGGTGGGGAGGGGAAATGTGCCCAGAATGTCGTCCTGCAAAAAGATAGCTAATGGGGAACGGGAGGAGACGAGCCTCCGCAGCTCCTCCCAGTTGGCCCGGATTGCGCGGCAATCCCATTGAAAGAATATTCCCTCCAGGCCTAGCACGGAGGAGATATAGGAGCCCTCTTCGAAATTAAGACCCTCAGGGGAATGGCCGTACGCTACCCGGAAGCAGGATTCCAGGCACTGTCGCCTTCAAGGACTCATTGGGGGAGGTTGGGCTCACCATGCGAGTCTTTTCCTCCCTCCACCTAGAAACCTTAGGCGGGCGGGGCTCTTTTTGAGGATCCAGTCTCCGAGCCACTCAACAGCATACCACTGTGCGTGGGTGAAGGAGCCGAAGCTCCCTTGTTGCTGTCCTACTTTCGGGGAGCAGCTTTAGGAACCCCGGAACTTATCGTGTGCGGCCTTGGAGAAACATAAGAGGTTTCTGGTAACCCCGACTTTGCACGTCTACATGAAGGATTCGTATGGCCGAAGCGGTGACAGTAATAGCACGTTTGGTCTTAGTCAAGGGCTCGGCACCCGCGGCGGCAGAGGATCCGGATGTGCCCATCTTGGCTTGGTCGCTTAACGAAGTGGCAGCAGACCCATCCGTCCAGGCAGCACTCGTCGATGGAGAGGAGCCCAGTCTTTTTACGAGGCGGGCGGGGAATGAACCCGCTTCTCCCCTGCGCTGGCAGGAGCACCCAGGCCGGATGGACCGGCCTCAGCGAGGTCCAGTCGGTCGCCAGGGCACTAGCCGGAGTAAGAGATCCCTCCCTTCCTTGTACTGCCTTGGAGACCCGAGCCGTTTGAGGAGGACCTTGCATAGGGGCGGACTCGAGTTCGGTGCTTGGCACCGAGCCCGGATTCGCCCCCATTGAAGGCCCTACCGTCTGAGGCTGGGTTGTCTCAAGGACCAAGTCTATCCGGGAGGGGAGGAGAACTCCATTTGGCCAACCTCCCCCCCAAGACATCACAGTTCCCATTGGCAGCAGTTTCACTAGTCGAATATGGCGAGACACAGGCCTCGATCCCCACTAGGTTTAAGATTCGAACCAGCAGGTTTTTTGAGGGGAGCGACCGATGGGTCCTGTCTTCCCTCTCACCCCTAAGGGGTTTTGCCCTACCGATCCGCTTCAATGGGAAGCGGTCGGCTATGGGATGCCCGATGGCTTTCTTGGGAGTCCCATTGGAAAGAAAAGGGAGGACGGCCGCTGGAAAGAGGGAGGCGCCCGAAGGCACCTCCAGACAGTGCTTATCAAACAAAAGTTATTTAGTATTCAAGTTTCATACAAATATATATATATTTCAAGCAGTTAACTTGAGCTAATGTGTGCGTTTGTGTGTACTGTATGTAGAAATGGCAATAAGCATATCGTACTTAACATGTTAATTATACAACTTCCATCTCTATCATTTTATGAAAATATATTCCCTCTTGCGATGGCAATTGTTTAGGGGATGCATAAAGTAGGCCGTTGATAGACTTTCTTACAGGTTACAACAATCAATGTAACCAAGTAGCTGGCTAGCAAAATAAAACATACATACATAAATATATATATATGAAGTTTAATACTAGTTTTCTTTCATTATGAGAAAGGTACAGCTCATTCTTACCAAGAGTAGACAAAGGTAAAAAGAAAGCGAGACTACATGGGAATTGCTGCTTGATGTAATCGACAGCCCATAAGCATCGAGGCTAATTATTTTATCAACTGACCACAGACCACCTAGATCAAAAAGGTATTCGCGCACTCGCAAACCTTCAACCACTCAACTATTCCTAATATCTGCCCACAAAAACAAACACAGATTCAACACAATTCCAATGTACCCAACAAGCAGGAGAGTAGAGCGACAAGGAACATAAGCAAATCATTTTATACAGCAAGTAGATATTTTCATCAACTAAACCCCATGGAAGATCATACTGTCTGGGGCTGGGTCACCTCAGGGGACCTCCATGTGCCCCCCCCCCCCAACAGTCAATTATGGGTCGCCTTTGTGCCTGTGTGGAGGTGCCCGAAGGAGGCTTCGACGATGTTACAGGGCAAGTAGATAGGGTGATTTTTACATCTTCATTAATGGGCATGGTGACCCTGTTAAATTCATGGGACGCAAACGCTAATAACCCCATGTAGTAGCCCCCTGAGCGAAGGGTGAATAAGGGGCCGGCAGAGCCCCGTATTCAAAACCACTACTCTCGCCCAGCGGCATGGCGGCTCCACCTCGGTTTGGGCGTAAAGTTGATAGAGCGTTAAGGAGAGAAAGGGTATGCGAGGTACGTGTGGGTGGGGGTGAGGCAAGTTGTTAAAACCCACCACCCCGAACCGGAGCTGAAAGGGGAGGTGTCGTTGTCCCCTCCCCCCTCAGCCCCGATCCGGGGTGGTTGGGTGAGAGGAAGCTGGTCGCTGTCTACCCTGTGAAATTAGATGCCGACCAGAGAAAGTTGTGGGAGAGGTTGTAGGTAAAGTGAGGAAGCAGGCTAAGAGACAGGGAGTCTGAAATATGAGCTAAGCTGGTGCCGGACGAGGCGCGAGTCCCGTCGGCACGGCGGCCAGAAAAGTAAATCGCCGTGCCCCTTACGATGAAGCCAATGCGGATTATGTTAGGCGAAACAAATTCTGGTTATGTAATGTGTATGATTTGTTTGCGGATTTATAAATAGGGAAGCATTGGCAGAGGTTTTAAATGTTTTAATAGGTAGTAGTGCTGGACAGATGTTCAAAGTTGATAGAAGTAACCTATGCGTTCAGATGAAAGGCGGGAGTGGCTAGGGATGCCAACCAAGGGTATGTGGAAATTGATGAGGGATGGTTGCCATGTTGCTGTATACGGAAACAAGAATTTGCAGAGTTTGACAGGTTATTTTTAGTTATTTCAAAATCCAATCATAGCGGCAACCTAGAGGAGTAAGGTCGAGAATATAAAGGGCTGTGTTTACCTCGCAGTCCCGACAGTGCTAGAGGTACCAGGACCCAGCGAAGACACGAAGTCGGTGTCTTCCAACCCTTCGGATCATGGGGACATGATCATTGAGCCGATCAGCGCTCCCCCTGATATCATGAACAGAGACAGGAAACAAGGGGACGAAGAATCGGGGAAGAGGAAGCAGAACACGTCGAAGATCGCGAAAACAACGAGGGACAGAGAGGCGATAAAAGCAACCACAGGGACCAAGAGTGGGTATCCCCAGGAATGGACCCATTGGAGCCGAGTCCGCCTATATCTTTTGATCCAGAGACACGACTCGACATCGAGTCACCAGGCAGTCTCCAGTCTCTACCCAACGGTTCCGTCCGCATAGTCTATGATATGCACAGATTGGATGAGTATTACACTCCTTCATTCAGACTCCCCTCAGTTCAGAAGGTACTGAGAAAAGCGGGTCCAGAGGAGTTGGCAGTTAAACTTCGGCATACGTTGCAACGGCAGGTCATTCAGCTTCAAACGGCTTCCCATGGGCTTCGCAGGAGACCATTCATAATGCAAGCTACCATAGGACCGGCAATTAAGGCAGTAGTGGAAAGAAGAGTCTGCCAAAGCTTCACGTATCTTGACAATATCCTAATAGTTGGACCCCGTAGAAAAGTGCGACAGTGCGTTAGAGAACTTATGGATAGTTCATTAAACATTAACTTGGCAAAGAGTGTAGTGGTGCCCACAAAGGTTATAACTTACTTAGGAGTAAAGGTGGATCTTAGATGCAGAAAGGTCGCGTTGGTACCATCCATGTGTCAAAAGATTAAGGAGGCTCTTCATTTCGCCGCTAGCAACACGGTGTCGTACAGAGGATGGACCAGGTTCGCAGGCATGATGAACTTTATCGCCCCCATAATTCGCCTTTCCTTCATGTGTGTACAGCTGATGATGGACCAGCCATCACACTATAGTCCAGATAAACTCCTTACATTGGCAGCTTTAATTGATACAAAGTGGACATCCTGGAAGGATCCAAGAGCACACTGGGAACCGGTATACGCGGACGCGTCGGAATCGAGCATCGGAATCTCGCTGGGCCCTGACTCATTGGGCATCCCTCTTCCAGTGGAACAGCTTGGCTCAATATTCCTCTCGGAGACAGTAGCCTACAGGACCACGAGACTTCTCTTCCCGTTCAGACCTATCCTGGGCGATAACCTACCAGTGGTCTATAACAGTAGACGAGGCAAACTGCCTATATCCATCATAAGATCTCTTTCTACAAAATCCTTGGAAAATATCTCTGACATTTTTCGGTTTGTTCCAACAACTTGGTGGGTGAGAACTTCGAAGAACTTGGCTGATGGCGCTTCCCGAATCTACGAGAATTTTAATTTAGCGTGGTTAGGAGGCTGCCTCTAGATGACTATATAAGAGGCGCCTCCACCAGGAGAGCGCCATGGTCGTTTCAAACTCCGAACAGCAAGCATCTCCAGACAGACTCCCGCCTCCTACCTCTTTATTAGGCTTCCCAGACAAGGAAGCACCCTTTGTCTTCTCATCTTTTCCTTTCCTTGGCCGACCAAGGGACGCCGGGTTTTTTCCAGATTTGCTTTGTTTAAAAATTTTGATTTGTATGGTTTTGTACTTTTGCAATTTTGTACTCTAAATAAAGTGAGGGGTCCCTCATCCCTACGGGGAGGGGGACCACAAACAAAAAGTATGCCGCAATGTTTAACTAAAGTGTGTGTGCGGGTGTGGGGTTGACTGCCGATTGACGCATGTTATGCTTTGAATCTTAAAAAAATATGGGACGATTAAGGGGTTACTGAATGGTTAGGCTTTAAGTGTTTCGTCAGAAAAAAATATTTTAGAAGAGTATGATGGTACAAAAGTTGGAGCAGCCTCTAAGAACTAAAACTGAACGGAAAGGTTTCCCAAATGTTCATCCCACACTATCTGCAGGTTTTAACCTCGGTTCTCCTAACATTTTGTGAATAAGGATCGAAATGTCTGGTTCTGGGTTGGAGAGAGCAAATGCCTGTACAGATCAGCTGGTAGATATAAATGGCAGCGAATGGGAACGAACAAGGCGGAGGAAAGGTGCCATGAGTGAAGAATGTTCATGGCTAGTACGCGTACAAGCACAGCATGCTAGAATGCTCGTCTTGATGTGCATGGGATTGAAGAGCAAATATCCTTTTTAAAAAAAATACCAACTAAGGGGTATTCCTCACGGCTTTAGGGTCGAGAGAGCAAAGTGAGGGCTCTGGGGCATAAAGGCTGCTCATTTGTGATTGGGCGTTTAAGAGAGTTGGTTGGTTGGTTGGGTGCTTTGAACTTATGTCCAGGAATGAAACCTGAATTCCAGTAAAATGTACATTGCGCTTCCTCATTGTGGAAGGAGGAGGAAAAATAACATTAGCCAACACCAAGTTAATTATCCAAGTCATTTTAGACGAGTTAAGATAATTTTGATGTTCTTAATCCAAACATCACTGTTTTGCTCATTCAGGTCTTTTTTTTTATTCATCACCACTTTTGGTTTTGTAGTATTTATATGTACATGAATTTTCTATTTGTATGATGCAACATTTTTTCTTATTTTTCTTTAAATAAACTAATTCTGAAGAGTTTACATGCGACAATTTTTTACTAACTTTGTATTTTTCTTTGGCAGGTGAATGAAAGGGATTCGGTCAGAAGATGTATTCTGCTACATCTACCGTGAATAGACCGTTGTTGCTAACAGGAATCCAGTTACGAGTTGCATAAAGCGTCCTTACTATGTTTTGTCATTGGATCAAGGGCAAGAAGAGTTGCCTGAAGTATGGAATTACCATCGTTTGGAGGGAGGCGACAAACCATGGCACCGACTACTAGTTCTGCGCTATTGATTTGACTGGGATCAACAAAAAGAACCATATCAGCCTCAATTATCCTGATATTCAATGAGCAAGCACGTCGTCCTGTAGCTCTGTGATGAAGATTCCTAGTGTTGAAGAAAATGAAATGTTTTTTTGACGATGATGCTCCCAATCCTTTTTACCAAAAGGGGCTAAGAGATCTATCTACTTACTTCGCCATCTCAGCTTGTCAAAGTCATCTGCCGACTGCCTACTTGGGCATTAGTCGCCGTATTCAAAATTATGCATATTTAAAAGCGGATGCTAAAAAAAAAAAAATAAAAAAACTTTCCGTGCATATCGGATAATAAGGACAGAGCTCATCATTATACGAAGGACTGGCCTGTATGGGGGGAATTGGTGCCTTGCAAGTCATCAACAACCCCCGGGTGGACAGAGACAGGATACTGTTGCAACCGTTGCACATCAAGCTAGTCTTGATCAAACAGTTCATCAAAGCTCTGGACAAGGATGGTCGCATCTTTGACAGTCTTCAACTACGTCAGCTAATAAGATATCCAGTTTGAAAAATCAATGAAGGAAGTGGAACTGGAAGCATGGAAGGCTTTTATTCTGGTCGTAAAGAACTTTCTTGCCAACAAGAAGGCCAAGAACTAGACAGAACCTGTCAACAATATGCCGACTGCTTTCAGAATCCTCAGATGCAACATGAGCACCAAAATGGTTCGCTTTCCTGAGAAGGACCATGTCATGGTAGCCAGGATGAATGAAGAGGGTGTGAATGATTTCCCACGCTTTTATCTACCTTCTACCTTTTTTTACTCTGACATTGTCGCATGCCCACTAAAGATGCATGAATTTCACTTACCGTCCTCGCCAATGTTAAGGAAGTAGCTTTTTTTTCAACCTTACAGTTAATACATTGTGCAATAACAGAATTAGGAAATAATCACAACCCAATCAATTTCATTCACAAACACATCCCAAAAGTCGTCAAGTGGAAGCAATGGGAAAGCGAGCGAGAGAACTGCTTCAGAAATAGCCAAAAGTGATCCCATTTACAGGTTGATTTAATCAGTACACGTCCATTATCGCATGGATCAAGTCCCAAGCTAAGGAAGTAGCTTTTTTTTCAACCTTACAGTTAATACATTGTGCAATAACAGAATTAGGAAATAATCACAACCCAATCAATTTCATTCACAAACACATCCCAAAAGTCGTCAAGTGGAAGCAATGGGAAAGCGAGCGAGAGAACTGCTTCAGAAATAGCCAAAAGTGATCCCATTTACAGGTTGATTTAATCAGTACACGTCCATTATCGCATGGATCAAGTCCCAAGCTAAGTTCGTACACATTTTTATATACTAATATTCAATCTGAAAATATTTTGAATAATGCAGGGAATTTTTCCGATTTAAGGCAGAAATGCAGACAGGAGGCCGAACACACACAAAGTGTTTCAATAAACCATAAATCCTAAGGCATCTTGGTGGTGGAATGAGGAAGTTGAGGCTGCAGTGAAGTAGAAAAGATCGTTTATGGCTGTAGTGGTATCAGGGGTAGGCTGCAGAATAATGGAGAGTTTCAATGAACTGAGTGTAGAGGAGATGATTGTATTTGATGGTGTGTCACTTGAATGCATAGGAGTTCTGCTATCTGGAAGATATGAACAGCGCAGAGAGAGTTGGAAGTAGTTGGAAAAAGTTCAGAGATCTGCTTCCTCTCTTGACGCTGAAGGTTATTCCCTCCGAGCTAAGTGATGTGTCTGTACATTGCGTACGTACGAAGTGTAATGTTGTACGGCAGCAAAACTTGAGCTGTAAAGGAAGAGGACATCCAGAGGCTCGAGCGTCATGAGATAAGAATGGCGAGATGGATGTGCGGAACATCTCTGAATTTGAGGCCTGGAGGTGACAGAGTTGCGAATTGTGAATTTAGGGATAGATTGGGGATAGAATGCATTAGTGTGGCACTGGGAAGAAGCAGACTGTGGTGGTTCGGTCATCTGGAGAGGATGGAGGATAATAATTGGGTGAAGGATGTTAGGAGTTTGGAGGTTGGGGGGTGTAGCTGCCAGAGGGAGACCGAGGAAGACTTGGAACGAGGTTATACAGAGGGACCTCAGAAATACGTGTTTGAATAGAGAAACAGCCAGAGATCGAGCAGCATGGAAAGCTGCCATTAGGTAAATGAGGCCGACAAATGCAAGCATGTATGGAGCCTTCAAAAATGATGATTGACTTTAATGAGGAAGTAAGGTTAGTTCGCTAGCGAATCTTTTTCACAATCACTGAAGAAAAGTTAAAAAATAAAATAAAATAAAAAATATTAGGAGACTACTAGTCTCGACTAAGAGCAATTTCAGTGGCTTTTCTTAAGGAGTGGAAAAAAAGAGTAACAACGAAAGAAGGTACCCTAGGAGACCTTACGGTCCATTCAATGAGGGTAGCTTTCGACTAGCAGCCGAGCAGGCACATCTCTGTTCAAATGCTTTACGTCCTTTCACGGCCATTTTTCAAGACCCTGTCTAGTCTTGACTTGAACTCATCAACAGATTCACTGTTGACAACGTCCAATGGAAGTGCGTTCCAACTACCGCAGATACTGTAAGTGAAAAATTTTCCACACAGATCGCGGTTGTAACGCTTCAGTTCAAGTTTAAAGCCGTGATTTCTTGTCCTGCTCTCAACAAGGGTGAAAATATTCCTGTAATCAACATTGTCGAACCCTAGAAGTATTTTGAAAACTTCGATGAGCTGACCACGCAGTCTAGGGGTTTCCAGAGAGAACAGATCTAATTCCCTGTCTATCCTCATAACTTTTCTGTCGGACAGAGGGAATCAGTTTGGTTGCCATAGCTTGTACGCGTTCCAACCTTGCGATGTCCTTTCGAAACGAAGGACTCCAAAATTGTATGGCATACTCCAGGTGCGGCCGAACGAGGGAGTTGTACAGACAAAGTACTATCTCCTTGTTACGGTATCCAAACTGGCGCTTTATGTAGCCTAACATCCTTTGGGCTTTCTTCTCTGCCTCGATGAACTGTTTCGATAACTTGAGGTCGCTAATAATAGTTACACCCAAGTCCTTCTCAGTGTCACTCGATTCAAGAGCAGTGCCCTTAAGGAAGTACTGAGATTTGGGGTTTTCGGTGGCCGATATGCATTTGTTCCCGTTGAAAGGCATTTGACAGGTGTCCGACCACTCCCCAATCCTTTGAAGGTCTTCTTGGAGGCGGGCAGTGTTCCCCTCCTTTGTCACATTGATACCAAGCTTGGTGTCGTCGGCAAATTTGGAGATTTTGGCAACCATGTCTCCGTCCATATCGTTGACAGATAATAAACAGTAGTGGTCCCAGGACGGAACCTTGAGGGACACCGCTAGATACGGGCGCCCATTCACCACTACTCGTTGCCGTCTGTAACTTAGCCAGCTCTCTATCCAACCTGCTACCTTGCCGTCTATGCCCTGTGCACGCACTTTCCAAAGAAGGCGGCACTGTGGTACCTTATCAAAGGCCTTTTGGAAGTCAAGGTACACAACATCCACCGCTTTATCCCGATCATGCTGGGAAAAAGAGAGAGAGAGCGCGCGTACTGGCCTCTCTCTCTCCCTTATCACAATTAGGGGTTTAAAGTAAGGTTAAAATATTCTAGAGTTGGGAAAAGACAACTTACATCTCTAATGCAAATGAGGGACGTGCTTTCAAAACGGCACGAACTTTAAGACGGAATTAACTTTATAAGTAACCGAACGGGCGAAAAGTGACAATGACGACGCATGGGGATCACTCTGGCTCATTAAAATCCAAAATCACGTACACAGAGAAGCGAAAATATATCTAATTTAGCATTCAGAGGAAAGTACTTACCAAATGCAGTCTTAATCAGAGCTTCAGTAGGTATGGAGAAGCCTATGTTGTTGTAGGCGCGTAACTCAATCTTGTAGTACGAATTGCTCTTCAGACCTTCTAGTTTATAGGTTGTCTGGCCAGGACTGGAGACTGTCTTAGTTTCCCTGGGGCCAATTTCATCCCAACTATTGGAGGAGTTTCGCACCTGTCGGGTTAACCGAAATTAAATGGGCAGAAACATTTTGCCCAAGTTTGCATATTATGAAATTAAATAGGATTGTGGGATCAGTAGAAGATGGTTGCAGAGAGGTGCTTTCATTGACACGGGCTGTCTCATGATGGTGCTTTAGTGAGGAAGGTGGAATCAAAACAATGGCCTCCGATTTTCTCCACAGGAAAATAACACGGGCTTATTATTATGTTTAATGCAAACAGAAGCGAATTAACATGAAAGGGTTTAAGGTAAGTAACCAGTAGGTTCTATATGGCAGCTAGGGTGAAACGAGACAAATCATCTATAAAAGGTGGAGACCACTCTGTGACAAAAATTTAAAAAACGACGGGTTAAAAGATTCTTCTGCCAATATGAATCGAAGAGGGGTGTGTTGAGGAATAGTTAAAAGGGTCGGGAAACAGGACAACCGCAAAATGGCTACACTCCAATAAAAGGTGGGCAACCGATTGGTCCCCACCGCAAAAACGACAGCAAGGGCTGATATGAGCATCACCCGAAACAAGATGGCCGTGAGTAAGTCTCGTGTGGCCAATGCGAACTCGGCAAAGGGCCACCTCCAACGACCGCATTCTATGACGACTCGAGGGCCAAGAGTGAACAGAATTTTTAATTTTGTACAGTTTGGATAATGAACAGTCATCCCATTCATCCTGCGACAGTTGAAAAATATATTTTCTTATTGAAGGAAAGTAGTCCCTAAAAGGCAGAGCCGATTCTCAGGGGACACAGAATGTGCTGAGCGGGCCAGCCTTCTCGTTGCCCAGGACCCCCACATACCCTGGGACCCAGCAAAAAATAATTCTATATAGGGACGAATTTTGGATCAGCCAGTTGCAAATATCTGTGACTAGGGGATGGGACGCATTAAAAGATCTAATTGACTGTATGACACTCCTTGAGTCGGAAAAAATGACAAAATCACTAAAAGGTAAAATTTGGACGAGTCTAAAGGCTAAAAGGATTCCTGAAAGTTCAGCGGTAAAAATGAATGCGGCTGGCGGCAAAGATAGAGTTAGGAATTCTCCTCCTGGGTAGATGGCTGCGGCGCCCACGCCACCGTCCGACTTAGAGCCATCCGTGTATAGTGGGCAGCATTGTTTGTGGGAGATTGAATGCTCTAAGAACAGGCTCTTAATGATGCGAGGGTCCATGGAGGACTTCTCCAGGCTCCACATGTTGGTACATACTGTGGGGAGAGGAGCACGCCAACTAGGGGTCAGTAAGGATGGGAGGGTAAGGACCCTTGGAGCACCCAGGTTAGAGATGATCTCCTATGCGAAGGTTCAAAGGGCGGGGTAAAGATGACAACTTATCATATGCCACCGTTGATTCGGCAGAATACAGGCATCTCTACACCTCTGATACAGGGGCTTGTTGTACTCGGCAGAGGTATCGCATGCAGATTTGAAGTCTATGGTAGGGCAAAGGGAGTACCCCACTCTCGCAGTAAAGGCTGTTGACAGAAGTACGGAAGGCTCCACTAGAAATGCGAACTCCGAGGTTTCGAATGGGGTTCAGCATTTTAAGGGCTGAAGGGAAAGCCGATGAATAAATTTGACAACCATAATCTAATTTGGATTGGACGAGAGCTGTGTATAATGTCCACAATGTCTGTCGGTCACTGCCCCACGAAGTGTGTGAGAGGACTTTCAAAATGTCTAGATGCCGCAGACAGCCCGTTCGAAGTCTGCGTAGGTGTGGTAACCAGGATAACTTTGGATCGAGTGTTACGCCAAGGAACCGAAACTGGGAGACAAAAATCTATATCTTCGCCTTGTAGGAAGATAGATGGCGGAACAAGAACCTCTCTGCCTCGGTGGAAATGCATTGCTTTGGTTTTGTTCTTGGAAAAGCGGAATCCCTTAAGTTGTGCTCTTTTGGATACAGCATCGACCGCCAGTTGTAGCCGACGCGCTGCTGATGGAAGGCGAGGTGAGGAACAGTATAGTGCTAAATCATCGACAAACAGAGTTGACGATACACCTTCTGGGAGAGACGAAATAATATCATTGATCGCAATTATAAAACACTTAAAACACTGCCCTGAGGAACTCCCTCCTCTTGGGGTTGCAGGTCAGAGTATGCGTCTCCAACACGTACCTTGAAGGATCGAGATGCTAAAAAACTTTGAATAAGTGAAGGTAAAAGGCCTCTCATCCCCCAGACGTATAGCTGCTTCAAGATGCTGTATCTCCTTCTTGTGTCGTAGGCTTTCTCAATATCGAAAAATATGGCCAGGACTCGGTGTTTTAATGAGAAAGCTTTCCGGACCGATTCCTCGAAACTTACTAGTACGTCAAGGGTACTATGAACTTTGCGGAAGCCACATTGAAATGGAGAGAGAAGGTGATTGGTTTCGAGGAACCAGTTTAGGCGCTCCAATATAATTTTTTCCAGCAACTTACTCAAACAGCTGGTGAGAGCTATAGGGCGGTAGTGATCTGCATCCAACTCGTCCATGCCCGGTTTGACAAAGGGAAGGATGAGCCCAATGCGCCATGATGACGGGTAAAAACCCTTCACCCATATAAGGCTGTACAAATCAAGTAGGAAGAGAGTAGAATGTGGATGTAGGTACCGAATCATATCGAAATGGATCTCATCAAGGCCAGGGGAAGTAGTTCTGCAAAGGGACAAAGCGCTTTGCAGCTTATGGATGGTGAATAGAGCGTTATATGGAAGGTTAGATTTTGTTGTGAAGTTGAGAGAATGAGATTCTTCCTTTGATTTGTAGGATTGAAAAGCCTTATCGTAACGGCTGACACTGCTGACGGCGCGCAAATGGTCAGCAAAAGCATTGGTGACCGCCAGGCCGTCTAAGTTGTGTGGGGGTATGATGATTAGCATAACGGCCTCTGATCTTATTAATCCTCTTCCAGATCTTAGCAGTAGGTGTCATAGAGGAAATTGATGAAACGTATCTGCGCCATGAATTTCGGCGAGTCTGACGAAGGGTTCTTTGACGAAGCGCACGAGCTCGGTTTCGGTCGACCTTGTTGCTCAAAGTTGGGTTCTTTCAGAATCGGGCATGGGCTACCTTGTAATTTTTGATAGCTGTTGCACACGTCGAGCGGCCCGTGGCAGGTCGGCTCCGTGGGATGGTGTGTTGCTGCATTGTAGATATTCGATGTAAAGTATTCTACTGCCGCGTCCAGTCCATTGAAGGTCCTCAAGGATGCATTTGTGAAGGACGCCTCTTGGAAACCTTCCCAATCTGCATGACCTAAGTCCCACTTAAGGGGCATGGTTGTATGAGGGCTAACTTGAAGGACCGACAATACAATAGGAAAGTGGTCACTCACATGGAGATCGTCAAGAATTGACGATCGAAATTACGTGAAGCAATCCGGGAAACAAACAGATAGGTCAATACAGCTAAAAAGAGTCCAGTCCGTCTGGACATAATAGGTAAAATCGCAGGTATTTAAGACACAAAGAAAGTCAGAAAATAAAAGAGACTAAAACACTGCCTTTGGCATTTCGAGTGATGTCACCCCAGTATGGGTGACGGGCGTTAAAATCTCCTAGTAATAAGAATGGGGAGGGCAACTGGTCTATAAGTGCTAAAAGGTCGGGTCTTGACAATAATAAACAAGGGGGTAGGTAAATAGAGCAAACGGTAAAAAGCTTAGTAAGAAAAACCCTCACGGCAACAGCTTGGAGGGTAGTATGTAGGGAGATGGAGAAACATGGTGGGATGAAGATACCATGATTGACAACCCCCATGAGAGGCTTCCAGCAGGAGCAATAGAGTTGAAAGTGAGAAAGCCGGGTACCGGCGGAAAGGGCCGTATACCCAGTTTATTCTCCTGAAGACAAATAACAGCGGGGTGGATAGTCGTCAAGAGAATTTTGAGTTCTTCCCACTTTGTTAGAACTCTTTGACAATTCCACTGTGGATATCTTTTTCTCTTTTGAGGCCGATATTGTATTTGAGGTTCGTCCCAAAGAGCTTGGGAGAAGGAGGGCTGATTTTGAGGAGCCTGCTTTTGCAGGGGGAGATCCTAGATGGAGCAGTAACTAGGGATTTTTTTTTCGTGGGTTTTGGAGAACCAACCGAGGCCCTCGATTGTAATTCGGGCTCACAACCTGGCGGAAAAGGAAGATGAAGAAAGGATTTTCGGCCGATAGATCCGGATTCATAGGTCGAGGGTATTTTCGGTGTCTGATGAGTTGGTCCAACCGCCACGATTGGTGATGTTGGAGGATCAAATGCTTCCATCGGATCTTGGGTTGAAGGGTGAGCGGAACGAACAGGTGATCTGAGCGAGGTGTGTGGAGCTGGGTGTATATCTGCCATCGTTTGGATCAGGATGGGGCCTAAGTCTTGCGAAGGGCGGGACGGACTTAAGGGCATAGAATGTTCAACGATAGTGGAGGAGTCAGCTCCAGAGGCTGCCCGCTTATTGGTGGTCGATGACCCAGGTGAGGAATCCTTCCTCTTACCACTGGGCTTTGGGTCTCGAGGCCAGGTGGATGAACCTTCACTGGTCGATGTTGAGGATTCTTTCAAATAGCGTCTGATGTCTTCAAGTGTCTCACCCTGAGGGTCTCTCCCAGCTAGAGTTGCTGGAGAGAGGGGGGCTACAATGGTTATCTGGGAGTGAGAGCGATGCTTCGACTGCATATTCTGAATGTTTTCGACGCTGCGAGTAGATCTAGGGTGAAGTGTTTCAGGCTGGTCGTAACTCGCGTGATGGTCGGTTTCGTCCAGCGTCACGTAAAACGTCAGAGAAGAGCCGGCCAAGTGGCGAGGTTTGTGCTCGGGCACGCTGGCGGGCCTCTTATATCTAGTCGTAGGGAATCGCGCAAAGCGAGCAACTCCTTTTCATATAAAAATATAGAGCAGTTTTGATGCAAACCTGTGGGTACCTCCGCAGTTGGCACAGCGGGGTGTTTTGGTGCATTCAGGGCCATTATAGTCAGAGCTACAATTCACGCAGGAGCGAGGGTGCCGACAGGCACGGCCAACATGTCCAAATTGATTGCAATTGAAGCAGCGTCTGGGAAGTTCGATGTAGGGGCTTACCGGGACACGAAGGTACCCAGCTTTAATATACTGCGGCAGTTCTTGTCGTTCAAATGTTAAAATCAGTGTGGCAGGGGAGACTTTAGTGGAGCCTAATGTTTTAGATACCCTTTAGTTCGTTTGAACGGACGACACCTTTGACGAAATTCAGACGCGGATGGGGCGAGACAGTTATTGGAATTTCAGCTATCAAAGATAGATTTCGCACAAGGTTGTGTTGAGAGTGGGATGACACCTCAACTACGGCATCATCAGTACCTCTTGACCACATCCGGCGGGGTTCACCACAGCGGGACTCAAAAGATTCATTGACGTCAAACACATCCACATTTGCAAGTGGGATGTCGGATGATGAATTCATGACAAGAAAGCGAGGATAATCTAGATCTGGGTCTACTTCGTTGGAATAGGGGTCCAACGAGCGAGGGAAGGCTGAAAAGGGAGCTAAGGAACATTTGGCACGAGAACCCTTACGAGAAGTGGAGGTTTTTGGTTTATGGTTAGCCATTGCAAAAAGAAAAAACTTCGCATTCTCCCTCGGGGCTCTCCACCATCGAGGCCTACAAGGGCCCGGCACTGCTGCAACTCTACAATCAGTTACGTCCGGTATGTCCTCTTGGAGAATGGATACGGATCCACCACACCATCTTTAGAAAAAACCTAAGAGGCTGCCCGAGTTCTCCTGCGCACGGAAAAAAGGGGCCAACGATGGGTTTCTCATTGGGCATGCAGTAGACGAAGGCGGTGGAGATGTCCAGCCTCTTTCACCTTGATAAAGAACAATTCGGAATTAATCCATTAAATGAGCAGAGGTCGGGTATCCATAAGGACCACTAGATAGGTGAAGGAAGAGGAGGAAATAAAGGGCAGTGGAAGAGCGTAATAGAGGAGGAAAGAAAGAGGGGCATGTTAAAAGTCTTGTTAGCAGCACCATGGGTCCCCTAAGGGGCCCAAGGCTGACCCCCCTCACCACGAGAAGGCCAGAGCATCTCTGGGAACAACCCCTGAAGAAAAGATCCCAGAGAGGGAAGGGCATTAACAGGAAATTTTCGCCAAGGGATTTTGAAGCAACAGGATTTACACAAGTCCCTTGACGCAAAAACAGCTAATTTTACTAAATTTAAGAGGGCAGCGCAATAGGAATGATATGCCAAAATGGATGTGTAGAGAAACAGTTCACGTTTTAATATATTTAATAAAAGCTTCTAGGATTTCGAAGAAATCTTATTATCTTACCTGGTAGTAGCTAATCTGGTAGTACTGGATGGGTTCTCCATTGTCAAGCGGAACTTGCCACTGGAGATTGTAGCGATCGGTATAAGAGATGTTTTTGACAGTTTTCTGATCAACATTGAAAATTAGCGGCTCTTCGGGAACATTCCGCTTTGGCATTTCCACAACCTATCACCCCCAAAAATTTGGGGAATAGATTTGAGATTAAAGTTTTTTTTTTTATATTACCGTCGTAACTAATATTTTAGTCTATACCTACGGTCAGTTAATTGTGCCACCTATCACCTTGGGAGTCGTGAATGAAATCCCCCGCCCGGACGATGAAAATCCCAAATATGAGAACAACAATGGCTGCTAGTGAGAGAAAGGTGGAGAAAGAGCGGAACCCTCGCTGTAGTTTTGACAATGAGCGAGGTGGGATTCAGAAACTAATTTTACTATAGGATACATCTGACCTCCCCTTAAGGGGAAGAGCTCAAACGAGTATTTGGGGGAAAGTAGAGATCGTAAAACTGTCCCCTCCTTTCGTTATTAAAACGGGTGTCATAAAGGAGGGGGGGGGGGCATAGAACAAAACAGATTTGCATGTCCACCACAAGCACAATTAGATATTTGGAAGCTCCCCGCCTAGCCGCTCGGTCGGCAGAATTCATAGAAGCCGCCGGGCTTAAGGGAGCCGGGGGAAACTCGAGAAAAGGAAACATTATCGACAAAGGGAAGACGAGAGTGCCATCACAACCCTATGCACCCACCCCATCCTATCACAGGCTTACCTTCTGGCTGGACCACTCGCCATCGCCAACCTGATTCTTAGCAGCGAATCTGAATACGTACGAAGAGAGCGGCGAAAGATTGTCCACAACATACGAAGAACCTAAGAGGGAAGTCAAATATTGCATCAAAATCATTTAAGCTCAGCTTTACGAGCATCTTGCATAAGACAGTAGAAAGACGGGTTGTGTGAAAGCAGCCGACATAATTGTCATTGTAACTGAATCTATGTATGGGCGAAAAGGATGTAAAATAATCCCATGTATAATACAAATGGAAGAAAGGGGTAGTGAATATGGCCAGCGAGCTAATCGCTAAAAAGCAAAGATGTGAGAGCACCCATATATAAGAAACGGAGGGAGTTGCTGGGTTGGAAACCCACTATCTAATAGATATTTCTGAAAGTATATATGTATATATATAATTTTTACCTTTTCTAGGTTTTTGGACAAGTAATCGCGGCTATGAGTTGCTATTAAAACAAAATTGCCAAAATAAATAAGGTTTACCAGACCAATTATACTACTGCAATGTTAAAATACACGATAATCCCCCTTATCAGCATGCCCGAGACTTCGAATAATTTAGATATTTAGTCAAAACTCGCGCAAATCTGCTCCAGGCGCGCTTTAAAGTCTGTGGCTGCCACCCGCGTATTCACGTTTGCTTGCCCGCCTTGCCGCACTACTGTAATGTGCAAATCTTTCTCCGTTAGTCTTTCATATTACACTACTCTATAACTCAAAATTAAAGTAAACATTATTTTATCCCTACCAACTTTTAATTGCATAACTTAACTCAAGCAAGATAGTTTTATATGCCCGGACAACGCAGGGTATCTTTGCTAGTCGGGTAAAAGGCAAGACAAGAGAACCAGACAAAATCATAAACCAAAGAACAAACTCGAAAAATAAGAAAACACAAAGGCAAGAAGGCAACAGGCATAAGGTATGACTGGAGTCTCTCGGCGGCATAGGCACCGTCGAGATCAGCTGCAGATGCAGTCGAGAGCTGTTGGCGACTGGGGAAGGTGCGGGGCTCGCGCGTACAGGCGAATAATGCACTGAGTACGGCGAGTGGCATCTCCCCCGCATCGATAAGTAGGCTTTCTTGGGGAACGTAGGGAAAGGCACAAGTCAACAAGCGGAGACGGGTGTGGTGGATCGAGTGCACATTTAGTAATACACGCTCGGTTGCATAAAACTCTTATATCAGCACTCTAGGTGCTTAACGTCACGGTAAGAACAATGGTCATGGAGGGGACAGGAGACCCTAAGGCTGCGACTATGATTCTCCCATCGAAACTAGACCAAGGAAATAGTGAGAGTCCACCACTTCAGGCGAACCACTTTTAGGAAGAAGTGCACCACCTAAGTCTTGGCAAAAAAAACAAACTAGTGCGCTTCGGAATAGCGAGCGATGCGGTTCAATTAATGTTTGCGTCTATGCTCCAGAGTTGGCATCTGGAGCATCTTTGCTCAAGGCAAAGAGTGTGACACTGAGGACACTTCCATAGGGGCAAACCTTCCTGTGGGTTTTTTATTATTATTATCATTATTATAGGGCTCATCTGGCGACTGCCTAGATGGGCATTAGTCGTCGTATTCAACATTGCCTAAAAAAAAAAAACGATCTGGCAAAAACTAAAAAATAAAGATTTGGGGGCATACCTTGGCCAACATGGTGTGTGAACTATGATTCGGTATCATAGGTCTTCTCCATATCGAAAAAGATCGTGGCTTAGTGATATGTCTATGAAGGAAAGCCTCGCAAACTGCATTTTTACAGTCAGAGGATCCGACGTAGAGTGTAACTTGCGGAAGCCGAAATGTGCAGAAGACAGGTGGCGACCGCTGTCCAGGAAAAAGGCTAATCTAACATTTACCAATTTCTCAACTTGTACACGCAGGAGGTTAGAGATTGAGCGGAAACCGGCCTGGTTGTGATCTCTCCCCGGTTTGCAAAAAGCGAGCACAGTATCAATTTGCCAGGAATCCAGGAGACCCTCTGTCCAGATCCTGTTGAACAAATTTAACAGAAATACCATATCTCACTCGCCTAGGTATCGAAGCATGGGATAATAGACATGTCAGGACCAACGGTGCTGTCTAAGCACGAAACGAGAGCGTAACGCAACTCACTCAATGTAAACTTGTCATTGAAGGGTTCTCTGCTTCTGGAGGTAAATTCCAATCGGAACTCTTCAGCTTTATCACGACATGCATTAGATTCTGGAGGAGCAGCAGCATCCCGGCTAGAATGCTGAGGAAGCGGCCCCCTTCTCCTTGAGAACGGGAGGAGAGTTAGGCGAGAACTTGCCCCCGAATGCTTTGGTCTTGCTTCCACACCTCTGCCATAGGCATCTTCATGTTGAGTGAAAAAGCGTATACGAACTGGCCCAAACTGGGCCATTCAACAAGAATGTGCCGAACAGTCTGGGGGACGACGCAGTCGTCGCAATAGGGCGCAGGCGAGCGCTCCATCAAATAGCGATGCGTCACACGAGTGTATCCGATTCGGAGACGACAGAACGCGACCTGAAGCCGTCGCGGCATTGGGAGATAGGTCCATGGGAACAGTCGCGGCGCAATGGCACGCAACTTTAAGTTCCCTTCGACCGTATCCCATCTTCTTTGACAAGCAGACCGAAGAGCTGCCCGTATTCCTGCCATGTAGTCGGTGTGAGGAAGAGCGAAACGCTGGACCGGTCGGAAAGTCCTCGCGGACTCTTTAGCGCCCTCATTCCCCGCAATTCCTACATGTCCAGGAACCCAGCAGAAGATAATCTCGACATCTGCCCAGCTCGACATAACCGTGGCGTCACGGATATCGCGAACCAGGCAATGCGGAGATTCCAATGCCCCGAGAGCACTCAGGGCGCTTTGTGAGTCGCTATAGATCACAATCCGGTCTCCGAACGGGGCACGTCGCGTAATCTCCCGTACCGAGTGGTGTATTGCCACCAGCTCGGCCGTAAAGACAGACGCAGCGCCTGGCAGAGCCCTGCTGACTTCAAACAGAGGGGATACAGCGTGGAAGCTGACCCCCTCTTGGGACTTGGAGCCATCCGTATACACTGGCACGGTTCCAGCGTGACACGAGGTGTGCTCCAAAAAGGTCGAACGCAATTAACCAGGCGCCGTACAAGCTTTGGGAGCAGAGGCGTGGCGACAAATAGCCAAATGTGGTACCCTCCAGGGTGGAGTCTTGGGCAGAACCAAGGGCGCCACCGGCTCGAGAGCTATATCTAGCTGTCGAAGGAGTTTCCTGGCGTCTCTCGGCGGTATAGGCACCGTCGATATCAGCTGCGGATGCAATGAAAGCAGTTGGCGACTGAGGGAGGCGCCGGGCTCGCGCGTACAAGCGAGTGATGCACTGCACGCGGGGCAGAGCGAGTTTTAGCTCCCCAACATCGACCAAAAGGCTCTTAATGGGGGAAGGGCGGAAGGCACCGGTCGAAGGGCGAAGGCCGGTGTGGTGGATCGAATCCACCTTCCGCAATAAACGCTCGGGTGCGGGTGCATAAAACTCGCATCCATAGTCGAGCTTCGAACGAACAAAGGATCGATAAAAAAGTGGGGCAGTAGCCCTATCAGCACCCCAAGCGCTGAACGTAACGGAACGGAACGGAGAATATCCATGGCGCGGGGACAAGCGACCCTAAGGCTACGAAAATGAGCCTCCCAGGTGAAGGGTCGGTCGAATACAAGACCAAGGAAACGGTGCGATTCAACCACATCCAGGCGCAGCCCATTAAGAAACAAATCTGGGTCGGGGTGAAGCCGTGGATGGCGGCAGAAGTGCACCACCTTAGTCTTGGCCAAAGAAAACCGAAACCTGTGCGCTTCGGCATAGCAAGAGACGCAGTTCAATGCCTGTTGGAGCCAACGCTCCAGAGTTGGCATCTGGGCCGCGCCAAAAGAGATCGAAAGGTCGTCCACGTAGAGCGTAGCGAGAACATCTTCTCACAGCAACGAGGTGATGCCGTTGATGCTCAGAGCAAAGAGTGCGACACTGAGGACACTTCCCTGCGGGACACCCTCTTCCTGCTCCTTTGGGCCGGAGAGCGCTCCGCGTACCCGTACGCGGAATCGACGATCTCGCAAAAATTCAGATATAAAGACTGGGAGGCGTCCCCTCGCCCAAACGTGCGGAGAGTCTCCATGATACCGTATCGCCATGCGGTATCATAGGACTTCTCCAGATCGAAAAACACCGTGGCGTAGTGCTGTCTACGAAGGAAAGCCTCGCAGACGGTATCTTCCAGTCGGAGCAGAGCATCCGACGTGGAGTGGAACTTGCAGAAGCCGCACTGTCCAGAAGACAGATGGCCTCCTCTGTCCAGGAAAAGGGCTAATCTACATTTACCAATTTTTCCATCAACTAGCACACGCAAGAGGTTAGAGAGATTGGGCAGAAACCGGTCGGAGTAGTGTGATCTCTCCCCGGTTTGCGAAAGGCGAGCACAGTAGCGATTCGCCAGGAATCTGGGAGACGACCCTCTACCCAGATCCTGTTGAACAAATCTAAGAGAAAGGCCATGCCTCGTCACCCAGGTGTCGAAGCATGGCGTAGGGGACATCGTCCGGACCATGGGCGGTGTCCGCGCACAAAGCGAGAGCGGAGCGCAACTCACTCACAGTAAACCTGTCGTTGAAGGGTTGTCCGCCTCTGGAGGTAAAGTCCAGCCGGCGGCCTTCAGCGACATGAAGACGTGCATTGAATGTTGGCAGAGCAGCATTCAGGCTAGAAAATGCGGTCGCGAAGGATTCTGCCACTGACGCGGGGTCCGAGATTGCGGTCCCATTCTCCTGGAGAACTTGCCCCGAATCCTTTTGACTCGCCTCCACACCTCTGCTAAAGGGGTCTTTCCGTTAAGTGAAGACACGTATGCCCGCCAAGAAGAGCGGCGGGCGTGCTTCGAAATATACCGGAACCTAGCCCTAGCCCGACGAAATTCAGCGACAGTTAAATCGTTCGGGCGGCGCTTATAGCGCATATAAGGCTTCTGTTTGAGGGCCGTCCAACACACGGCCAGACATTCTAGGAATAGTAGCCAGGCCCGCGGCGATGAGGTTGCCGGAGAAGAACTTAACGACCTCATCTACCGACCTAAAATCCTCGACTGAGATAGAGAATTCAGTCATTTCCTGAAATGCAGGCCACGGCGCCCGCGCCAAGCACCAGCGAGGTGGGCTCTCAGGCGGCAGTTGCCCTGAAAATGATATTTGAATGGGAAAGTGATCACTACCATGGAGGTCATCGACCACCCCCAAATCAAAATCTGGCTGTGCATCTGAAGAGCACAAAGATAGGTCAAGGCAAGAAAATGAAGCGGTTCTCTGACAGTGATGCGTAAACTCATCCACGTTTAGGACACCCATCTCAAGCTCTTCGATCAGATCGGCAAGGACTTGTCTCCTGGGATTTATTGAGTAATCTCCCCAAAGAGGATGCCTGCCATTCAGATCTCCAAGCAAGAGAAAAGGCCTCGGCAACCGTGCCACAACGCGGTGGAAGTCCCCCGCGTCGAAGTCAGCTGACGGTGGAATGTACGCAGAAATGATAGTATAGCTCCTATCCAGGTGCAGCTGCACAGCCACTGCCTGAAAGGAGGTATCTAAAGAGAAAGGAAGAACAGACATATCATGCCGGGTGTAAACCGCGCATCCCCCAGCTCGGCCATCCCGTGGTGGTGGGGTCACAAGACCTTTATACCCCGGGAAGGCGGGCAGGGGGCACGCGCCTAGCATGGTCTCATGCAAAGATAGCTAACGGGGAATGGGACGAGACGAGCCTCCGCAGCTCCTCCCAGTTGGCCCGGAGTCCACTGCAATTCCATTGAAGGAATATGCCCTCCAGGCCTAGCTCGGAGGAGACGCGGGGGCCACCCTCGAACAGAAGACCCTCACGGGAATGGCCATACGCTTCCCGGAGGCGGCAGAACCCCGGGCGCTGTTGGCCGGGCAAAGCGCTGAGGCGCTGTCGCCTTCAAGGACTTAGTAGGGGAGGTTTGGCTCGCCATGCGATTCTCCCCCCCCCCCCTCGAAACCTTAGGCGGATGTTGCGGCTTCGGAGGCGGAAGGCCCTCTTTTGGAGGAACCACCGTCTCCGAGCCACTCGCTCCACCACTAGGCGTGGGCGAAGGGGCCGAAGCTTCTCTCTTGCTGTCCTTTCGGGGGACAGATTTAGGAACCCCAGAAGATGGCCTAGCGACTAGGTGGAGGCGCGTGGCCGTTTCGCCTTAGAGGAAACGGTCACGCTGGGGGAAGAGGGGAAAGCCCTGGTTTTAGCCAAGGCTGGGTAGGAACCCTTTTTTCCGCCAGCTTTATCATGGGAGCGCCCGGGTTGAGTAGAGCCCACAATATGGCTCCGAATGGGCGCGGAAACAACCGTGCTCGTTGGCCTGGATGGGCCAGGAGCAGAGGGTGCTTTTCTAACCATTGAGGCATATGACGTCCCAGGCAGAGCTGGGCGCGCCAGGACCAAGTCCTTAGCCTCGCGGAATGAGAGTCGATCCTGGGCTTGAACGGCCAGGATTTCTTTCTCAAGGAGATATGCACCACATTGCTTCGAAGAAACGGGGTACGGCTCTCCGCAATTGACACACTTGGCCACACGCGATTTAGACTTATCGTGTGCGGCCTTGGAGCAATTTACAGACTTCGGGTGACCCCGACTTTGCACGTCTACAAGAACGATTCGTATGGCCGAAGCGGTGACAGTAATAGCACCGCCGCGGCAGTGGCACGAATGCCTTCACGCACCGACGCAGGGAGCTTGTCACAGTCGAACGTGACGAACAGTGTAGTAGGGGTGGGTCTCGAGGCCCCTCTCTGTTTTCTCATCACACGTTCGACCTTGACCGCCCCATGGTCGGCCAGCTCTAGGGTGATGTCCTCAATAGAGTAGTCAACGAGTTGCCTGGCATAAACTCCTTTCACAAAGTTCATGGTAGAGTGCGGTGTCACACTCACCGGGGTACCATGAAGTGTCCGAAGAGCACTTATCTTGGCCGCCTCGGCGGGATTCGCCAGAAGGCTACCGTCCGAGAAACGGGTCACCTTCGGCTCTCTACCAATTGCACTAGCTAATCCTCTCCTCTGATGGATCATGTTGCCCTTGGCCAACATGCTGCCATCAGTGGAGCGAATAACGAGGAAGCGTTTGAACCCAGCGGGCTCGAAAACGCGAGGTAACCTCTGAATCAGGGGCGTCGATGTCATCGAGGCTCCGCCCTGTCCACTTTTCGTCTTTGTCATAGTTCAGGGGCTCCGCACCCGGGGGGGCAGAGGGGCCGGATGTGCCGATCTTGGCTTGGTCGCTTGCCAAAGTGGCAGCAGACCCATCCGTCCCCGTAGCCCCCGCGGATGGAGAGGAACCCCAAGTCTTCTTAGTCTTTTTCTTCTTTTTAGGAGGAGGGTGGGGAATGAACCCGCTTCTCACCTCCGCCGACAGAAGCCCCTAGGCCAGATGGACCGGCCTCAGCCAGGTCCTTCTCCGAAATGGAAAAGGTCCTGGTGGTCGCAGGGGCACCGGTTAGAGGAGATCCCTCCCCTCCTTGTACTGCCTTGGAGCCCTCAGCCGTTTGAGGAGGACCTTGCATAGAGGCGGATTCGGGTTCGGTGCTTGGCGCAGAGCCCGGATTCCCCCCCATGAAAGGCCCTACCGTCTGAGGATGCGTTTCCTCAAGGACCATGTCTATCACACGAGGGGCCTCCAGTTGGCCATTTCCTCCCAGGACGTCGCAGGTTCCCTTGGCAGCGTCATAAGTCTTTTGTGGGGAGGCACAGGCCTTGAGCCCGGCAAGGTTTAATATTCTGGCCAGCAGGTCTTTTGAGGGAAGCTGTCAAATTTACTCATCGGCTTTCCCTTCAGCCCTTAAAATGCTTAACCCCATTCGAAACCTCGGAGTTCGCCTTTCTGGTGGAGCCTTCCGTACTTCTCCTGTCAACAGCCTTTACTGCGAGAGTGGGGTACTCCCTTTGCCCTACCATAGACTTCAAATCTGCATGCGATACCTCTGCCGAGTACAGCAAGCCCCTGTATCAGAGGTGTAGAGATGCCTGAATTCTGCCGAATCAACGGCGGCATATGATAAGTTGTCATCTTTACCCCGCCCTTTGAACCTTCGCATAGGGACATCATCTCTCTACCCTGGGTGCTCCAAGAGTCCTTACCCTCCCATCCTTACTGACCCCACAGTATTTACCAACATGTGGAGCCTAGAGAAGTCTTCCATGGACCCTCGCATCATTAAGAGCCGATGGTTCTAAGTCGGAGAGTGGCGTGGGCGCCGCACCCATCTACCCAAGGAGGAGAATTCCTAACTTTATCTTTGCCAGCAGCAGCAGCATTCATTTTTACTGCTGAATTTTCAGCAATCCTTTTAGCCTTTAGACTCATCCAAATTTTACCTTTTAATGATTTTGTAATTTTTCCGACTCTAGGAGTGTTTTACAGTCAATTAGATCATTTAATGCATCCCATCCCTTAGTCACAGAAATTTGCAAGTGGCTGGTCAAAAATGCGTCCCGATATAGAATTATTTTTTGCTGGGTCCCTGGGCGACGAGACGGTTGATCGGCTGGCCCGCTCAGCACATTCTGTGTCTTCGGAGAAGACGAATCTGCCTTTTAGAAAGTATATTTTTCAACTGTGGCAGAATGAATGGGATGACTGTTCATCATCCAAACTGTACAAGATTAAAAATTTTGTTCACTCTTGGCCCTCTAGTCGTCATAGATGGCAGTTGTTGGAGGTAGCCTTTTGGATTGGGCAGCAACCCACTAGTTCTTTATCTTAAACCTCACTACGCACCTAAAAGCCTCCAACGCCATTCTCGTGACAGACATGCACGGGCACATCACCGCCTTCGAAGTTAGGCTGCACTTGTGGGATAATAGCTCAGTTGGCTATTGGTCAGTTTGTGCCTTTTCCTCACCTTGCTGCTTGTGCCCCTGGACACTTGCATTAGTGTCGTTCCTCTATGCGGGAGGAATTTACCAACTCCATGTCGATGGAGTTGTAGAGCTGCAGTGCAATGATGAACTGAAGGCAAAGTTCCGCACCTCGTCCTCCCTTCTAGCAATTTTCCAAAATACATTGCGCACGTTTAACGCATCGTGGCTATGTTTAGCAGCAACTACTATTGCAAACAGCTCTTCTCAAAAATGAAGTACACGAAGTCTCACCTTCGCTCCCAACTCTCGGACAGCCACCTCAATGACATTCTTCTGTTGTCTACCTCATCCATCAAGCCGGACATTGAAAAACTTGTTTATAGCGCAAACAGCACCAGCCGTCTTACTGACTTGTATCTTTTTCAAAAATATTCTTGTATAATCTATTCTAGTATATATATATATATGGTCACTTTACAGATTTCGCTTGTCACTCCGACCCGCGGCTTACTCGCAAGTCTCATCTGGCCCTCACTCTGAAAAGGTTGCCCGCCATTGTCCTAGAGCTTTGAAGATAAAGGATGGTGCCAACGTAGCCAACTTATGCGAGTAGTGGAGGAGGGTGAGCAGAGTTGATGGTCAAGCACACCCCGTAGCTAAAACTTGACGAAGACAGCGAGCTTTCAGCCCTCGCATCAGGTACAGGTAGGTACTTCACGATATACATTGCCCCTCGACTGAGGCTCATAAGATAACAAAAGTGCGCTGAACAGCCAGAACCCTTGTAGATAGAAGAGTAAGTTTGCAAGGGGGTAGACGGATCCACTAGAGTTGAGTGGGTTATCCCTTATATTAACATAACCGGAGAGATGAAGACAGCGCCAACGAAAGGATAGAGAAACAGACGGAGTAAAAAGGGTGGATGGATGGAAGGAAGGAAGGAAGGAAGGAAGGAAGGAAGGAAGGAAGGAAGGAAGGAAGGAAGGAAGGATGGATGGATGAATGAATGAATAAATGGAGGGAGGGAGAGTTTTTAGAAAAATACTAGGTACGGGTTAGCGAGGAGAAGATGCCAAGCTACGGCCGACGAGGCGTTGAGTCCCGTCAGCACGGCGGACAGGAAGACGAATAGCCGTGGCACTAGGGGGCTTCTACATCCCAAATAGAGGGGTCAAATAACCTTATAACAGTTAGAGATAGTGTGCCTATATTACAAATATCCATTCCACTCACCGATAGACCAGAATTTCTGTTCGCCTTTATCCTGATTGGAGTCTTCCAGACGATACTCAACCGTATAGCCCAAAACATCGAGGCCACCATTATCCAAAGGACCTCGAATTGACCAGGTAATTGTAGTTGCCGTCTTCTTACTGACCTACAACAGAAACGGTATAAAGGATAAACGAGTTAATTATATTATGAACGCCAAAATGTGAAGAAAAACAAGGATAAAGAGTGAATGGAAGAAAGTTGTAAAAAGACAATCTGATGTTTTCTGGCAACAAGGGAGAACAATAAAATAAATTCATGTATAGGCTGAGATATAGATATGCACATTTAAAAAAAAACAAAACATGAAAAGAATTAGAAGAGGCAATAGGATTAAGACGAGAAAAGAGAAGCTTGGTTAGTTTTATGACTGGCCTTAAATACTTAACTCTAACCAAAAATTTGTGGTAACAAAATCCAATAAAACTAACCAAATTGTTCTCAGACAAAAATTCTTGTGGGGAAAAATTACAGGCTTTACTCAAAGAAAAACAATTGAGAAATTATCTTTCAACCCATTGAATAAAAAACCTGATATCTTAACAAAAGTCACAAAAATGTTGAGACGATCCAACGCAGACCTACATCGTTTTAAACATACCACTTTTTTTTCTTTATTTTTAAGGAGCTATCTGGCGACTGCACACTTGTGTATAAGTAGCCGCAAACAAACAGCCTAGTTCTAGGCTACTTTAAAATAAAAATTTGATAACAAAACAACGATAAAAAGGTAGGATGACAATTAGGAAGCAAGCTACGGCGTAGGAGCGTGCGACCTACAAAGAAAACAACAATAACAAAAAAACAACAAACCCTAGTTAAAAGGGAGAAGGACGGCCTCCCCCCAAAGGTCCATCAGTCAAGGTGCAGGCACTCGTCCCGAGTACAAGGGACAGGCGGTAGCGACCCCGCCCATCCCGGTACCGGTACAGGTAACGTGCGCGAAGATCACCCAGACTGGGACATTCGACAAGAATGTGCCGAACAGTCTGGGAGACGACGCAGTCGTCACAATAGGGCCAGGTGAGCGTTCCATCAAATTGCGATGCGTCACACGAGTGTGACCGATTCGGAGACGTCAGAAAGCGACCTGAAGCCGTCGCGGCATTGGGGAATAGGTCCATGGGAACAGTCGCGGCGCAATGGCACGCAACTTTAAGTTCCCTTCGACCTTCTACCATCTTCTTTGCAAAGCGGCCGAAAGAGCTGCCTGTATTCCTGCCATGTAGTCGATGTGAGGAAGAGCGAAACGCTGGTCCGGTCGCAGACTCTTTGGCGCCCTCATTCCCCGCAATTCATACATGACACAGGAACCCAGCACAAGATAATCTCCTAATCCACCCGGCTCGCAAAAAAACCGTGGCGTCACGGATATCGCGAACCGGAAAATGCAACGATTCCAATGCCCCGAGAGCGCTTTGTGAGTCGCTATAGATCACAATCCAGGCTCCGAACCGGGCATGTCGCGTAATCTCCCGTAACGAGTGGTATATTGCCACCAACTCGGCCGCGAGAACAGACGCAGCACCTGGCAGAGCCCCGCTGACTTCAAACAGAAGGGACACGGCGTGGAAGCTGACCCTCTTGGGACTTGGAGCCATCCGTATACACTGGACCAGTTCCAGCCTGACACGGTGTGCGCTCCAAAAAGGTCGAACGCAATACTACCGGCGCTGTACAAGCTTTGGAGGCAGAGGCGTGGCGACAAATAGCCAAATGTAGTACGCTCCAGGGTGGCGTCGTGATAAGACCAGGGGCGCCAACGGCCCGAGAGCTATACCTAGCTCTCGAAAGAGTTTCCTGGCCCAAAACCCAAAGGGATTAGGGTATGACTGGCGTCTCTCGGCGGCATAGGCACCGTCGAGATCAGCTGCGGATGCAGTGAGCTGTTGGCGCCGGGCTCGCGCGTACAGGCGAGTGATGCAGTGTACGCGGCGTAGAGCGTGTACCATCTCCCCAGCATCGACCAACAGGCTCTCAATGGGCGAAGTGCGGAAGGCACAGGTCGCCAGGGGAAGGCCGGTGTGGTGGATCGAATCCACCTTCCGCAATAAACCCTCGGCTGCGGATGCATAAAACTCGCATCCGTAGTCGAGCTTCGAACAAACAAAGGATCAATAGAAAGATAAGGCAGTAGCCCTATCAGCGCCCAAAGCGCTGAACGTCACGGAACGGAGAATATCCAGGGCGAGGGTACAAGAGACCAAAGGCTGCGAATATGAGCCTCCCAGGTGAGCGTCAGTCGAAAACAAGACCAAGGAAACGGTACGATTCAACCACATCCAGGCGCAGCCCATTAAGAAACAAATCTGGGTCGGGGTGAAGCCGTGGATGGCGGCAGAAGTGCACCACCTTAGTCTTGGCCAAAGAAAACCGAAACCTGTGCGCTTCGGCATAGCGAGAGACGCAGTTCAATGCCTGTTGGTATCGACGCTCCAGAGTTGGCATCTGGGCCGCGCCAATTTTTTTATTTATTTTTTTTTTTATAGAGCCCATCATGCAACTACCCACTTGGGCATAAGTCGCCGAAAAACACGACAGCCTAGAACTAGGCTACTTTAAAATAAAAATATGAAAACTTAACAATCTATATACATTGGAAAACTTAACAATCAGGAAGCAATCTCGGGCAGCGGGGGAAGGTCCCCCTCACCCCGGTGCAGGAGAGTGCAACCTACAAACAAAACAATAACAAAAAAAGAACCTTAAATAAAGGGGAGAAGCCCGGCCTCCCCCAAAAAGTCAACAAGTCAATGTGCACGAATCTGTCCCGAGTACAAGGGACAGGTAATAGCGACCGCGTCCATCCTGGTACGGGGACAGGTATCGTGCGCGAAGATCACCCAGACTGGGACATTCGAGAAGAATGTGCCGAACAGTCCGGGGGACGACGCAGTCGTTGCAATAGGGCGCAGGCGAGCGTTCCATCAAATAGCGATGCATCACACGAGTGTGTCCGATTCGGGGACGACAGAAAACAATCTGAAGCCGCCGCGGCATTGGGGGATAGGTCCATGGGAATGGCCGCGCCAAAAGAGATCGAAAGGTCGTCCACGTAGAGGGTAGCGAGAAGATCTTCCGGCAGCACCGAGGTGATGCCTTTGATGCTCAGGGCAAAGAGTGTGACACTGAGGACATTCCCTGCGGGACACCCTCTTCCTGCTCCTTCGGGCCGGAGAGGGATCCCCCCACCCGTACGCGGAATCGACCATCACGCAAAAATTAGGATTTAAACATTAGGAGGCGTCCCCTCGTCCCCATCGTGTGGAGTCTCCATGATACCGTATCGCCATGCGGTATCATAAGCCTTCTCCAGATGGAAAAACACCGTGGCATAGTGATGTCACGTAGAAAGACTCGCAGACGGCATTTTCCAGTCGGAGCAGAGCATCCGACGTGGAGTGGAACTTGCGGAAGCCGCACTGTGCATAAGACAGATGTTCCCGCTGTCCAGAAAAAAGGCTAACCTAACATACACCAATTTCTCCATCAACTTGCACACGCAAGAGGTTAGAGAGATTGGGCGGAAACCGGTCGGAGTAGAGTGATCTCTCCCCGGTTTGCGAAAGGCGAGCACAGTAGCGATTCGCCAGGAATCTGGGAGGAGACCCTCCACTCAGATCCCGTTGAACAAATCTAAGAGAAAGGCCATGCTTCGCTCACCCAGGTGTCGAAGCATGGTGTACGGGACATCGTCCGGACCAAGGGCGTGTGCCGCCTTGGAGCAATTTACACAGACTTCGGGTGACCCCGACTTTGCACATCTACAAGAATGATTCGTATGGCAGAAGCGGTGACAGTAATAGCACCTCCGCGACAGTGGCACGAATGCATTCACACGGTATCGGTACCAACCGTCACGGACCGACTCAGGGAGCTTGTCACAGTCGAACGTGACGAAGAGTGTAGGGGGGGTGGGTCTCGAGGCTCACCCCCCCTGTTTTCTCATCACACGTTCGACCTTGACCGCCCCATGGTGGGCCGGCTCTAGGGTGATGTCCTCAATGGAGTAGTCAACGACTTCCCTCGCATAAACTACTTTCAAAAAGTTCATGGTAGTGTGTCTGAAGAGCACTTATCTTGGCCGCCTCGGAGGGATTGGACGCATTCGCAAAAATCATCTCGTCCGAGAAATGGGTCACCTTCGGCTCTCTACCAATCGCCCTAGCTAAAGCTCTCCTATGATGGATCATGTTGCCCTTGGCCAACATGCTGCCATCAGTGGAGCGAATAACGAGGAAGCGTTTGAATCCAGCGGGCTCGAAAACGCCAGCTAACCTCTGAATGAGGGGCCCCGATGTTATCGATGCTCCGCCCTGTGCACTTTTGGTCTTAGTCAGTCAGGGGCTCCGCACCCGGATGTGCCGAACTTGGCTTGGTCACTTACCAAACTGGCAGCAGACCGATCCGTGCCCGCGTCTTTTTCTTTTTTTCCTTTTTAGGAGAGGGCAGGGAATGAACCTGCCTCTCCCCTCCGCCGGCAGAAGCTCCTAGGCCAGACGGACCGGCCTCAGCAGTTCCACGGGCACCGGTTGCAGGAGATCCCTCCCTCTGCCTCGGAAACCCTACCCGTTTGAAGAGGACCTTGTATAGGGGAGGATAAGGTTTCGGTGCTTGGCGCCGAGCCCAGATTACCCCTCATGGAAGGCCCTAGCATCTGAGGCTGGGTTGCCTCAAGGACCATGTGTATCTCAGGAGGGGCCTCCAGTGGGCCATCCCCTCCCAGGACATCGCAGGTCCCCTTGGCAGCGTCACCAGTCTTTTGTGGGGAGGCACAGGCCTTCACCCATGAAAAGTTCAATATTCTGGCCAGCAGGTCTTTTGAGGAAAGCGACCGAAGGGGCCTGGCTTCCCTCTTCATCCTGAGGGGGTTTGCCCTACCGAGCCGCTTACACGAGGGGCGGTCGGCAATGGGCTGCCTGCTGGCTTTCTTGGCAGTCCCCTTAGAAAGAAAAGGAGGGACTGCCGCTGGAAATAGGGAGGTGCCCGAAAGTACCTCCAGAGAAGGGGGGGAGGGGGAGTCCCCTTCACCCGTAGGCGCAGGAGAGGAGTAAGCCTCCTCTCCGGTTGAAAATATATGGAGGGTCCCCTGCGCAAGCACAGGGGGGGGGGGAGCTCCATTTTTTCAGTGGAGCTGCCCATCACCTCTCGCAGTTGCCCGCACTGCAAGAGGAGCTTACAGGCCTGCAAAGCCAGGCGCCGCCATTTGGGACCACCCCTCCCGCCTGGTGGCCTGGCAGTCCATCGGCATGGCGGCTCCACCTTAGACGCGGCGTAAAACTGAGTGTGAAGAGGAGAGGAAAAGGGATGTGAGGAAGGTATGGGTGGGGATGAAGCAGGTTGTTAAAAACCCACCATCCCAGGCCGGAGCTCAAGGGTTAGGGAACATTGTCCCCTCTCCCCTCAGCCCCGATCTGGGACGGTTGGCTGAGAAGGTCAGCATCTACGCTGTAAAATTTGAGGCTGACTAGAGAAAGTCGTGGGAGAAGTTATATGAAAAGCGACGTAGGGGCTGAAATACAGGCTGTCTGAAAGGAGAAGAGGCTAAGCTGGGGTCGGACGGGGTGCTGAGTCCCGTCAGCACGGCACCCAGGATGGCAAATCGCCGCGCCCCAACGGGGTTTAAAACTACCAACCCATCACTCCCCTGTATCTATGGTCTTCCGAAAACCCACAAAAGAGGAACGCCACACCTAACTATTATAACTTGTATTGAGTCTCATGCATACAAACTCTCTAAGTGTTTAGCCTCCCTTCTAGCCGACGCCGATGGATTGACCTCTCATTCACACAATGCCTTCTTCTGATTTCAGTGAAAAATTTAGAAAACTCAGAGAAGGTAGCCGCTTAGTTAGCTTTGATGTAGATAGTCTGTTCACCAATGTCCCAGTTAATGAAGCCCTCGATGTTCTATCTAAGGTATTAGACAATACGATATTGAACCTCATAGTAGGCAAAAAATAAAAATCTTGTAAAACTATGTGTTACTGACAATGTATTTATTAGAGAAATGAGTTTCTTCCGTCAGAATACGGATTTAGCGTGGGAAATTCTTTATCGCCTATATTATGTAATATTATGTAATATTTTGAAGTTAATTTACTCCCTTGTTATTACACATCCAAACTTTGTATGGTTTAGGTATGAAGACTGTCATGTCGATTTGGCGTATAAAATGTTTAAATTCATTTTTCCAGGTCGAGCCACGTTTAAATACCTTTATTCCATCCTCAAATCTTTCCCTTTGACTAAGCCTATGGATCAGCCAAATGAGGCAGGTGTATAAGTAATCCTGTGTGAATCCACTAACCGCCTCTTTTCTATATAGGAGAGACGGAGAACATTAACAAAAAAACGAATATATATACAGAAAGGTTCGTTTAGTTTAAGGGTAAGCAAGGTGGCAGCTGCCCAATCCTAATGGATTCTTAATGGTAGCACTGTTAAAACGGGTTGACCAGAAAAAAGTCAGAAGAGGCGTGGGAGACAATAAAAATGGGGAAAAGCATAAGATTAGAAGAAAACAGTACAACACACAGAGACGCACACTTAAATTACGGGCATACATAACCCATTCTAAAAACAAGGCCGGCTGGGGCAATAAACAAATGCCATGCGCCAGCCGCAAGGAAGGGCACAGGATAAAACAAACCTAAACACAAAAATTGTAAGAATTTATAAAAGGGATAAAACGCCACTTCGTGATAGAAATGTAAGGAGGGAGGACAACCGAAGGGTCCTCTGATAAAATAAAGCCAAGTCGACGCCCGAAACGGTAGAGAAGCAAGGCAGGGACAAACTGCTAAAATGTGAGCCACAGACAGCTCGCCACCGCAAAAGGGACAACCAGGCAAAACTCTGCCTCCACCCGAAACTAAATAGCCAGGGGTTAGGTGCGTGTGGCCAATTCGAAACCGGCAAAGAGCAACAAGACAGGAGTCGCTGAGAGCTAGAGGACCAGGAACGGACAGACCATTTAATAAGGAACAACAATAAAATCTCAAGAATTGAGGGATAAAATTAAAAGCCCAAAGAATGGCCGATAACTGCGGTAAAAACGGATGCTACAGGAGGGAGGGCGGACCGAACAGACTCTGTAGAGGACACCGCGGCAGCCCCAGCACCGAGGTCCGACTTCGAGCCGTTAGTATAGATGGGACGCTGGTGAACATGAGAACACGCATGTTCAAGAAACAGGAACTTTAATAGACGAGGGTCAGTAGACCCTTTCTCGAAATGCCAAAAAGCACTACAGACCTCAGGAGGGCGGACGCCCCAAAACGGAGCCGGCGGGAATGGGAGGGCCAACACGCCGGGAACAGAGATGGTCCCCAACCCGGAGCCCCAGAGGACGGGGCAAAAAGGCTCTCATGGACTGGGGATGAAGGGTATTGCTGAACACAAAACATGAATCTTAGGCACACCTGCAGCCGGTGGTATCGCAAGGAAAGCACGCCACCCTCAACAAAGAGGCTAGGGATAGGCGAGGTGCGAAAGGTTCCACTACTAAGATGGGCCCCAAGCGAACAAACAGGGGTCAAGTATTTTCAAGGCTGAAGAAGACCCTGAAGTGTACACCTGGCAACCGTAGTCCAGCCGGGATTGGACCAGTGCCGAATAAAGCGACCAAAGGTGCTCCTATCACCACCCCAAGTGGTGTACGATAAAACCCTAAGCAAATCCATAGCCTTCGAACAGGACGCCTTCAAGCGACGCAAATGGGGTACCCAAGTGAGCTTGCTATCAAGCGTTAAACCCAAGAACTTAAAAAAGGGCACATCCAATCGCCGTGCCATCTAAGAAGAGGGAAGGGGGACCAAAGACACCACGACCCCAATAAAAATGCATGGGCTTGGTTTTGGTGAAAGAAAAACGGAAACCCTTGAGACAGCAAGACCCGACACGGCATCAATTGCCAGCTGTAAACGACGGGCGGCAGAAGACAAGCGGGGAGATGAACAAAACAACGCCAAGTCATCAACGAAGAGGGAAGCCAAAACCGCCACCGGAAGCGTGGACAACAGACTATTAATGGCAACGGCGAAACATGTCAAACTCAAAACACCCTTGGGGAACACCCTCATTTTGAATCCGCAAGCCGGCGGAGAAAGCATCCCCAATACTAACCTTCAAATTACGGGACGATAAAAATTCTGGAATAAAAACCGGTAAAAAGCCCCCTCGTATCACAATCGTATAACTAACGTAAAACATATCTCCAGGTGGTATCATAGGCTATCTAAATGTCGAAGAACATCCCTAACACATGATGCCTGGAGGAAAAGGCCGTAAAACAGTGTTCCAAACGAATGAGGTGGTCGAGTACTTCGACGGCTGCGAAAACCGAAATGGAGAGAGGAGCGAGTTGGACTCCAAAAACCAAGTGAGGCGAACTTGGACCATCTTCTTGAACAACTTACTGAGGCAGCTCGTAAGAGCAATGGATTGAGCAGGGTAAAACAATCCCCCTCCCTACTTCAATGCACTTGCGCCACTTGTCCCCGAGGCTTCGAATTCCAGACTGGTATTCAATCCACTCCTGGAGATCTTCATCGTCCCCAAACCGGCGTCCAGGCAGTGCAGCCTTGAACTGGCTGAATAAAAAGTAGTCGCTAGGGGCCAGATCTCGACTGTAGGGGGGATGGTTGAGCTCCTCGAATCCGCACTCGCCCAGGGCAGTTTGTGCAACTCTGGCCTTGTGGACTTTGACAACGTTGAAGTCGATCATGGGGCGTGAGATTTCTAGGGACTAGAGTTGTACCGATTCCGATTCTGCCTAATATTTGTTTTTAGTGTATTATGCTTAATTTATTAGATACTTTATAATTAGGTTCCATAACTAAATTACTCAACTGTTTGGCTGTTGGAAGCTTGGAACTTGGAAGCCAATAGACAAAGCAATGGAGTATTTTTTAGTTTGTTTTTTTTTTTTAACTTTTCAATAGCCATTGAGTTTATGCAATTTTATAGCTTTTGATGGAAGGTTTTAGGATACTAAATGAATAAAGATCTTTACAGAATTTATTTCATTTCCTTTCATATTAGGAATAGCCTATATACCAAACAGCAACAAAAAATATATTTCTGTGATTCATGCAAATTCCATAACTTGAAAAAACATGTTTCCAATCATCATTATTTAGTATTTACTTGACATTTTTAATGTTAAAAATATGATTTCAAATAGAATCATTCTGTGGTTTTTGATTTGGTGCTAGTTAAAAAATGAAAATATTCGAAGTAATAACAAAGGAACTGTCGTACCTAAACTGCTAAATGAATTGATATTTTGTTTAGCAGTCTAGTTATTCACTTCCTTTCTTACAAGCTAAAAATACTTTCATTTTTCAACTTGCCACAAAAAATTTAAAAAATACAGTATATTGAGTATTTATTTTTCAACTAGCTACAGAAAAATATACAAAATATTTAGTATTCAAAATTAAAAACACGTAAATTGAAATTCAATAAAATTCATTTTTTTTCAGTTTCTGGAGTAAGAAAGAGGGTTACGATGTGGCGTGAAGATGTTGCCACCAATGCTAAAAATAAAAAGTCTCACTCTCAATTGATGACGGTGGAGATGAAAGCATTTTCTATTGGCAACTTTTCCAAGCCCAGGAAATGCTTTCCACCAAAGTAGTGGATCCGTATCTTGTGGTTCCAATTGTAGTGAACAGCATTTCTCGTTCATTTCTAAAAGCCTGTGAAGATGAAGATTGCCGGCGAAGTTTCTTCTTGTTTTCCTTTTCAACATTTGTGGTGGTACTTGACTCTGCTGATGCTATCAAATCATTCAAACACGAGTCAAAATCAAAAAGATCGGCACTTGCTCCAGCTTCCTCGTTTTGATTTTCATTTGTAGGTTCTATATCATTGGAGGCAGAGCTTACATTCTCTTCAAAGTGTTCATAATTCTCTTTAGCATTATGCATTTTCTTATGAGTGTCAGTCAAATAATTCTGGATTGAAATGAAATGGGTCTTTACCTTCTTCAGAACTTTTGAAAAGATTATTTTTATATCTTGGATCCAACATGGTCGCTGCTATTAGATCTTCGTTTGCTTCATACTTAGCAAATCTGCTGTCCAATGATCTTGAGATTGCGCTGACCGTGCTACCCAATCCACTGAACCTTGAATCTGATATAGCTTTGGTTAGGCATGTTTCAAGACTCTCACTTGTGGAATAATTTCTGAAGCATTGCATTGGCTGTCCTTCCACTCAGCCTGAAAAGATAAATTAAAAGAATTGCATTGATATTTTGTAATTTGTAGGTTGTGAACAAAGGCAGTAATAAATAATTAATATCCGAGACAAATGTGCGTTCAGTACCGTAGATAAGAAGCTGAAGAACTTTAACTATTTAATATTTATTAACTAACTACATGGTAAAATATTAAACTATAAATCATAATCGTAATAAATAATTAATTTATAATATAATGTAATAAATAATTAACCCGTCACAGATTAACAACTAAAAATTGAACTGTCAATTATAATTGTATTGTTAATGAACTCCTCCCACCATTTATCTATTTGCTTGATATTAAAGAGAAAACTGCAGCTTCCGTGGAGCTGCAGAGACTTTTTTTATTTTATTTATTTCCATATTCTTACTTTACTACCAATTTCAGGTCACGTACCAGGCCGAAGATGAAGGTGTATCCCCTTCGTAACCACTACCCAGAAATAAAAAAATATATAAAAATAAAAAACTTTTCAAGAGATAAAATATCTTTCAGTGAATCTCTTCGTAAAAGAAAGCTTATTGATTGCTAGTAAATTTTAGCAATATATATATAATATATATATATATATATAATATTACCTTATGTTGTTAAATGAAAAGATTTGAGCAGGCTTGAGCATTTGCCAATTAGTGCCCATTTGTTGGCATCAAATACTGGCAAATTTGGGACTTCTGTACAGTAGTTAGCAATTGCAATTTTTTGTTGGAATATTCGTTCAATGATGAAGTATGAACTATTCCAACGAGTGGTTACATCTTGAATCAACTTATGTTTGGGCAACTTATGCTGCGTTCGAAGCTTTTCAAGCTTAGTGTATGCTAACGACGAGTGATTAAAATGTCCCGTTATTTGGCGGCAATTTGCAATTATATCCTTGTTCATTCGCTGTTCGAATATTGCATCATGTATGACCAATTAGTTGGTGTGAAGAAAACAGCTAAGACTGTTAAAGCCAGTACTTGAAATTCCCTTCACCATATTTGCTGCGTTGTCATGAACGATCATGTGGACTTTGTGAGGGGGAGATTTTGTAATCATCGACTACATCTTGAACAGTATTACATATGTTAGTTGCAGTATGTGAATCTGGGAATGGATTCACTCGTAAGACAACTAATGACTGGTTGAAATTTTCATCGATACAATTTGCCAGTAAGCTGAAAAGAATGAAATAGAAATACCGTCAAAGATTTTTACTTTTTAGTTTAGTCTAAACTGTCTAATATTAATAGCATGAGATAAGTTAAAAAACTAATTTGTTGAACTTGAAATAACTCATGATTTAACATTACTTAACATAGTTATTAAATAACAACTCTGTACATTATTTGAGTAAGCAATCTTGATGGTTATTAAAATTTGAAACTTAGAAGCTTGTTGATTATTACCTAATAAATGACGCATCAGCATTGTTGTTCCAGATGTATGTGGTGAAGCTCATGTTGCTTGCTACATTAATCCTGCTTTGGATTTGTCATTACTTTGGTGTGCAAACTGGGAATAATATTGGTAGTAAAATATTGTTCCAGATGTATGTGGTGAAGCTCATGTTGCTTGCTTCATTAATCCTGCTTTGGATTTGTCACTACTTTGGTGTGCAAACTGGGAATAATATTGGTAGTAAAATATTGTTCCAGATGTATGTGGTGAAGCGCATGTTGCTTGCTTCATTAATCCTGCTTTGGATTTGTCATTACTTTGGTGTGCAAACTGGGAATAATATTGGTGGTAAAATATTTCCTGGAGGGCAGTTGATAATTGGGTTTCAGCAGTTTCATAAGTCTTGTAAATCCAATATCTTCAACAACTGAAAATGGCTGTGAGTCTAGTGCTATCATCTCACCGATAGCAGCAGTATGAATTGTTTTGGATTGTTGGGTTGTTCACTGTTTAAATCCCAAATCTTCTTGAGCTCAAGGGTTTCTTCTAATGTTACTTGCAATTCTGAATGCGAACTGCTTGCTGTTGATGGCATGCAATCACCTTTGGTCCTTTTCTTTATAGTAGTGTAATAACTCATTGTGCGTTTTTGTGCAGTTTGAGCTTGCTCCTGTCCCTGTAACTCCTCCTCTTGCTCCAGCTGCTTCTGGTGTTGGGTCCTCAAATGTTTTTGCATATTGGTGGTAGTAAAAACTTTTTTTCATTTTTATTACCTCGTGAAAATATTTTGTTACATATTGTACAGGTGATTTTTGTTTGGTTATCTTCATTTACAGCGAATAATCGCCACACAACACTCTTGGTTTGTCCTTTGGGAGCAATTACGGAAACAATTAACTGTTCAATGAGGCACTAAAAAGAAATTTTCCTAAAAAATGTATTATAATATGAATTATTAATATACAAATATATTAGATTGCATCTATGTCTGAGAACAATGTGTGGGTGTGAGTGTGTGTGAGACTAACACATGCACACAAACACAATGAATTCATATATAGATACGAGGGGCGGTCAATAAGTTTTGCGAATTGGTAGGGCAAAACAGAGGAAGGGGGATGCCCGTTTGTGGCGGTGTTAGGACAAGTTATGACAAGTCAGGACCTGCAGCCGCACGCTCCTGACTCGTCTATTTAAGAAGCAGTAGCTGATCGCAGATCGTCAGTCACAATTTTTTCAACAATGGAGAAGGTTGAGCACCGCGCAGTGATCAGATTTTTGACCAAGGAAGGCAAGAATGCAAAAGAGATCCATGAACGCATGGTTGCAGTGTTACACCGACACCGCCCCTTCCTAGGCAACCATTGCTCGCTGGAATAGGGAGTTCCGCCATGGTCGTGAGTCCCTTGAAGATGACCAGCGTCCACGACGCCCGTCAGACGTGACCAACGAGGACAATGTGGCGATCAAAATACACGCATGATTGCAACAACACTTTAGTAGAGCATTGAACTGTCCCCTCGCCAACCATCATTGACAGCAAATGCCCCATCAGCCAGAAGTAAGACAAAAGCAATACTTTCACACCAAGCTCGAAATTGGACCTACTGATTGATGATCCGAGTGGTGTTCTTAATTCCGTCATCCCCATCTTATTCTAAAAGTGCTCACACGAAAGGTTCAATCTCGACTTGCTCATGCTAGACCCAAGACAACTTTGCGAGGCCATTTAGGAGGGAATGTCAAGAGATGATGAAAGAGAAGAGAGTATTGGTGGCGAGGAGGCTTTGCGCCAAGAAGGAAAACCCAACAACAAACCTGCGCCGATGAAACTGGCCCTGGCTTCCGGACCTCATTGAAGACTATCTCACGCTCCGTTACACCATGGGTGTTGGTGGCTTTGCATCTGTATGTATCAAAATAGCCGCCGTCGACAGGGTGAACTCTCAGGACTCCTACAGGACCATGGGCGAGAACCTCTAGATTCGGATCATCTTCGCGAATAGGCTGTTCATGTAGGTACCATTGGACTATACAATAAAGAGATGTTAGACGAATGGAACAAAAGTGCTATAGAATAGTAGGGACAGTCATGAATAAGAACCCACTCTAATCAAGTTAACCTTAGCTGGATTGCTCAGGTGCAATTCTTTTTTATACTAGATCGCATAACCAATCATAATAAAGCACACTTTCCTCTCAGAATTACAGAGCACAATAAACCTACTATCTCTACTGTTGCGGAAATACTAGTGAGATATGCGAGTACTAATATCTAAATACTATTGGCGCGGAAATGCTAGTGTTCACCTGCCCTACACAGGCTGAATGAGAGCCAATTAACGCATAAACGTCCCACTCAGCAACACCCATCGATGTTAAGGAGTAGGAATTAGGAGAGTGGGACGGGAAAACAGGGATGGGGGGGTGGGGGTGGAGGGAGGGAGAGAGCAGAAGAGAAAATAGTAATACCAAAGAGGAAGGAGAAAAAAGTTATTTGAAGAGAATCGGGGACCTTCGACCAGGCAGGGTAGGGGGAAAAGCGGAGATGGGGGATGGAATATAGGGGACACAGTATTCAGTATGGCAGGACACAAGTGATCAGTGGGTGAGAGTAGTATAACGCCGGCGGAGGCGGAGCAGCAACACCTCTATAGTGAGCGGTGAAAGGCCGAACCCAGTAACGGGGTGGTTTGCCAAACAGCAGCAGTAAGGATCTCTCGCATATGAAAGGAGGTTGAATGAGGAGCTTAGTAAACTGGTTCGTTGCCAGGCGGCACCCCCAAGTGGGAGGGCACGGAGCAGGTGACTAGATTATTGTGCAAGGTTAAAAGCTTCGGTAAGAGCAATGGGTCCAGATGAAAGTCTACACTGGACACCCTCTTAAAGGGAAAATGCTACTTTGAGCAAGCCCATAACAAACTCCTTACTAGTGGCATTCGGAATAGCATTGGCGAGGCAGGTGAGGTTAACAGGCTTGTTTTGCCAAGACCAAAACTCGTCCACGGGCTGATGTTCAAAAGTCGGCTTAAACTCCACCGTAATATGTCCCCACATAACGGTCTCGCCTCCCGAAGATAAGCCCGTGCAGCTGTAAAGCCCGTCATCTGTCCGAGCTACATCGGATATTTGTAAACTGATAAAATGAACAGGTTATAAATTAGCACAAACACAGAAATAGTATACGACTGATCAATTTACAGTTAACTAGATGCATTTTCTTTGGAAATATTCAATTCAGAAGACTAGTTTCCATCATTTGTGATCAATTTAAAAAACCTCTGCGGCAACTATAGATTCAAATAAATCGAAAATTCGAAGGAGGGTTAATTGCGAAAAAGTAGCCTTGTATCTAAGTAAATCTTTTCGGTTCCAATTTATTAATTTTCCCAATTAGCAAGTATATTCACAAATATTGATTAACCATATAGGAAATTAGGCAACACAACCGGCAGCAAATGGAGAAATCACAATCCTATTCAATTTAGAGGTTTAAACTACAAACTTAAGGGAAATTCTGACAAACTGCGGCAGCCCCCCCCCCAAAATATCAACAACTGGTAGAAAAAAACGACCCATTTCCTATAAGCCTTTTATTTCAAATGTAGGCCAGGTTGATGCAAACGACCAGAATAATTGCCAACTAGATTATTTGGGAACCGAAAGAAATACTCAATTTAACACTTCCCAGCCTCCCCGCACACGTAGAGTTGCTGGACGAAAATACTCACACGCCGATCCTCCTGCCTCGGTCGTCAGTCTGCTGAAGCACGTCTATGCGGTCATCTTCATTCATGCCAGGGATGAAAGAATTGCCGTTAGATTCCTTCCGAAAGACTGCGTCTGGGAGGGGGTCTCCAGAGACTTCGCACTGCATTTTCGCGTCTTCGCCTTCAACGACAGTGATGTTTTGGAACTTCTCAACCTTCGGTTTGGTAAGAACCCTCAAATTCGCTTCGGCAACATCTTCACCAGCAACGTTTTTGGCAAGACATCTGTACTTTCCTGCAGTGGAAAAAAGAATCAACAAAATGAGAGTTGATCCATAGGTCAAGAGAGAAGGGCAAGGAGGGTATTTTAGCTTAGAATGTGGGGTGGGGGACAAAAAAAACGCCACTATAAAAAAGTGATCCCTCCCCCTTTTTTTCTACGCCAAAATAGTCGTTCGTAGCCAGTTCCTACAAGTATTTCCAGCCATTCTTCTTAAATGTGTCCATAAAATCGAAGAGCACTAAGTTCCATCACTTGCTAGCCCATGAAGATACCAGTGGATCATCCCTAAATACGATATAGCCGAGTGGAAAAAACAGCTTCCCATAAGTCACATAAGATGTACCTATGATATGGATAGTCTTCACAGCACCTATTTACTGCTTTTTAGGTTTTACAGCGCATTTTGATTCATCTCTTATCCCGTTTTTATTCAACTAGTCGTGTCAGTTAATACACACCGACGCCTTCCCCGAAAACTGCGAGCGCTGGGCATAGACGGAAAAGTAGCCGGCTGGATCGAGAACTGGCTAAGTGGCAGACAGGAACGGGTGGTAGTGAATGGACAGGATTGAGAGTGGGTGCCAGATACTAGCGGCGTGCCTCAAGGTTCTGTCCTGGGACCACTACTATTCATAATCTACGTCAACGAAATGGACGGTGATATGGTTGCCAAGATTTCCAAATTTGCAGACGATACCAAACTTGGTATGAACGTTGCAAAGGATGGAAATGCTGCAAGCCTGCAGGAAGATCTTCGGAAGATTGGGGAGTGGTCTGATACGTGGCAAATGCCTTTCAACGTAAACAAATGCAGTGATGCATATCGGCCACCGAAATCCTCAATTACCCTATATCCTTAAGGGCACTGCTCTTGAATCCATCGACACTGAGAAGGACTTGGGTGTAAATATCACGAGTGACCTCAAGTTCTCGAAACAGTGTATTGAAGTGGAGAAGAAAGCCCAAAGGATGTTAGGGTATATAAAGCGCCAGTTTGGATTTCGGAACAAGGAGATTGTACTGTGTTTGTACAACTCACTTGTCCGACCGCACCTGGAGTATGCCGTACAATTTTGGAGTCCTTCGTTTCGAAAGGACATCACGAGATTGGAACGCGTACAAGCCAGGGCAACCAAACTGATTCCCTCTATCAGACATAAAAGTTATGAAGATAGATTAAGGGAATTAGATATGCTCTCGCTGGAGACCCAGAGACTATGTGGTCAGCTTATCGAAGTGTTTAAAATACTTCGAGGCTTCGACAGACAGGACTACGGGGATATTTTCGCGCTCCGCGAGGGAAGAACAAGAAATCACGGCTTTAAACTTGAAATGAAGCGATACCACCGTGATCTGTGTGGGAAATTCTTCACTTACAGTATCTGCGGTAGTTGGAACGCACTTCCGACGGAAGTTGTCAACAGTGAATTTGTTGACCAGTTCAAGTTAAGACTAGATAAAGTCTTGCGAAATCGCCGTTAAGATACTCGCGAGTGATCTTCGAGGTTGCCAACGGATACCTTGGAAGTTTGCGCTTAAAGTACCCTCCTTGTATGGACCGTAAGGTCTTCTAGGGTACTAGTTTTCCTTGTAGCTCTCTTAATCCACCTAGCTTTCCTTCCCCTAGTTTCTTATAGTCACAATCAGAATTTTCCAACACAAAAAAATGCAGCCGTTTATTTTTTTTATTTAAGACTTTTCTATTAGGCGTTGCATTTGTTGACGTTAGCATAAATATCATTTAAGTGTGCCTGTGGTGGTGGTGTTACAGATTAGATATATTACAAGATTAGAGGACAACATCTTTAACTGTGCCTCCTCCGTTAACGCCAGGCTTGTGCGCTTGCAACGAAACTCTGCAGACGCCGTCTCCCGTACCTTTTCAAGGAACCTTGGATGATCCGACTTCCTGCGGGGGCCCTATAGGGAAGCCCCGCAGGGCAAAAACCCCACGAGTCTCGGGTTGTGCGCTTGCAACGAAACTCTGCAGACGCCGTCTCCCGTACCTTTTCAAGGAACTTTGGATGATCCGACTTCCTGCAGGGGCCCTATAGGGAAGCCCCGCAGGGCGGAAAAACCCAGGAGTCTCGGCTTGCGCAGCAAAAACGTCGCTCCTGACGTTCCCCCACCAAGGTTTAAATACCAAAATTTTATATAAAATATGTACAAGTTTATTTTCGTCTCCGTGGCTAACTTAAGAGTACAGTGACCTAAACAAGTTATTTGTTTTGGCACGTAAATTGCAAGGAACTTTAAGCTTAAAAAATGCCAAATTATACAAATGAGAAGAGACGAGATAGAATCTAGATATGAAATGGATGGGGGACAGTGGCTGAACTCGGTAAAATGAAGCTAATAGTGTCAAGGTGTTCTTACTAAAGTAAGGTTATCCTTAAACTATTAACTCTTATGCCAAGCCGTATTTAGAGTAGTGTATTAAAAACGTGCTTTCCACACTTTAGAAATGATATCAAGCTGCTGCTGCTAAAGTGAGCGAATAGTAGAAAACAGATTATACGTTCCCTAAAGTCTTAAATATGGATAGGTTGAAGGGGCTAATATGTTCTCGTTTGAAAGAAGGCGCGTGAGAGGGGGTATGATTGAGCTTGTTAAAATGTGTTGCGAGATGGCAAATTGGGAGGGTAGTATAGGACTAGGGGTCACATCTTGAAACTCAGAAAACAGGGGCGTATATTGGTTGTAAGAAAATATGTTTTCACTAATACGAGGGGCGGTCAATAAGTTTTGCAATTCTGATATAAGGAAACGAGATATGAGGAAAAGTGTTTTATTATTTTTCAATGCACTTGCGCCACTTGGCCCTGAGGCTTCGAATTCCCGACTGCTGTTCAATCCACTCCTGGACGGCGAGCTGGACATCATCATCGTTCCCAAACCGGCGTCCACGCAGTGCAGCCTTGAGCTGGCGGAATAAAAAGTACTCGCTAGGGGCCAGATCTGGACTGTAGGGGGGATGGTTGAGCTCCTCGAATCTGCACTCGCGCCGGGCAGCTTGTGCACCCCTGGCCTTGTGGACTTTGACGACGTTTAAGTCGATCATGGGGCGTGAGGTTTCTAGGGAGCCAACGGGCAGAGACCTTGATCATGGCCAAATTGTCGTGGATGATGTTGCTAACACTTCGAAGTGATATTCCAAGTTCTCGCTCGATTTCTTCGACCTTCACCCGTCGATTTTCGAGGATCATCCTCTCCACGTGGGCCACATTGCTCACGTCTGACGGGCGTCATCTTCAAGGGACTCGCGACCATGGCGGAACTCCCTATTCCAGAGAGCAATGGTTGCATAGAAAGGGGCGGTGTCGGTGTACACTGCAACCATGCGTTCATGGATCTCTTTTTGCATTCTTGCCTTCCTTGGTCAAAAATTTGATCACTGCGCGATGCTCAACCTTCTCCATTGTTGAAAAAATTGTGACTGACGATCTGCGATCAGCTACTGCTTCTTAAATTGACGAGGCAGGAGCGTGCGGCTGCAGGTTCTGAATTGTCATAACTTGTCCTAACACCCCCACAAACAGCCATCCCCCTTCCTCTGTTTTGCCCTACCGATTCGCAAAACTTATTGACCGCCCTTCGTCCATCTACTAGATTTCTGTAATGATTTACCACATGTAATTTAGAGTAAAAATCTAAATACTTTGAAGCGTAGGTTGGAAGAGTATATGGGGAGGGAATGTTAATTTCTTTTAGTTGTCTTGAGGTATGAATTGTACATTTTAATATTGATATTCGTCTATATTGTTGTTTCTATGACACTTAGATGGTAATCACTTGGCCATGTTATGGACACTTTTTGAATGTAATTTAGGAGGGATATGGGGTAGATTGACTCGTGTCGTTTAATAGGACATTGTGGCTTTTGCCATCAAGAATGGTAGTCCCAGTAAATAAATAACAGCAAAAAAATTAGTTTATTTGTAGGCAAAATTAAGAAAAAAAACATTAGGGGATAAGCACAATCGTGTCTCTGAAGGCACTCTCCGCTCAAGTACCCGAGAATATAAAAAAATAATAAAACAAAACAAAACGAGGAATCGCGCTCCAGCTTCGAGGAGGGGAGGGGGGCGTCGCAGAAACATCAAAATAGTCAAATTGTCTACAGGTGTACGGGACAAGCAGCAGCGACTCGGCTCATCCCGATATCGGGACAGGTAACAACAGGTCGAATCATTTTTTTTTTTTAAGGAGCCCATCTGGCGACTGCGTCGGTTCTTTGCTTGGCACTGAGCACGGGTTCGATCCCATGAAAGATTCTCTTGTCTGAGGCGAGGTCACCTTAGGGTCTATCCATCTCAGGTCGGGGAGCCTCCATGTGCACCCGCCCCCCACCCCCGAGCTATCACAAATGCCGGCGAACCGGCATCCGTAGAGTTAAGACAGGGGGGCAGATGTCAGGGGGAAAGGACCGACGGCCCCTGTCATCCCTCGCCCCCCTCCCCCCGAGGGAGTTGGCCCTATCGACGCGCTCCAACCTGGAGCGGTCAATTTTCATCTGCCTGCGTGCTTTCTCAGCACTCTTGTGAAGGAAAAGGAGGGACTGACACTGGAAAGACGTAGGCACACAAGGGTGCATCCAGAAAAGGGGGTGAGGGGGGAGTACCCTACACCCGTAAGCAAAGGAGAGTGGTAAGCCTCCTCTCAGGTAGAAGAAATTTGTAGGGTCCCCTGAGAAAACACAGGGGGTGGGGGGGGGGCTGCCTCTTTTCAGGGCATCTGCACGTAGAGTACATTTATGTTAATTCATCATTGGGCACGGGACACAAACGCTCTGCGAAGGGTGACCACAGGGTCGGCAAAGCCAGATGCCGCCATTCGAGGCCACTCCTCCCGCCTAGTGACTTGGCAGCCCGTCGACTCCACCTTAGGCCCGGCATAAAGTCGCTAGACTGTGAAAATGACAGAGAAATCGGGGTGTGAGGAACGTGGGGGTTAAGCAAGTTGTTTAAAAACTCTCCTCCCAAAACCGGAGTTCAGGGCTGAGGGGGCCTTGTCCCCTCCCCCTCAGCCCCGATCTGGGATTGTTGGATGAGAAGCAGCTGGTCGGCATCTACCCTGTGAAATTAGAGGCCGATCAGAGAAATATGCAGGAGAGATTGTAAGGAGTAAGTTTAAAACCCAGTCAGAAAGAGCAGGCTAAGGAGGGGCCGGACGGGGCGCAAACGGAGGGAAGGAAAATCGCCGCGCACCTTACGGGGTAATGGGCCTAAAGATCACCTAGAATGGCACATTTAAAAAGAATGCGCCGAATAGTCCGAGGGGTAACGCAGTCATCGCACAAAGCCGGCACGGGATTAAGGGGAGGGGGGCTAGTTCCACGGGAACAGTCGCGGTGCAATGGCACGCAACCTTAAAAGTTCCGCTCAGGTGTTTCCGATCTCGTTTGTCAAGCAGCTCCGAGGGGTGCTTTGATTCCTGCCATATAGTTGCTGTGTGGAAGAAGCAAACGCTCGTCTGGTCGCCCAGTCCTCGCAGGCTTTGATGCCCTCATTCAGACATCTCAGCAATGTAAGAAGTCAGTTTAGGTTCCAAAGGTTCCATTTATAATTTTTATTGAATTTCATTATTTTATATACATGGGTCACAATTTTAGGTACCTATCATAAACAAACCTAGCTAACACTTGTTTACTGAAACATTAATCATATTTACTTTCTAGTACTTAAAACTACTTCATTTCTCTTTTGTACGGCTGATTGCAACAAAGATTGGGCTGTCTAGATAGCAACCATATTTTTTTTTTTATTCTATGGCACTATCAAATCGTCAGTGACTTTTTGTACAGTTGTAAATTCAGCAGTTTTCCCCTCACATTCTTTTTCTATTTCATCTTTTTTACCTTTAAAATTTCATTTCATTCACTAATTTTCCTTTTTCTATTTTCTTCTTTCTCAGATTGCTTCTTTAACTCTTTCTGCTTTTCTTCTTCTAAAAAAGCTAAAATCTCTTGTATACCGAAAGTCCAAGAGACAGAAGCTTGTTATCAATTGGGACAGAATATAGCTTATTATTAAAAGGCCACTTTTCCCCGTTAATCTGGCATTTAAAGATTGGATAGACATTCTTGCTCTGTCTTCACTGAGTACTTTTTTTGATAGAGAAAATGATCCTTCAATATGCATTACCATGACAAATGCACAAGGCAGCTTTTATAAATCCAGAAATATTTGGATATTTATTTTTATCCATTAAAAAATGCCAGTAATGGTCAAGATGAAGATTCGTACATTCCTTTGATATTTCTTCTGCCTGTAGACACTTCCACTCTTCAAAAGATACATCTGAAGGAATTTTACGTGGCAGCAGCTGTGAAATAACTTTCAGATCATGAATTGAGGATCTTTGCTGCATGCTTTCTGGAGTCAAGCCTCTGAAATACTTTATATTCTGCTCATCCCCAAATTTTTTTTAACAAATACAGGCACAAATCTTTTGAAAAATGCCATAAAATTACCAAGTATGTACATTATTTTTTATGTCTGCTTTTTAATTTAGCAATTTCTTCCTTAAATTCCTCTCCACATTGCAGGTGCTGTGCATTTATAGTCTTTTCCAGAGGTAGCTAAAAACATGTCTTATCTCCTTTATTTTCTTCATAGATATCTTTTCAAATGAAATTGGGTGCTTAAGAATTCTATTTGCAAGAAGTAAAGTTAAATTACAAATTTCATCATGGACAAGATAAGATGATTCAATGGCTCAGAAGATTGAAATTTTGAATTAAATTTTTCAAATATTTGAACAACTGATTTTATGAAGTATTAATTCAACTCTTATAGTTTCTCTTTTCAAAATCTGAACGATTACTTTGTAAAAATTTTGGAACAAAGAAGAAGAACATTTTGGTACATAATAAATATTCCACCCAAACCTCCCATTGTTCAAGTATTCTGCTGACAGATTTTCCTAAAGTCAACCATCTACTGTTAACATGTTTTAGCAATTTTTTCACAGGGTAGGAAAGTTTTTCTAGAATTTCTTTTATATCTTTTTTTTTCTTGCAGGCCATCCTTTAAAAAATCTGTAGATATTTGTGCAAACACTAAAAGCAAAAGTGCAAACAGGCGACCTTGGAATCAAAATACCGATTAGGCAAATGAGCCTCCAAAAAGGGAACCTCCATTTACCCAGTGGGGTTAATTGAGGTATATAACAGGTTGACACGAGGAAAACAGGGCTTTTTGAGATTGTTCCAAGGAAGCTCGGCGCAGTTGGAGCCACAAAATTATTGAGTATCAATCTACCCAGCTTGAGGACTCCAAATCTTACTCTATCTGATGGAAGAAAACTAGGTCAAGGTCACCCCGACTGCCTAAAGATAGAAGGACTAAGCTTTCGCTTGAAGTTGCCTCCACCCAACCCAGATCCCTCGTGACGTCACCCATCAAATCGTCAGGCTGGTCGACGAACGCCATCTATTGAGGAAACAGCCAGCTACTCGAGCTATGCATCTAAGGGACAAAATCCACAAAGATATTCTAACTGTAATCGGGTATTAATCCCCATTACCTTATGTAAGTAAAGAATAATCCCGTTTGTTTATGTCCCCGTGCATTAAAAATAGTTTATTGGGTGTCTGGCTAAGGACAAAGATATTAACTTACATTGTTCACCCGTAAAATTCTATCTAGAATTGAGCCTCAAGAGCTTGTCAAGTAATCACATTTTCTTTATATGTGCATTAGATCAGTATGTTTTAATGTTATTCATTCAGTGAGAGGGTTTATGTTGATTAAAGTCTATTTTTTTTAGTAAAAGCTCTGTTTTAATTATCCTCAAACGAGTTGAAGTGGCAATATTTGGTAAAGTCAAAGAAAGAAACCCCCTTGTGATTCAGGTCCCTAGAAAAAAAAAAAAGTATCGCACTCTTAGAGAAGGAACAACGAGCGATCAACGAGATACGAACCTACACTTCAAGGCCCAATTTTGTTGTTGTTATATAAAATATAATATATATATATATATATATAGAGAGAGAGAGAAAGAAAGAGAGAGAGAGGAAGAGAGAAAAAGAGAGAGGGAGAAAGAGAGAAAAAGAGAGAACGAGAGAGAGAGAGAGAGAGAGAGAACGAGAGAAAAAGAGAGAGAGAGAGAGAACGAGAGAAAAAGAGAGAATGAGAGAGAGAAAAAGAGAGAAAGAGAGAGAGAAAATAAATAAATAAATATATATATATATACAAGGAAGCTAAGTACTTCAAAAGACCATTCGATCCATTTCATTGGAAATACTCATGTCATTATCTAAATTAAATATCTACAATCCTAATGATAAGGAATAGGATAGCAAAGATGAAGTCTCTCCCCACCCACCTCTCCCACCCAATGAAGGGTTCGATAAAAGGAAAATATGTACCTGGAAGTGTTTGAACAAAAGACACATCCTGGAATTTTTATAGGAAAGCAGAAACAACTTAATATGTACATACTTAATTTTTACATCAATTTTTAATTAAAAAATATGGCTGAGAACTGCCTTTGGGGCAATATTTTACATCAAAATCTTAAATAATAACCTATGAGAAAATTATTTCCATATTATACAGGGTCTTTTACACATCTATGCTTACAGCATGCTATTTTTATCCTAATTTTAGCAACATATAATGTTTTGTCACTCGTTATTTCATCGATGAAATTATTTTGTCAAGCTTATTTTTAAAAGTTTCTAATGAATTGCTGGCAACTACTTCTTCAGGCAACTGATTCCAATAATTGACAATTTTATAGGAAAAAAAGTTTCCGCATATATTCGTTCTGTAACGCTTTGGGACAATTTTTAAACTGTTATTTCGTGTATTATTTGTGCAAAGTTGAAACCAAGTTGAAGAGTTAACATTATTGACTCCTTTCATTATTTTAAATACTTCTATCAGTTGACCTCTCAGACGTCTTTTCTCTAGGGTAAATAAGTTTAACATATCTAGTCTTTTCTCATATTTATAATTTCGGAGTTCCGGTATCAATTTAGTGGCTCTAGCTTGCACTCTTTCCAATCTATCAATATCTTTTTGTAGGTATTTAGAATTGTAGTTTTATTTTTAAAGCTAAATTGACGTTTAATATATCCGAGAAGCTTCATTGCCTTCTTTTCTACTTCGATACATTGTTGAGAAAATTTTAGATCATTAGATATGTGAACTCCTAGGTCTCTTTCACCATTGGTTATGCTAATATTTTGATCAAAAATTTTGTAATTCGCTTTGGGATTCTTATAGCCTACATGCATTACTTTACATTTTTCTAGATTTAGGGGCAGTTCCCATTTTTTCGACCATTTCTCTATTTTATCAATATCGTTTTGAAAATTAATAACATCATCCTCAGTTACTATTGCTTTTCCTAGCTTGCAATCGTCTGCGAATTTTGAAATTTTTGACAAGAGCTCATCGTCTAAATCATTGACATATATAATGTATAGCAAGGGACCTAAGACTGAACCTTGTGGTACTCCACGTTACCATTGTCCATTCTGACTGTTGGCCGTTAATAACTACTCTCTGCTTGCGATCAGTGAGCCAATTCTCGATCCATTTGGCTACATCTACTTCTATTCCTAGGGCTCTTACTTTAGTCAACAATTTCTTATGGGGTACTTTATCGAAAGCTTTTTGGAAATCCAAATACAAAATGTCTGCTGATCTGGTATTATCATATTCTTCATTTACAAAGTGAAAGAAGTCTAATAAATTTGTAAGGCAAGACCTTTTTCTTCTAAATCCGTGCTGTGAATCCTTTAATAATTTATTTTTTTCTAAGTGTTCAACTATTTCAGCTGCAATACGGGTTTCAAGGAGTTTTCCAACTATTGAAGTCAAACTTATTGGGCGATAATTTCTAGCTAGTTCTTTGTGACCTGTTTTAAATATCGGTGTCACATTTGCTAGCTTCCAATCCATAGGAACAATTCCACTCTCTAATGATCTATTATAAATCTGTGTAAATTGTCCAGATTATTAATAGTTGGCGTGGGTTTATTACTCGTATTCTCATTTACAAAAACGGATGCAAAGTATTCATTTAAAGTATTTGCTATGTCAAAATCGTTATATTGTAATATATCATTTTTGTCTTTTATTGGACCAATGCTATTTTTTATTGGTTTTCTACTATTTACTAATGCAAAAAACTCCTTCGGATTTTGTTTACATTTTAAAGCTACTCTTATTTCTTCGTTCCATTTTGCTCTTTTGGTTTCACTTTTTACTTTCTTCTTAGTTCAACATAATGTTTTTTATTATCAATATTCATATTGGATTTCATTATCTTATACGCTTTATCTCTTTCTCTAATGGCTTTTTTAAGCTGAGAGGACAACCATTTGGGTTCATTATTTTTTTTGTCAGTACTAACTTTAGATGGTATGAATTGTCTCTGTTTATTTAGTAAATTGTTTTTAAAACCATGCCACACTTTATTAATGTCTTCAGGTTTTATAGTATAGTTTGTAAGACTTTCCCTCAGACCTTCGAAATTTGCTTTTATAAAATCAAACTTAACAGTGCTTGTTATTCTTCTTATGGATGGCACGTTTATGTTAAAATATATTATATTGTGATCGCTGTTACCAAACTTTTCTCCGATGTTTAAATTTGAAATCAATTCATCGTCGCTTGATAATACTAAATCTAAAATATTAGGGCCTCTTGTGGCTTCTTTCACCCATTGCGTTAGTAAGTTATCATCTATAAAACTGATCAGTCTTGCTCCTTCCGCGTCTGAAATTTTAGTAGACCAGTCTATTCGTCCACAGTTAAAGTCACCGATAATTAAAGATATTTTGTTCTTTATCTCATTTGATAAACATTCGTATAATCTTTGATCAGAATCTACAGCTTGATGAGGACTTCTGTATACTAAATATATAAATAAACTTTTTTCGAGATTTAGCTTGACTCCTATAACTTGGAAGTCAGAGGATAAATTACATTCTGTTGGATAGAGGTCATCACGCACATACAAAATTACGACACTGGAGTAAGGGGAAGGGTGTTCTCCTTGGACTCGTATGCGTATTCCTGAAAATTATATAAACGGTGGTATCGTTTGCTATTTTAGGGTTATCTTAGCAACCCTAAATAGGGGGGAGGAACGAGAAGATGGTTTTTTGAAAATACTAATCGACTCAACATTATGGTGTTGGTCTGTGAAAACTTCTTTAATGACGGAAGAGATGAATTCATCTGTAGCATCGGGTCCTGGGAAGAAGTTATCTACTAGGGCTGTGCAATTCCTGACATTAAATTCATTTTTGTCACTGGCAGAAATTTTTTAGAGCCGAGATTGTAGGCAGAGCAGGGGTTCGGAAAATGACTGTGGTAACGCGGACTATTACTTCCGCGCGTGAGTCAGCGATTGCCTTAGGGAAAATTTCTTTTAAGGCGTGGTACGTGTGTAAACCACAGACCTTTTGTTCTTCTGGAACACGTAATGATATATAGCGAGACCAAGCAGAGGGAGCTAGGATGCTATGTAGGTTTGTCATCGGTTTTCGGCGGAGGTTAGGGTGCTGTTGAGCACGAAAAGGTTCAGTAATATTGCGAGGGGGCGACATCGAAGTGGCTGCTGCGACGCTTTCCGTTTGAGGGCGAGATAGAGGCTGTCGCGTAGGCCTCGAACTCCGCTGGTCCGAAGAATGGTCCATGAGCATATCCGGTGGAGGAGCAGAGGTCGGGTGAACGGATTTTTTTTTTTTAAATACTCTATCATTGGGCATGGGGACCCTTTTCTTTTTGCGGGATGCAAACGCTAATAACCCTCCGCAGTAGCCCGCGCTGCAAGTGGTGGTTACGGGGCCGGCAAAGCCGGCAGCCCATCAGCATGGCGGCTCCACCTTGTACTCGGCGTAAAATTGATAGTTTGTTGAGATAAAGAAAGGGGGTGTGAAGAGGATGAGGGTGGGGAAGGAGCAGGTTTTTAAAAACTAACCACACCAAACCGGAGCTCAGGGATGAGAGGGCGTTATCCACCCCCCTCTCAGCCCCGATCCGGGATAGTTGACTGAGGAAGCTGGTCAGCATCCACCCTGTGAAATTAGAGGCCGACCAAAGAAAATTGTGGAAGAGATTGTGTGGAAAGTGAGGATGTAGGGTAAGAAAGAGGGCTTTCAGAAGGAAGGAAGTGAGGCTAAGTTGGAGCCGGACGGAGCGCGGCGGCGAGGATGGCAAATCACCGCGCCCCTTACGGGGGGGAAGTGCAGCAACGAGAAAAACTGAATCCTGCGAGCTTCAGCCTTTTGGAGTAGACGCTCCAGAGTTGGCATCTAGGCCGCACCAAAAGGTCTTTCACGATGAGCGTAGCGAGAACATCTTCTGGCAGCACCAAAGTGATAGCCCTAAAAACTGAAATGCCAAAGTTGTGTGTGCATGAAACCGTCAAGAGTACAAGGGGCCGAGTAACGACCCAACTCTTACAGGGACGAACAGCTAACTTGGCCAAAGATCAGACTAAGCTATAGTTCACGATCCTGAATCCCAACCGGGCAGGACTTCTTTTTCCCCATAACGAACGGCGTATTGCAAGCCGTGAAAAAGACTGCCTGGTAGGGAGCTACTAACTTCAAACAGAGGGGATAGGGCGTGAAAACCGACAGCCCCGCCCCCTCTTCGCTTTTGGAGCCATCTGTGTACAATGGCACGATTCCAGCGTGACAAAGTCAGGCGCATTACTCCTGGGGCAGTCGAAGGTTTGGAAGCAGAGGTGAAGAGACAAATAGATATAGTACCCTCCAGTCTCGTCATGGGTAGGAGTAGAGGAGCCAGAACTAAAAGGGGAAAACACTACCAATGGAAGGTCGTATGGGGAAACTCTTCCATTATTCAGTTGTGTTGTTGCGTTCATCACTCACCTTTAGCAGGGTTGGGCAGTTTAACAATAGGAATGTAGTCCAATATTTTGCAAAAAATAAACCAAATGGGAAATCTCAGAGCTTGTGACTACTGTAATAATGAAATGGTGTTTATCCCATTGTATGCCTTCCTTGGCAGGGCCGACACATTCCCACCCTTCCTCGGCGGGCCGCCACAGTGCCTCCAGCTACCTTCCCATTTCTCATACCTATCACCTCGATAGATCACAGTTTAGCTACAAAGCCAATATTTTTAACATACAAGTATCTTCACTTCCTGCCGAACTAATTTCGTTTCTATCCGAATCTCGACTCAACTTTTGGCTAAGCATTTTTTTCTATCTACTGCATTTATCAGACTGCTATGACATCATTTAGCAATTTGCTCTCCCTCTCTCCCTCTACAATTCGGGCACACCAATACACTGGTCTCTGACAAATTATTATCCTATTCAACGAACTTTCACTTCTAAATCTATTTTCTTTTTCATCTTCCTCACGTCTTCACTATGCCACACTAGTCTAGCAAAGAACAAGCATGTAATAAGGTCCCATATTCATACCACACAGCTTGCACATCAACACATCTGGCAGCATTCTTTACTCAAACCATTTGCATTTAATTACATGTCCAAAAGGACGTTTAACTAGAATGTTCAACAGCTCAAACTCTACTACACACTTGTTTAGGGGAATAAACAGTACTCATCCTCTCGCCCATTTGTCTCCTCCAGTGATCAACCAATACTAATTTAATTCCTAATTCCATCCAACACACGCCTCAAATCATTCCCGAACCGTTATCAGCCGCACATCATTTACGGAGCCCATACACTAGAACCTAGCAAATACTGCTTTATATACCAAATTCTAGTTCACACATTGCATTACGTCTCTTCTCGCTTAACAGCATTGCCACAACTTGACTCCTACTACCCTGATCCAGGTCGCCAGCAGGACAGGGTGTGGGTTTTTAAACCCAGCCATCCTGTAGGGAAAGAAAAAAGTTGAAGAGTGGTCACTGATTCCCAAGAGGATGTGACAAGAGCACCTGGATGTATGCCGCGTGAAGTTGAGTTACAATTAAACTTCCACCTCCTAGCCGTTTCATGGGCGGCTATAAAATACCTACAGCGCCCAACACCCTCCTCCTTCCAGTTTAAACTGGTCCCTCAAAAAAGCCACACAAAGCTTAGTTAGCCTCGTATAATTGTGGCCTACGGCACAGGCTGTAGGATCAGAGGCGTTCTCCCAAAAGCGGTCGGGGTCGGAGGGAGCGCATGGCATTTCTGCTCCCTCCAACCCCGACCGCTTGAGATTAACCGGTACGACTGGGCAGGGGACGCGACAGCGCTTCTCATTACATCTCGCCCTCACAGCAACAACATTTTCAGGTGCGCGTTTCTCACGCTGCTAAAAACGACTAAACCCTACGAGCGATTATTCGCCTTTTACGACATCGTCGGTAGACGATGTGTATTATTCTTCCGGCACCCACATAGGAGGGGGTCGACAAGTAAATTGCAGCCACTCACTCACCAGCATGATCAGGATGAATATCTAAAATCCTAAGATCTCCAGTTTGGTCATTAACAAAGTAGCCTTCTTTATCGTTTAAAACTAAAGAGTCTTTGTTCACCCAGGTGAAAGTTGGGGGCGGCTTGCCCAAAGCAATGCACTGGAATGAAACAGACTCTTTCTCTACGCCTTCAACATCTTCAGGGGATTTTGTTATACTTGGGGCAACGTGCACTTCGACCTGCAAAAGTAAGAGAACCCCCATCAGATCCCAATATCAAATTCTAAAAGCAAAAAATGTCCAGCAGACTCAGGCGTGTATTTAATAAGGCATTTCGAGAATTGAGTAACAAAGGCAAAAACCTAACAGATGCAAACCAAATACCAAGAGGCTAATAATTTTTTATACTAGTTTAGTAAAAGGCCAAATACATATATTCGGTATCATGAGAATTTAAAACAATAAGGGCAAACTTTAGCCATCGAAAACGACACTTCTTTACCTGAATGTCCATTTGTTTGAGCTCTCCCAACTCTGCCACTATGGCTCGACACCTATACACGCCTTCATCAGCTTCTGTGATGTTCTTTATCAAAATAGAGTTTCCTTGTTGAAAGATACGACTACCTGTGACAAAGATGCAGTCATTTAGTCACTTATTAGAGAACCATGCCTAACTCAATTGAATGTGAATTTTACCTAGCAAATGGCAAGGAGAAATGGGAATAAACTACTCACTGTCCTTGAGGAGCACATCGTCTTTTAGCCAGTCGACCGTAGGAGGGGGCTCAGCGGTGACGAGACACTGTATGGTAGCATCGGAATGAAGCTTAGGAGTCTGCAAGGATTTAGTATTTCCGAAGTCTATGTCACCTGAAAAAAAAAATTAGTTACCCCAATGGGAAGAATAATCTAGACACCAAGAATATTGGAATCGAACGCGGTGCCAGGTACACAATACTTGGCACAAAAATATAAATGAAATTAATCTGCCTCCATAACGAGGAAGAGATAAAAATGGATCGAAGAGAAAAGAGAACAGAAAAAGAAAAGAAAGAAATGAAAGAGGGAAAAATAGTAACAAGGAAAGGAAGTACCCTAGGAGACCTTACGGTCCATTCAAAGAGGGTACCTTTGGACTAGCAATTTAGTAGGCACATGGCTGCTCAATTGTTTTGAGTCCCTAAACGGCCACTTTTCAAGACTGTCTAGTCTTGACTTGAACTGGTCACAAATTCACTGTTGACAACTTCCACTGGAAGTGCGTTCCACTTACCGCAGATACTGTAGGTGAAAAAAAATTCCACACAGATTGCGGTTGTAACGCTTCAGTTCAAGTTTGAAGCCGTGATTGCGCGTTCTGTTCTCACTCAGTGTGAAAATATCCCGGTAGTCAACATTGTCGAACCCTCGAAGTATTTTCAAAACTTCGATGAGCTGACCACGCAGTCAACGGGTTTCCAGCGAAAACAGATCTAATTTCCTTAGTCTATCCTCATAACTTTTATGTCGGATAGAGGGAATCAGCTTGGTTGCCCTGGCTTATACGCGTTCCAATCTCGCCATGTCCTTACGAAATGAACGACTCTCAAATTGTACGGCATACTCCAGGTGCGGTCGGACAAGTGAGTTGTACAAACACAGTACAATCTCCTTGTTCCGATATCCAAACTGGCGCTTTATATAACCTAGCATCCTTTGGGCCTTTTTCTCCGCCTCAATGCACTGTTTCGAGAACTTGAGGTCACTAGTGATTGTTACACCCAAGTCCTTCTCAGTGTCGGTCGATTCAATAGCAGTGCCCTTAAGGATATACTGAGATTGGGTTTTTTTGTGGCCGATATGCATCACTTTACATTTCTCCACGTTAAAAAGCATTTGCCACCTGTCCGACCACGCCCCAATCTTCCCAAGATCTTCCTGCAGGCGGGCAGTATTTCCATCCTTTGCAACGTTCATACAAAGCTTGGTATCGTCGGCAAATTTGGAAATCTTGGCAACCATGTCACCGTCCATGTCGTTGACGTAGATGATGAATAGTAGTGGTCCCAAAGCAGAACCTTGAGGCACCCCGCTAGTAACGGGCACCCACTCAGAAGCCTGGGATCTCCTTTCTTGAAGATCGGAGTCACCTCCGCCTCATGCCAGTCTCTAGGAACGCATCCGGTTTGGATTGACATGTTAACGATAGCGCACAGATGTCGTGATACTTCATCGCACACTTCCTTCAACACCTTGGATAGAAACACGTCCGGTCCAGGGGACTTATTCGTCCTTAGGTCAGCAATCTTTTTCTTTATTTCTCCTTCGGTGAAGTCCAGTACCTCCAGCTTTTCCTCCCAAGTAGGAAATGGGAGCGCACTCTTAAGTAAACACTGAAGAGAAGTAGTCGCTCAGGAGGTTAGCATTTTCTGCATCTGAATGCTTTAATGCCCCCTCCTCATTTCTCAAAGGGCCAATCGTTCGACGGATTGGTTTACGGCTGTTTACATATCCAAAGAACTCCTTGGGATTCTCTTTACAGAGTCTCGCTACTCGGAGTTCCTCAGACCGCTTAGCCGCCCTGATGCTGGACTTCACTCTCCTGGCTAGCCTCCGGTATTCGTCAAAGTCACCCGAGATCTTCGATTGCCGGTACACAGTTCTCTTCTTCCTAAGCAGTTGGCCGATTTCTCGAAAAAACCACTTTGGTTAAACAGAAGACCGACGGGGACATTTCAGAGGGATGAAACGCGATTGAAGACTCATGAATGTGGTTTTGAAACTGTTCTACGAGTCTTCAACAACATCGCACACTTCTAGCCTCGCGTCAGTCAGTCCAGCACGAAGACCTGCAAAGTCTGCTCTTTTCAAATCGAGTTTCCTCGATTTACTAGTTGCAGGCCCTGCCTTCGGGACTTTGACTACAAATCTAATTAGTCGGTGGTCACTGCCACCGAGCTCTTCGCCAAACAGAGAGGTCAACGATGTCATCCTCAGAGGTGAAAACCAAGTCGAGGATATTGTTTCCTCTCGTTGGCTCTCTCACCCATTGAGTGAGGAACTCGTTGTTCGCGAACTCCAGGAGTAGTGCGTTCTCGCCACAGGGTTCTCTGGTTTCCCAGTCAACTTGTGTGTTGAAATCTCTCATGAAGATACACAATCTGTCTTCGACAAGTTCTCCTAGTAGCTGGTACAGATCTCTGTCCTTTTCAACGAGTTGGGCAGGAGGTCTATAAAGCACCAGGGTCCTGTATTTGGAAGGACCTATCTCTAGGTCAACACCTAGTAGTTCATGGTCGGATACGATGTTGCAATCCGTAGAATTGAGAGCATCCTTGACATACAACATCACACTGCCACCCTCTCTGTCTGGCCTATCTTTCTGGAAGAGCTGGTAACCGGTAATCGTGAATTCACCTTCAAAATCTTGGCTTGAGGTTTTAATCCACGTCTCCGTTATGGCCACCATCTCAGGTTCCTCTGTTGCTACGAGGCCACGGAGCTCAAGAAACTTATTCCTGATTGACCTCGCGTTGAACAGAAGAACTTTGAGGGAGTCCCCTAGTGTAGGACTCCTTACGCTCTTCCGTTTCCCGGCTTCTCTGTTTTCGTGGTCACACCCTTTTTGACGACCTCCGAGAAGGTCATTCTAGGAGTGCCACGGGCGTGCTGGCGCACGTCCGCTTTCGCTCTGTTTCGAACGCTCCTTTGGGTGCGTTCCACATCTTGAATTAGGTTGGCGAGAAAGGCCTTCCCTTTAAAGGAGAGATGTACCCCGTCCCTTTGGTAGAGGTCGTCTCTACCGATAAAGGTACGATAGGGGTCCACGAAGAAGACTCCTTCTGCCGTGCATAGATCCGCCAACCTTCTGTTAACTGCGACTTTTCTCTCATGAGCGGTTCGGGATGGACCTCTTCTCGGAAGCATCCCAACCACCACACGTTTGCGGGTTTTAAGCCCTATGTCATCCACGGCTCCCATCACCGTTTGGATGGTCTTACCCCTGAGGCCAACCTTACCCACTCTGAGGTATGGTCGTTGCCGCTTGCCATCAGAGCAACAACTGAATTCTCAGAAATCTGAGCTTTCTCTGCCTCTACTCTGATGTTGTGGTTACCCCGTCCGGACAGGCAGCTTACCTTCACGCTAGTGAAAACGCGGGCCGCTAGCAGCGGCTGCAGATCCCGTGTTTGCGAGTCACCAATAAGGGTGACCTTCGGACACTTCGTCTCTGAAGACGGGGTCTTCCCTTGTGGAAGAGGCCTCCCCTTTTCCTCTTTACTCTCCACATTCTTATCTTTCTTTTTCTTCTTGTTTATCTGTTTTTCTTCTATTTTTGTTTCAACTTTATTCTTTTTCTTTTTTTTCTTCGTTTTCCCTTTCTTCTTTTTCTCTCGCCTAAGATGATGCCGGAATCTCCGCTTGGGTACCAGGGGATTCCGACACGTCAGTGGGCGGCGCCTCTTCTAGGCATCGAATCTAAGCTGCGTTAAGGGCTTCGAGTTTCTCCAACTTTCTTTCAAGGATTTTAGCTCTCTCCTCTGAGGCTCTATAGAGGTCTTATAATTTCTCCACCTCTCGCGTCAATATGCAAGTAGTGCAGATACTTTCAGGGCTGCATTTTGAGTAGCAGCCCTCCGAAAAGTCAACGCACCACTTTTCTAACTGGCATGTTGCACAGTTGTGTTTTAGACAAACGGGTCCTTTTTTGCCTGTCATTTTGAGCGCTTTCTCTCTCTCTGAAAACTGGTGACCAATCAATGATAAAAAAGGGGGGTTGGTGAGTTCTCCCCGCGTGAGTCGCTCCCGCCTATCCATCGGAGAGGTTTCGGATTTTTCAGAAGGCACGCTCCATGTGCTGCTGTTCGTCCGACCGAGTCGTCAAACCTCGGCGTGCCGTGGTTCCCAACCAAGCAGCACTGACGGTGCCCGAAGGGGCCATCGATTTCTCACCAGGTGAAAAACAACGAAGCACGCCCCTTACTAAACTCCTACTAGTTCCCTTCACAACGGCCAGGATCTCGGAGCAGCGTTCAATGGATATCCCGCCACACCAAGAGACTCGACCCAAGGCTTTTTATTGGCCTGGCAACCAACCTGGAAACAAAGCGCCGTCACCTCGGACCGATGCTACCAGAGGCACCCGTCAACGGGCACTGGGAACGATCAATAATTACGCGCCAGGGAAGGGGTTAACGGGGCACTACCCTAATCCCATTCATCGTGCCCCAACGCCTAGGACAACTCTAGTCCTAGTCTCTCGCAACCAGTGAGCGTCGATTGGGGTTATTTATCGAGGTTCCAAAGCCTCTCTTCTGACGCGTGAGGTAGCTGCCAGGTCCGTATATGTAGATAGAGGGAAAAAAGGAAAAAAGTGACATGATAGGAGTAGGCTTCTTTTTTTGTATAAGTGGGAGAGATAGGATAAAAGTAAAAAAGGAGAAGGATAGAGTAGAAAAAGGAAGGAATAAAGCACTTAGTCTAGAACCTCGTTTCCGACCAAATCGACAAGGAAAGCCCTATCAGGGGTACCCCCGCAGACATAGCTCGAAAAGTCAAAGGTACACACAAGCTCTCTTCCCGCGACAAAGGGGCGTCACCTCTCCCTCTGCTTTCTTTATGAGAAAAGAGAGAGAGAGAGAGAGAGAGAGAGAGAGAGAGAGAGAGAGAGAGAGAGAGAAGAGAGAGAGAGAAGAGAGAAGAGAGAGAAGAGAGAGAAGAGAGAGAAGAGAGAGAGAGAAGAGAGAAGAGAGAGAGAAGAGAGAGAAGAGAGAGAGAGAGAGAGAGAAGAGAGAGAGAGAGAGAGAGAGAGAGAGAGAGAGAGAGAGAGAAGAGAGAGAGAGAAGAGAGAGAGAGAAGAGAGAGAGAGAGAGAGAGAGAGAGAGAGAGAGAGAGAGGAGAGAGAGAAGAGAGAGAGAGAAGAGAGAGAGAGAGAGAGAAGAGAGAGAGAGAGAAAAAAGAGAGAGAGAGAGAGAGAGAGTTACAAGGATACAAGGAGTAACAAGGAAAGTAAGTACCCTAGGAGACCTTACGGTCCATTCAAAGAGGGTACCTTCAGGCTAGCAATCGAGCGGGCACATGGCTGCTCAATTGTTTTAACAAGGAGTAACAAGGAGTAACAAGGAAAGTAAGTACCCTAGGAGACCTTACGGTCCATTCAAAGAGGGTACCTTTGGACTAGCAATTGAGCGGGCACATGGCTGCTCAATTGTTTTGCGTCCATAAACGGCCACTTTTCAAGACTTTGTCTAGTCTTGACTTGAACTGGTCAACAGATTCACTGTTGACAACTTCCACTGGAAGTGCGTTCCACTTACCGCAGATACTGTAGGTAAAAAAGTTTCCACACAGATTGCGGTTGTAACGCTTCAGTTCAAGTTTGAAGCCGTGATTGCGCGTTCTGTTCTCACTCAGTGTGAAAATATCCCGGTAGTCAACATTGTCGAACCCTCGAAGTATTTTGAAGACTTCGATGAGCTGACCACGCAGTCTACGGGTTTCCAGTGAGAACAGATCTAACTCCCTTAGTCTATCCTCATAACTTTTATGTCGGATAGAGGGAATCAGCTTGGTTGCCCTGGCTTGTACGCGTTCCAATCTCGCGATGTCCTTTCGCAATGAAGGACTCCAAAATTGTACGGCATACTCTAGGTGCGGTCGGACAAGTGAGTTGTACAGGCACAGTACAATCTCCTGGTTCCGATAACCAAACTAGCGCTTAATATAGCCTAGCATCCTTTGGGCCTTTTTCTCCGCCTCAATGCACTGTTTCGAGAACTTGAGAGGAGAGAGAGAGGAGAGAGAGAGTTACAAGGAGTTACTAGGAAAGAAAGTACCCTAGGAGACCTTACGGTCTATTCAAAGAGGGTAGCTTTCGACTAGCAGCCGAGCAGGCACATGGCTGCTCAATTGTTTTGAGTCCCTAAACGGCCACTTTTCAAGACTTTGTCTAGTCTTGACTTGAACTGGTCAACAGATTCACTGTTGACAACTTCCACTGGAAGTGCGTTCCACTTACCGCAGATAATGTAAGTGAAAAAATTTCCACACAGATCGCGGTTGTAACGCTTCAGTTCAAGTTTAAAGCCGTGATTTCTTGTCCTGCTCTCAACAAGTGTGAAAATATTCCTGTAATCAACATTGTCGAACCCTCGAAGTATTTTCAAAACTTCGATGAGCTGACCACGCAGTCTACGGGTTTCCAGCGAGAACAGATCTAATTCCCTTAGTCTATCCTCATAACCTTTATGTCGGATAGAGGAAATCAGTTTGGTTGCCATAGCTTGTACGCGTTCCAACCTTGCGATGTCCTTTCGAAACGAAGGACTCCAAAATTGTATGGCATACTCCAGGTGCGGCCGAACGAGGGAGTTGTACAGACTAAGTACTATCTCCTTGTTACGGTATACAAACTGGCGCTTTATGTAGCCTAACATCCTTTGGGCTTTCTTCTCTGCCTCGATGAACTGTTTCGAGAACTTGAGGTCGCTAATAATAGTTACACCCAAGTCTTTCTCAGTGTCACTCGATTCAAGAGCAGTGCCCTTAAGGAAGTACTGAGATTTGGGGTTTTCGGTGGCCGATATGCATTTGTTCACGTTGAAAGGCATTTGACAGGTGTCCGACCACTCCCCAATCCTTTGAAGGTCCTCTTGGAGGCTGGCAGTGATCCCCTCCTTTGCCACATTGATACCAAGCTTGGTGTCGTCGGCAAATTTGGATATTTTGGCAACCATGTCTCCGTCCATGTCGCTGACATACATAATAAACAGTAGTGGTCCCAGGACGGAACCTTGAGGGGCACCGCTAGATACGGGCGCCCATTCAGGGGCCCGACCATTCACCACTACGCGTTGCCGTCTGTCACTTAGCCAGCTCTCTAACCAGCCTGCTACCCTGCCGCCTATGCCCTGCGCACGCACTTTCCGGAGAAGGCGGCGGTGTGGTACCTTGTCAAAGGCCTTTTGGAAGTCAAGGTACACAACATCCACCGCCTTGTCTCGATCATGCTCACTGAACACGAAGTGGAAGAATTCTACAAGGTTCGTCAGGCATGACCGTTGCCTTCGGAAGCCGTGCTGGGAACTCTTCAGTAGCAGGTTTGACTCTAAATACGACGTCATTTTGTCCACCATCATGCTTTCCATGAGTTTACCTACTATCGAAGTCAAACTGATGGGTCGGTATTTTGACGGATGGTTGGGGTCTCCTTTCTTGAAGATCGGAGTCACCTCCGCCTCACGCCAGTCTCTAGGAACGCATCCGGTCCGGATTGTCATGTTAAAGATAGCGCACAGATGTCGTGATACTTCATCGCACACTTCCTTCAACACCTTGGATAGAAACCCATCCGGTCCAGGGGACTTATTCGTCCTTAGGTCAGCGATCTTTTTCTTTATTTCTCCTTCGGTGAAGTCCATTCGTTCCAGCTTTTCCCCCCCGAGTAGGAATCCGTGGGCTGGGGGATGGGGACAACACTCTTTAGTAAACACTGAAGAGAAGTTACTGCACTCTCCTCGTCCACTAAGGGCCCAATCCTACGATGGATTGGTTTACGGCTATTTACATAGCTGAAGAACTCCTTGGGATTCTCCTTGCAGAGTCTCGCCACTCGGAGTTCCTCAGACCGCTTAGCCGCCCTTATGCTGGACTTCACTCTTCTGGCTAGCCTCCGGTATTCGTCAAAGGCACCCCGAGATCTTCGATCGCCGGTACGCATTTCTTTCTCCCTAAGAGCAGTTGGCCGATTTATCGATTAAACCACTTTGGTTGAACAGAAGACCGACGGAGGCATTTCAAAGGGATGCAATTTGATTGAAGACTCATGAACTTATTTTTGAAATTGTTCCACGAATCCTCAACATCTTCGCATACCGCTAGCCTTACATCAGTCAGCCCAGCACGAAGGCTCGCAAAGTCTGCTCTTCTCAAGTCAAGTTTCCTTGATTGACTGGCAACAGACCTTACCTTCGGGATCTTGACGGTAAATCTAATTAGCTGGTGATCACTGCCACCGAGCTCTTCGCCGACAGAGAGATCCTCAACGATATCATCCTCAGAGGTGAAGACCAAGTCGAGGATATTGTCTCCTCTCGTCGGTTCTCTGACCCATTGAGTGAGGAACTCGTTGTTGGCGAACTCCAGGAGTAGCGCGCTCTCGCCACAGGCTGCTCTGGTTTCTCAGTCAACTTGTCTGTTGAAGTCGCCCATAACCATGCAAACACTGCCTTGAACAAGCTCACCCAACAGCTGGTACAGTTCCCTGTCCTTCTCAACGGGTTGGGACGGGGGTCTGTAAAGCAGCAGGGTCCTGTATCTGACAGGACCTATCTCTAGGTCAACGCCTAGAAGCTCGTGATCGGATATAATGTTGGGGTTCGTAGATTTGATTGTATCCTCGACATACCGAGAAGTACGAATGGGAGCTAAGGGCAACGGGGTCTGATTGATACGGGATGGTGAAGAATGTGTCAAGTTGGCATATGTTAATAGCTCTAGTGCAGGATTCGCAAATTTTCATCGAAGCGCTGATGTCAACCCGAATTGAGTCTAGCCGGCAAATAACCATAAGTGAAATGACTTAAATTCACTTTTCTAATTCTTTAGGACCCTATCTGGCGACTACCCACCTCGGCACAAGTCGCCGCAGTCACGACAGCCTAGCACTAGGCTACTTTAAAATAAGAATATGAAAAACGACAATAATAATAAAAAGGGAAAATGAAACAAGGAGGAAGCAAGCTCCGGCGTCGGGGACGGGTCCGCCTCGGCCCCGGCGCAGGAATGTGCGACCTAAAAAAAAAAAAAACGCGGAGAAGGCCGGCCACCCCCCAAAAGTCTATAGGTCCACCAGTCAATGTGGACAAACTCGTCCCGAGTTCAAAGGACAGGAGGTAGCAACGCAGCCTAGCCCAATACCGGGACAGGTAACGTGGCCAGACTAGGACATTCAACAAGAATGTGCCGAACAGTCTAGGGGGGACAACACAGTAGGGTGCTGGCGAGCGCTCCATCAAATGGCACTACGTCCCGCGAGTGTGTGTCAAATTCAAAAACGACAGAAATCAACCTGAAGCCTTCGCGGCATTGGAGAGTAGGTCTATGTGAACAGTCGCGGAAAAATGGTAAGCAACTTTAAGTTGACTTCGACCGTCTCCCAGGGTGGCGTGCGGGGCAGAATCAGGGGCACCACCGGCTACAGAGCTATAGCTAGCTCTCGAAGGGGTTTCCTAGCCGTAAACGCAAAAGGGCTTAGGGTATGACTGGCGTATCTCTGCAGAATAGACACCGTCGAAATAAGCTGCGGATGCATTGAGAGCTGTTGGCGACTGAGGGAGGCGCCGGACTAGCGCCTACAGGCGAATAATGCACTGTACACGGAGTAGAGCGAGTGTCATCTCCCCAGCATCGACTAGTAGGCTCTCAATGGGGGAAGTGCGAAAGGCACTAGTCGCCAGGCGAAGGCCGGAGTGGTGGATCGAATCCACCTTCCACAATACATGCTCGGCTGCGGATGAATAAAACTCGCATCCGTAGTCTAGCTTCGAACGAAAAAAAGAATCTATAAAAAGAGGCAGTAGCCATATCAGGGCCCCAAGGTGATGACGTTGATGCGCAGGGCAAAGGGTGACACTGGACACTTTCCTGCGGGACACCATCTTCCTGCTCCAGAGGACCGGAGAGGGCATACCCCCCGCGTACTCTGAATCGATCTCGCAAAAATTCACATATAAAGATTGGGAGGTGTCCCCTCACCACCATGCGGTATCATATGCCTTCTCCAGATCGAAATACACCGTGACGTAGTGGTGTCTACGAAGGAGGGCCTCGCACACGGCATTTTCCAGTCGAGGCAGAGCATCCGACGTGGAGCGGAACTTGCGGAAGCCGCACTATTCAGAAGACAGATGGCCTCCGCTGTCCAAAAAAAAGGCTAATCTAACATTCACCAATTTTTCCATCAACTTGCACACGCAAAAGGTTAAGAGAGATTGGCGGAAACCAGCCGGAGTATAGTGATCCCTCCCGGTTTGCGAAAGGCGAGCACAGTAGCGATTCGCCAGGAATCTGGGAGGAGACCCTCCACCCAGATCCTGTTGAACAAATCTAACAGAGAGGCCATGCCTCGCTCACCCAGGTATCGAAGCATAGCGTACAGGACATCGTCCGGACCATGGGCGGTGTCCGCACACGAAGCACGGGCTCTGGAGTTAAAGTCGAGCCGGCGGCCTTGCGCGATATCACGACGAGTATTGAATGCTGGCGGAGCAGCATCCCGGCTAGAGAATGCAGAGAAAGCGGTCGCGAAGCATTCCGCCACGGACGCAGGGTCCGAGATTGCGGTCCAATTCTCCTGGATAACGGGAGGGGGGGAAGGGTCATGCGAGAACTTGCCCAGAATCATTTTGACTCGCTTCCACACCTCTGCAATAAGGGTCTTCCCGTTAAGTGAACACACGTATGCCCACCAAGAAGAGTGGCGGGCGTGCTTCGAAATATACCGGAACCTAGCCCTATCCCGAAGAAATTCAGCGACAGTGAAATAATTCGGGCGGCGCTTATAGGGCATGTAGCCATAGCGCTTCTGTTTGAGAGCCGTCTCACACTCTGCTAATCACAACGGGAGTGGTGGGCGTGCAAACCGGACAGACCTTCTAGGAATAGTAGCTAGCCCCAGGGTGGTGAGGTTGCTCGAGAATAACTCAATTGCCTCAACTACAGACATAAACTCCTAGACTTAGAGAATTCAGTCATTTCGTGAAATGCAGACCACCACGCCCGCGCCAAGCACCAACAGGCCGGGCTCTCGGGCGGCAGCGGCCCAGAAAGTGCCATTTGAATGGGAAAGTGATCACTACCATGGAGGGCATCGACCACTCCCCAATCAAAATCGGGTTGTGCATTGGAGATCACAAGTAAATATCGAGGCAGGAAAATGAAACGATTCTCGGGCAGTGATGCGTAAACTCGTCTAACTTTAGGACACCCATCTCAAGCTCGTCGATCAGGTCAGGGACTTGAACCCGGGGATTGAGAGAGTAGTCTCCCCAGAGGGGGTGTCTACCCTTTAGATCTCCGAGCAAGAGAAAGGACCTCGGCAACCGTGCCACGACGCGGCGGAAGTCCCCGCGTCGAGGTCGGCTTACAGTGGAATATATGTGGAAATAACAGTATACCTCCCAGCTGAACAGCTACTGCCTAAAAGGAGGTATCTAAAGGGAAGAGAAGAACAGAGACATCATGCCGAGTGTAAATCGCTCATCGTCCCGCCCAGACCCCATCCCGCGGTGGTAGGGTAGCAAAAGCTTAATGTCCCGGGAGGTTGGGCAGGGGGCATGCATCCAGCATGGAAGGAGACGAGCGTCCGCAGCTCTTCCCAGTTGGCCCGGAGTCCGCGGCAATTCCATTGAAGGAATATGCCCTCAAGGTCCAGCATGGAGGAGATAAGGGGGCCCTCTTCAAAAATAAGACCATCACGGGAATGGCCATACGCTTCCCGGAGGCAGAATCCGGGCGCTGTTGGTCGGACAATGCGCTGTCGCCTTCGAGGACTCATTTGGGGAGGTTGGGCTTGCTATGCGAGTGTTTTCCTCCCTCCACCCAGTCCATCACTGGGCGTGGGCGAAGGAGCTGAAGTACCCTTGTTGCTGACCTCCTTTCGGGGGACAACTTTAGGAATCCCTGAAGATGGCCTGGCGGCCAACTTCAGGGGCGTTGCCTCCTGTGAGTAACGACTCAGTGGAGGCGCGTGGACGTTTCGCCTTACGGGAAACGGTAACCATGGGGGGAAGAGGGTGGGGGCTGGCTTTAGCCGGGGCAGGGTGTGGACACTGTGCCGCAAGCTTTACCAGGAGAGCGCCCGGGGATGGGGGGGGAGGTAGAACCCAAAGAATGGTTCCGAATGGGCGCGGAAACGACCGTACTGGTAGGCCTGGAGGGGCCTGGAGGAGAGGGTGTCTTTTTCAACATTGAGTGATAGGACATCCCTGGTAGCGCCGGGCGCGCCAGGACCAAGTCCTTAGCCTCGAGAAACGAGAGACGATCCTGAGCTTGAACGGCCAGGATTTGCTTCGAAGAAGCGGGGTGCGGTTCTACGCAATTGACAAACTTGGCCACACACGATTTGGACTTATCGTGTGCGGCCTTGGGAAAACTTGCACAGGTTTAGGTAACCCCGACTTTGCACGCAGACAGGGGACGATTAGTATGGCTGTAGAGGAATTATAACCTATCTGCATCCAGAGGGCCAAGTGTACATATACGTTAAAGGCCCTCTTCCGAGACAGCCAGAGTAACGTACCCAAAGAGGAGGGGCGTGAGAACGTTAGTTGTCGGACTAACAGCCAAACTGCCGAAGCTTTGATCTCCCAGCCGCATAGGTAGTCGGGAGCGAGCTGCTGTGCCAAGGTGACCACTAAAGGCCATTACGCAGCTCTCAAAAGATCCGATTACCTATGAGGCCCAGAAGCCCGCGGTTAAAGCGCCCCCAAAAGCGGTGCGAGATCAAAAAGAAGACCAAGGATTGTGACGGTCGTCGGCTGCTCTGATTAAGAAGCAGAACTGGGCTCTGTGGTGCCACCCTCCCCTCTGCGGCCTCGTTCCGTACCCCTAAGGTGAGGCGGGTTTTGGACTATAAATAAGCCCATAAGGAAAGAAGAGAGATTATTTGGTGAGACGATAGAGGAGATCGGTCCTTCACCCAGTTTCGAAATCATTCTTCTACAACTTAGAAAACGTCACGTTTTGTATCGATGCCATACCGAAGTATCCTTCACAGGCTTAGTAAGAAACCTGGTTGAACCACCATTCATAGTGCTAAACAGGAATTTCGCAAGTAAGAGAAAAGAAGAACCGGTAACCCTCGAGTGACTCAAATTGTGATCTTAATAACTGAGAGAAGAAGAATCAATACCCGAGGAAGTTCCATTTTTTAAGTACATTCAAAATCACCTCGTATACCCTAAAATCCTCGAAGAAGACAAGGATACAAAAAGGGTTCAAGAGTTGCCCAGAAGAGCACTCCTTGAGCCAAAGAGTACAACTCCTCCCTCCGCTTTTTAAAGTAGAACCGAAGAATTTGACATCTTGTCCACCCCCCACCCCCACATCTCGCGGAAAAAATATAATCTGCCACTCAACGAAGGGGGATAAAACCAATATAGCGACATCAGTCAACCCCTGATCATTTCAAGTTCATGTAAGTCAGAATAACTAATTACATTCGTTTTTGATTAAATAGGAATTTTAATACTGTACCCAAGCTAACTAAAGGAGAAATGACATTAAGAATTGGGGAAAGTATATTGTGGATAAATGCTGTCTAAAAAGGTCTACCCAATTAACTAACTGGCACTTGGCCATGGAGCCTACCTTCTTTGCGTTTAGAAGGAATCACATAAGAAATATGCCCTAGTTTAAAGTTAGATAACTATATTAACCCTTTTGAATCTTGTGTAAATATTTTGTGAGTTTATTGGTAAATTTAAAATATTTATTTTTGGATAATGCTTTGTGTTTCACTGGATCCTTTACGCGTTGAGTGTAGGGGTGGGTCTCGAGGCAAATCCCCCCTGTTTACTCATCACACGTTCGACCACGACTGCCCCGTCATAGGCCAGCTCTAAGGTGATGTCCTCTATGGAGTAGTCCACGAGTTCCCTCGCATAAACTACTCCTTTCACTAAGTTCATGGTAGAGTGCGGCTTCACACTCACCGGGGTGCCATGAAGTGTACAAAGAGCACTTATCTTGGCCGCCTCGGCGGGATTCGCCAGAAGGCTCCCGTCCGAGAAACGGGTCACCTTCGGCTCTCTACCAATTGCGCTTGCTAATGCTCTCCTCTGATGGTCATGTTGCCCTTGAACAACATGGTGCAATCAGTGGAGCAAATAACGAGGAAGCGTTTGAAGCCAGCGGGCTCGAAAACGCCAGGTAACCTCTGAATGAGGGGCTCCGATGTTATCGAGGCTCCGCCCTGTGCCCTTTTGGTCTTAGTCATAGTCACGGGCTCCGCACACGAGGGGGTAGAGGGGCCGAATGTGCCGATCTTGGTTTGGTCACTTACCGAAGTGGCAGCATACCCATCCATCCACGCATCCCCTACGGATGGAGAGGAGCCAGTCTTCTTAGTCTTTTTCTTTTTTTTTTTAGGAGAGGAGGGCGGGGAATGAACCCGCTTCTCCCCCGTGCCGGCAGGAGCACCCAGGCCGAATGGACCGGCCTCAGCAAGGTCCTTCTCCGAGATCGAGAAGATCCTGGCGGTCGTAGGGGCACCTGTAGGAGGAGATCCCTCCCGTCCTTGTACTGCCTTGGAGACGCGAGCCGTTTGAGGACGACCTTGCATAAGGGCGGACTCTAGTCCGCCCCCATGGAAGGCCCTACCGTCTGAGGCTGGGTTGCCTCAAGGACCATGTCTATCTGAGGGGGGGGGGGTCCAGTTGGACATCCCCCTCCCCAGGATATCACAGGTCCCATTGGCAGCGGTGTCACAAGTCGAGTCTGGGGAGGCACAAGCCTTGACCCCCGCTAGGTTTAATATTCTACCCAGCAGGTCTTTTGAGGAAAGCGACCGATGGGGCTTGGCTTCCCTCTCCCAATTAAGGGTGTTTGCCCTACCGAGCCGCTTCAATGGAGAGCGGTAGGCTATGGGCTGCCTGCTGGCTTTCTTGGCAGTCGCCTTGTAAAGTAAAGTGAGTGACTGCCGCTGGAAAGAGGGAGATGCCTGAAGGCACCTCCAGACAACGGGGTGAGGGGGAGTCCCTTACACCTGTAGGCAAAGATGAGTAAGCCTCTTCTCAGGTTAGAGATTTGGATGGTCCCCTGCGAGAGAACAGGGGGGAGGGGGGGGACCTCCATTTTTTTTTCTGTGGAGCTGCCCGAGGCAAAATTTTAGTTTTTTCATCATTGGGCATGGGGACCCTAATTTTTTTACGGGATGCAGACGCTCATTACCCCTCGCAGTAGCCCGCTCTGCAAGGGGTGCGTATGGGTCTGGCAGAACCAGTTTTCGCCATTTAAGGCCACTCCTCCCACCTGGTGACCTGGCACCCCTTCACCATGGCGGATCCACCTTGTGCACGGTGTAAAATTGGTAGTGTGTGAAGTGAGAAGGAAAGGGGATGTGTGAAGTGAGAAGGAAAGGGGATGTGAGTAAGGTATGGGTGAGAATAAAGCAGGTTGTTAAAAACCCACCATCCCAAACCGGAGCTGAGGGTTAGGGAACATTGTCTCCTCAGCCCCGATCCGGGATAGATGGCCGAGAAGGTCAGCATCTACCCTGCGAAAATAGAGGCTGACCAGAGAAAGTTGTGGGAGAGGGTGTAGAGGAGAAATACAGGCTGCCTGAAAGGAGAAGAGGCTAAGCTGGGGCCGGACGGGGCGCTGAGTCCCGTCAGCACGGCGGCCAGGAAGGCAAATCGCCGCGCCCCTTAACTTAAATTCACAAATCAGAAGCTGCGTTTGTATTCGGGTTGGTCGTCGGCCTTTAGAAAATAGACAGACCAAAGCGTGTTTTTGGCCGGATGCACAGGGCTACTAAACAAGGAAGGGAAAGGAACCTTACATACAGTCATCAATTTGGTGGGAAAAAAATGACCGTTGGTTTTGTGCTTGATGAGAATTAAAGAGGCATTATTGAGCGCAGACCGGTGGGAAAAGTGAGTACAGGCGATTTCTTTTTTCTTTACAACGAGACATTCAACAAGAATGTGCCTACCAGTCTGAGGGACAAAAGATTAGTCTCAATAAATGGCAGCGAACGCTTCATTAAATGACAATGCGTCCCGCGAGTGCACCCAATTCGAAGAAGACAAAGGAACCTGAAGCCGTCACGGCACGGGGTGTTGTCCATGGGAATGGTCGCAGCGCAATGGCACGGAACCTTAGGTTACACTAGGCCGTCTCTCACCACCTTTGCCAAGCAGCTGGGAGGGCTGCCCTGATGTATGTGTGAGGATGAGCCAAACGCTCGTCTGGTGCCCTCATTCCCAGAAATCCTAAATATCCAGGCTGTTGGCTGAAGCAGGCCGTCACCTTCGATGAGATCGCTACGAGTCTTTTCCTCTCTCCGCATCGAAATCTGGCGGGCGTCCCTCATTTGCAAGATCTTACGCGTAAGACCCGAAGCTCCATATGTGCCGTCCTCGTTTCAGGGGGCAGCTTTAGCTACACAAGAAGGCGGCCTCCTGCGAGTTTAAAGACTCTTCCGAGACGCGCTGGAGCTGTTTTTAGCCAGGCTAGGTGTGAACCCTTTGTGCCGCTTGCTCTTCCAGGGAAGCTCCTGGAGTGGGTAGAACCGGCAGAAGGTTTGCGGGGGGAAGCCTGCTCGGAGTCCTGGAAGGACCGGGCGCAAGTAGCGCCTTTTTTTATAAATAGGTATAAAACGTCCCATGCAGGGTCGGACTTCCAGGAACAAGTCTTTAGCCTCGCGAAATGAGACCATAATCCGTAGCAAGAACGGCCAGGATTTCCTTCTCTAGGACATGAACACCATATTGGTTGCAAGAAGCGGGGTGCTGCTCTTCGAAATTGATATACAGCCATATAGGATATGGACTTCTCGTTCAAGACCTTGGGGCAACTTATACCGAATTTGCAAGTGTACAGGAGATTCGTATCGACGAAGCGGTGGCACGAATGCCTTGAGGCGATAGCAATAGCAACCGGCATACACCGACGCATGGAGCCTGTCACAGTGCGAATAGTATAGGGAGGTGGGTGTCGTGGTCCCTCAGTTTTCTCATCACAAGTTCTACCATGAACTTCCATGCAATTCATGGTAGTGAGGCGTCACACTAACTGGCGAGCCAATTAGTGTCAGAAGGGCACTAATATTCATGGCCGCATCGGAGGCGTCCAACATATTGGCCAGAAGGCACCCGAAGAGAAACTGGTGGGTGCCTTTAGCCAACATGATGCCATCTATGGAGTGAATAAGCGGAGAGCGTTTGAAGCAAGTGAGTCAAAAGACCAAGTAGTCTAAATGAGGTCCCCAGACGTAAACAAGGCTCTTTTTAGCACCCTTGCGACTTTTGCCTTGGTCTGGGCCTCGCAAACCTGAGCACACCTTGGGGGCCGACGAAAAGATGACAGGGACAGACTAATAGTGTGTTAGCACCGAACACGGGTTCGTTCAAGGACATAGAAGATGCTGCAATCAGGGTCTCTGTCCCCTCCGGAACCATGTCCAACTCAAGGAATATGGGGGGTGGGGCGGTCCATGAGGCGAAGATCACCCAGATTGGGACATTCAACAAGAATGTGCCGAACAGCTTGGGGAACGCCGCAGTCTTCTAAATAAAGTGCAGGCGAGCGCTCCATGAAATGGCGATGCGTCATGTGTGCCCAATTCGAAGACGACAGAAAACGACCACAAGCCATCGTGGAGTTGAGGGGTAGGTCCTTGGTAACATTCGGGGCGCAATTGCACAAAACTTAGTTCACCTCGGCCGCCTCTTCCTTTTTGGCAAACGGCCCGGAGGGCTACCCTGATTCCTGCCATGTAGTCCGTGTGATTAAGAGTGAACAATGGTCTAGTCACCCAGTCCTCGCAGACCATTTGGCATCCTCATTCCCCGCAATTCCTACATGTCCAGGAGCCCAGCACAAGATAATCTCGACATCCGCCCCGCTCGCCAAAACTGTGGCGTCACGGATATCGCGAACCAGAGGATGCGGAGATTCCAATGCCCCGAGAGCACTCAGGGCGCTTTGAGTCGCTATAAATGACAATCCGGTCTCCGAAACGGGCACGTCGCGTAATCCCCCGTACCGAGCAGTGTAATGCCACCAGCTCGGCCGTTAAGACAGAAACAGCACCTGGTATTGCCCTACTGACCTGAAACAGATGGAATACGGAGTGGAAGCCGACCCCCCCCTCTTGGGACTTGGAGCGATCCGCACACATTGGCACGGTTCCAGCGTAACAGGGAGTGGGCTCCCAAAAGGCTGAAAGCAATACTCCCGGCGCTGTACAAGCTTTTGCGTGATGACAAATAGTTAAAGGTGGTAACCTCGAGTGCAGTATTGTGCAGAACCAGAGCTGCCATCGGCTCATGAGCTACACCGAGTTCTCGAAGGAATTTCCTAACGTTAAACCCAACGGGCATAGGGTATGACTGACGTGTCTCGGCATCATAGACACCGTCGAGATCGGTGGCGTTAAGAGCTGTAGGCGACTGAGGGCGGCGCCGGTCTCGCGCGTACAGGTGCACAAGGCGAGTGGCACCTGCCTAGCATTGACAAGTAGGCTTTCAGTAGGAGAGATGCTAAAGGCACCGGTAAACAGGCAGACCAGTGTGCTGGATCTAGTCCACCTTCCGCACAGGAAGGAGCGGGGACTGGTACGCCAACCCCATACAAACTCTCAGTGCACGACCGCATTTGGCACGGCCTTACGGGCCTCGCTATCCATTACTTCTCTAAGGGGGTTGGCCCTATCGAGCCGCTCCAATCGGGAGCGGTCGATTCTGGACCACCTGCCTGTTTTATTGAGAGTCCCTTGTGAAAGGAAAAGCGGGACCACCGCCAGTACAAAGATGGAGTAGAGCATGGGAGCCATCTCAGTGACCTCACCAGTACGTACTAATAGTAAACCTTTCCGCTAGAAGCTGGTTGACGGTCGCCTGAGAGCGCACAGGGATTGCTCTAGTTTCTGAGGCGAAGCTTCCCGAGGGAGTCTCTAAAAATGGCTAAAGGAAATCCTATGCCAGATGAAGATGTTGAGAAAAGCGTTTTGTGTCACCCGGTCCTTCCAGGCACCTAGGAGAGCGAGGCTGCGCTTGGAGGCGGCGTTCCATATATTTTGGGTCGCCATGATTAGGCCTTAACAACCTGAACTACCATTCAGGCGAAATTATCCTAGTTTTGAACATAGGGGATCGGGACGACGTAGCTACCTTATGTGTGTACTGGAAGAAGGGAAGCAGAGTCAACGGCCCAGCACACTGGGTAACTAATACTTGCCCGAGCCAGAGGACTCTCGGCCATCGCAGCAGGTAGGAACCTCACGGTATACACTGCCACTCACTGGTAATCCCAATATGTGATGCAGTCCACCCAGAGACCATGTCTAGTGGAACGAACTATGGCCAGTTGAGAACAGTTCCTTCTGATACATAGTGCGGGTAGACAAAATATGGAGGAGGAAATAATCGCAATTATAATAATAATAATTAGGAATAAAATAACGCTGAGAGGGGAAAGAGGGGAAGGCACACCAACAACTTTTCCAGGCCCCATCAGTTTAAATCAACCCAATGACCAGGATTCCCTAATTTGCAGTTAGGCCGCAAGGATGTGCAGCTCCTCCAGGTATCAAGTGTAAAAGGCTACTATCCCGGGGATTAAGTCGTCGGTCACCGAACGGAGAACAACGATGAGATTTATAGTCCTAAATATTGCTAATTATCCCATTTTAGAGATACAATGAAATCGCCATATTAAATGAGTAGAGATCGGTGATAGCATGCTGTCAATTTATATTTCATTTAACTGATTTATGACTCCAGTAATACACTAATTTAGTTATGGGGAAAATCTAGGGGAAAATGAGAGTTGCTGAGTCCGCTCATATTGCATGGTGCTTCTGATAAACGACCATAAAGCCAGTTGCGCGTCGTTAGAAGCAACTGCAACTTGGTCATTTATGATTGTATGCATTGCCATAGTTCATTGTTGAATTAATTTGGATAATTCAGGTTCCATGCAGTTTTTCCACCACTTACGGTATGTCGTGACTTGGATGGACTTTTGAAGCTTCTGGTTGCCGGCGTACACAGCCGAACATGTGTACGCGCCGGCGTCTTCCTTCCTTAGCTTGTTGATGAGGAAAGCGAGCTGATTGGGGCTACCGACATCTTCCAACGTTGTGCCACTGTTCGGAAAAGTAACATTAATGCTGCACAACCACTTGCAAACTAGGGGCCATCGCGGAAATGGACTAGCACACTTAAACGCCATTTTCCAGGCTCAAACTAACGATATCGTGCGCTAGAATACTTAATTAGCAGATTATCTATTGGTTTCGCCAAATTCAGTCTAAGGGCACAAGTCACCGCAATCTGAGAAAGTCATGGGAGTATAACATGTCAACATGACCTATTTTGACTAGAATTTAAATTATTATTTTCATTTCTAACTATAGTCATTGAGCCTGCTTTAAAAGAAAAACTTAAAAAAAGACGACCCCCCCCCCCGAAAAAAAAACCCGGAAAGAAGAGGCAGGCACCGGCGACCTGGTCGAAGCTAGACGACGACTCCTAATGCGACCAACACCAACCGAGGGGTGATAGTCTTAGAAGGAAAGGGGTCATTTCGGACAGGGAGAACGAAGCTACTCCAGGTGTAGCAGTAATGTTATGAGGATAATTAATAGAGCGGCTTCCAGTCTTAGTGTTGACGACAGCAGAAAATCAACGGATCATACTTCGCTGTCGAATGTTCTGCAGGTGATCGATTAGCCTGCCTTTTGGGGTTTTTTTAGAGGGGAGGGCTTACGCTTTATACAAATTAAGCCAAAGCTGAAATTTCGCACCACCATCACATCACTTGCAAGGTTAGTATTGGGTGCTCCAAAGGTACTCATCAATAGAATTCAACTAGAAATCCGAAATCTTTGAAACTACTTACGGGTTTTTTTCATTGGGAATGAGCGTCCCGTTCGGTCCCCGCCACTCCATGCTAGTGACCAAATCCACTTGATCCACATCAGCGATGCAAGTAACAAATGCCTTCTCACCCAAGTTTTTCAAGATACTTTGGGGCATCAGAGTGAGAGTCGGTTCTTGCGCTAACGTGACTGCAAAAAAAAAAAGAAAAAATAATTATTAGTCAGTTCTAACCAAAGCCAGACAAATCGATTTGGGAAGAGAGATTATGTCAATAGCGAGAAATTCATTCCCCTTTATATGAAACCTTTTGCAAGAAGCCAGTGTTTTGCGATGGCTATTCTACCACATTCAGAAAGAAGACTAGTACTATCAGCAGGACGCGCAGTATGGTGAAACTACTTTGTGGCCGCACGAGATAAAATGTAAACTGGTGTAAGCAAAAAGGGGTTATTTACTTGGTGGAAAAAAGAATCCAGATGAACCAAAAAGGGGTCGGTTAAATAGAAATCAAATAAAAAGGGCTAATGATGATAAAGAGCAGTGTCAACTCAGGATAGGGGAAACAAGGTGTATGATATAGCTATTAAATAAATAGCTCTCAGTACTTAGAAACAATCTGCTTGAAGAGACCTGAAACCTTCGTGATATTGGGAGAGGTCAATGGAAACCGTCGCGGCGCAATGGCACACAATTTTATTTTAAGTTCACCTCAGCCGTCTCCCATATTCTTGGGGAATCAGCCCGGATGGCTGCCCTGACTACTGCCAGTTTTCTGTATGGTCGCCGGTCGTCGCGAACTCTTTAGCGCCCTCATTCCCTTCAATTCTTTTATGCCCAGGCACCCAGCAGAAGATCTCGATATCCACCCGGCTCGCAGCGAAGGTAGAGCCACGGATACTTTGAACCGGGGTGTGTGGAGATAGCAATGCACAGACAGCACTCAAGGCGCTTTATGAGTCGCTAAAAATCCGGTCTCCGAACCGGGCATGACGCCTTATCTCGCATACCGAGCGGTAGATTGCAACCAGCTCAGCCGTGAAGACAGAGGCAGCGCATGGTCATGGTAAAGCCGTGCTGAATTCAAACAGATGGGATAGGGCGTGGAAAGACCACCTCCATGGGGTGGATGTATTGGATATATTGATGCTGGGCACATGGAGCACACTTCACGGTCATCGCCGGCATCCAAAATAGAGTGGAATTTGCGGAAGCCAGATAGCCTCCGCTGTCCAGAAAAAAGGCTAGTCTAACATTTACCAATTTCTCCATCAACCTGCACACGCAGGAAGTTAGATATTGGGCGGAAACCGGCCCGGTTAGAATGACTTCTGCCCGGTGCACAGCAGCCATTCGCCAGGAGTCTGGGAGGATACCCTCTGTCCAGATCCCGATCAACAAATCTAACAGAAAGGCCATGCATCACTCACCCAGGTGTATAAGCATGGCATAAGGGACATCGTCAGGCACTGGTCACTCGATGTAAATCAGTCATTGAAGGGTTCTCCGCCTCTGGCAGTAAAGTTCAGTTGGCGGCCTTCCGCGACATCACAACGCGCATTGAATGCTGGCGGAGCAGCATCCCGGCTAGAGAATGTGGTCGCGAAGGACTCCCGTCACGGACGCAGCTTCGAGATTGGGGTCTGACTCGCCTAGGGGATCCTGCGAGAACTAGCCAAGAATCCTTTTGACTCGTTTTACACCTATGCTAAAAGTTTTCCCGTTAAGTGAAGACACTTATGTAGACTAGAAAGAGTGGCGGGCGTGCTGCGAAAAAAACTGAAACTTGCCCTGGCTCGACGAAATTCACCGACAGTGAAATCGTTCGGGCGGCACTTATAACTTCTGTTTGAGGGCCGTCTTACACCCCACTGAGCACCACGAAACCGACAGTGAAATCGTTCGGGCGGCATTTATAGCTTCTGTTTGAGGGCCGTCTTACACTCCACTGAGTACTACGGAACTCAAAGGCCCCATCCACCCTAAACTCCTCGACTGAGACGGAGAAATCAGTCATTTCCTGAAATACGGACCACCATGGCCGCGCCAGCAGGTAGTCTCAGAATGAGGGGCCCGAAGTAATAAAGGTTCCGCTCAGGGCACTTGCGACTTAGGTGCGGAATCAGATGCAGTGTTTGGCACCGAAACGGATTCGACCCCACATTCTGTGGCTGGGTCACTTCCGGGACCCTGTTCATATTAGGGGGGGGGAAGCGGAGGAGCTCTTTGTGCTTCTTTGTGACCCAAGGCATCAGATCCCATTCAAATCTCTGGCCGGCGAACCAACCTTCATTTGGCAAGAGATGGAGGAAGTCAGGCTGAAGCCCCGCAATACGAAGATGCAGGACTGCAGGGGATACGGCCGAACGCGTCCAGCTTTCCCTTGCCCCTTTAAGGAGGTCGGCCCTAATGGGTCACCTGCCTACTCTCTTGGCAGTCCCCTGTGATAGAAAAAGTGGGACAGTAATTTGACGTAGGTGGAGTCGTTCATGGGCGACTACAGAGAAAGAGGTGAGGAGGAAACCCCCCGGACCGATACTAAGCCTAGGATAGGACCAAGCCTCCTCTCAGGTATAAGATGGTTGTGGGGGGTGCCCTGAGAAAGCACGGGGAAGCCACCTCATTTTCAGAGGGAAAGCTGGCCGAGAGCGGCTCCAAAGATGGCAAATGGGAAAACCCCTTTGCCGCATGGCGATGGTGGGAGGGGAGCCCCGCCACCGCTCGAAGGGGTGCCTCTATTTTTCCTCATCCTCCCTGACACCTAGGGAAGACAAAGCTGCGCTTCGAGGCGGGTTTCCATGCACTTTACCACTATTGCTTAGTTGTCATCATGATCAGTATGAAAAAAAGTGGCTTCATTGGAAAGCAGATACCTTGACCTCCCTATGAGTCGGGGGGGGAGGGTTAATAGAAATACCATCAGAATTTCAAGAATGTGATCATTTACACATAATCGGTCCCGGTCCGGCTTTGCCAACCAGGCCCGCCATTTAGGCGAAATTGTCCTACAACTTTAACTGTATTTAAAGGATGGAGCCGGCGTAGCCACCTTATATTGCGTGTAATGGAAGAAGGTCAGCACACCCGGTACCTAATACTTATCCTAGTCAGCGAGTTTTCGGACCTCGCACCAGGTAGGGACCTCATGGGTATACACTGCCACTAGATTATTATAATTTATTATCATTAAATAATAAAATAAAACTTAATAATTAATACTAATCATAATTATAATACATTAATGATAAATAATAGTACCTATATGAATAAATATTAATATAAAAAGCATAATAAAATTAATAGTACTAAATAATAAATATTAAAATGATTAACAATAATGAGTAAAAATAATAATGGGTAATAAATAATGATACATAATCTTATAATAAATAGTATATAAAAATCATACTAAATATTAAGGATAACGATAATTCTATAATAATTAATAATACTAACAATAATAATGTCAAGTAGTGCCGAGGGGAAAGCGCACCAACAACTTTCCTGGCCCCAACACAGAATGCAAAGTCACCCCAGTGACGAGTCTCCCTAATTTGCACACAGCCGGAGACCAAGTGAAGCAGCATGCGACCCGCCTGCGAGGCAAACGCGTCCCAAGTACAAGGGACAAGCGAGAGCGACCCCGCTCGTCCATATACCGGAACAGGTAACGCTCGCGAAGATACCCCCCCCCCCCAGACTGGGATAAACAATGTGCCGGGTGTACTGGGCCGTTGACTCCGCTGACCTTCTTCCATTACACATAATATAAGGTGGCTACGCCGGCTCCATCCTTTAAATACAGTTAAAGTTGTAGGACAATTTCGCCTAAATGGCGGGCCTGGTTGGCAAAGCCGGACCGGGACCGATTATGTGTAAATGATCACATTCTTGAAATTCTGATGGTACGGAGACATTTCTATTAACCTCCCGCCGCCCACTCATAGGGACGTCCGGTATTGAAGGGAAAGGGGGGGCGCTATCAAATGGCAGTGCGTCGTGCGAGTGATTCCGATTCGGAGGTGACAGAAAGCAGCATGAAAATGTCGAGACATTTGAGGATGGCTAGACGTGAACAGTTGCGGTGCAATACGTCAGCTGCAACAGTGTTGCCGATCCTCTATCACCTTCCTTGGGCATGCCAAGAGATGATGGGGGGGGCTTCTGAACTTGCCCATAAGCATAAATGAAACTAAATCCCTTTAGTGGAAATAGGTTTTAATGAAAGGGGCTAAGCGGCTGCTCCGACTTCATTTTTGCGTCTTTAGCCATTCTGGTTGAAGTTTTGTGCCGTATCTAATCCACGACCCTTCGTATTTTATCGGTGCTTTTGACCCTTCTTTCCTCTGGAGTTACCCGTGTCCAGGATTAACTGCGTCAGGGATGTTCACACCGGCCAACGCCAAGTAAAATGTCTCCCTTCGTATCTCTTGCCTCAAAATCAATTGGAAAAGTCAATGTTTGTTCATCTTACCAGGTATGGGGAGGAGTGGGGGTGGGGGGTCACGAGAGAGAGAGGGAAGGCGAGGGATACACAATGCTGTATCGAATTTATTGGTTTTCCAGGACTCCCCTTTACCACTTACGGGTTGGCAAGGAAAGACAAAGGGGGAGAGAGAGAGGACAGACTTTATTGATTGCCGAGGCGAGGTTTCTGTGATTATTACCCGTGAAATAAAGATCTGAGGACCCAAGTACATCATCATCAGCATCATCACTAAGTATAATTTAAGAAAGGGATTTTTTGGAGTTTTGAATAATAATTTCATCTTAGTTTGGTTAAGACTTTTTTTATCAAAGTTATTTCTAATAATTCTTTTATAATATAAAAAAAAATGGTGAAGTTCAGAAATAAATATAACTCGAAATTTTGTGATTTTTTTAAAACCCAAAGAATTAAAAATGGTGAAGTTCAGAAAATTTATTTATCTTCTATAACTATATTTAAGCAACGCGATATTTTGAAAGGGGGGAAATTTAGTTTAGAGTTCCTTTATAAACGTATTAATTGGCGAAGTTCAGAAAATTTATAAAAATTTAACCATGGCTGCTTTTTTTTAGATTTTAAATTTTAATCCTAGTAGCGAAGGCAGAAAATTACGATACGAATTGACGGCAGGGGCGGCGATGAACCCCTCGGCCACTGTTGATTTATTTTAATCGCTAAGTCGCATTATAGGCGACTTAGTTGATAAGTCACAAAACATTTACATTTCACTATGTACGTAATTAATTAATGCCTTGTGTCGAATACGTCTGCAAGTGCAAACCAATTTTTTTGGCAAATTTGGCAGCTTCATTCATTTGCACCCGCACAACTTACTCTGCTTACAATTCGCCGGAGTTAGTGCAAAGGTTTCACATCCCTAACTTAAGGGGGATGGAGGTATCCATCAGCAGTACCGGTCTATAGACACCGAAAAATCTATCCTAATTAGATCTCCATCCGACGACTAACCATGAGCAATGAGTTAATAAATTATCTCACAATTTACATGCTACATAAATTTTATTCACCCGTTATCTTCCATACGAGTCGGAGTCAAGATGACCACCTTTGGGCTTCAACCTGATATAAATGGTATTTCAGAAGTGCCGTTAAAAAGGAGGGAGGATCCATCATTACTAAATATAGATATGTATGCTATGCACGAGTAGAATGGGAAGAAAAGCTGGTGTGGAATTCTCTAAGTAAAAGAAACTAAAATAAACGTTATAATTTCCAGAAAATTTTGGAAGGGGCTTGTAAACATATGACTAGGTGAAGATGTGGAAGTACTAAGCCCAAATAGCGTGAAAATGGGGAGCGTTCTCTCTTGAACCTGCCCTTCCTTCACTACGAATATTCTTCAAATTTAATTCGATGGGAGAAGCTCGTGTTGTGCCCCCCCCCCTCCCCCCTGACAATGGTCACTTTGCTCAGAGTCATCATTTTGCTCATCACCAAAGAGACTCGCAAAGGAAACCAACCTCAAGACGACACCCAAGCCCAAAACCTTGCCAAGAAACGCGCCTTACTCGTCATCATTTTGAGGATCCCGACGAGAGACGCCATTAGGCCACGATCATCCTCAATGCGACGACACCCGTCAAAAAAAAGAAGAGTTATCCGGTTCTAGTTACGGGTTCGAGTAAACTGGGCACTGGACCCTGATGGAATGATGGACTGAGCAGAAACACAAGCTAAAGTCAACAGCCACCCGGGAAAGGGTTTTTTAAACACCCGCACCGCCAACAGGGACCAACGAAACAAAGACTAACAACGACGGTTATCTCGCTACTGATGGCGGACAGAGATGCAACCCACGTCCCTGAACACAAGTCGATTCTGGAGAGGACTTAAAAACAGTCGAGTTGATGGGGAAAGGGGAGGGGGGCGAGGGTAAAGGCTTAAAAACAGTCAAGTTGGTGGGGGTAAAGAGGGGGGCGAAGGCATATTCCCCTTTGGATAAGTGGAATGTGCGTCAGAGGACATACTGACGTTTATGACGAGAGTATTTCAGCGAAGACTTCCACTTCAGCAGTAAAGAAAATTGTGTCAAACTCGGGCAGGCAGTCTTGTTTTGTTTTTAACTCAAATGTCAAATTTTATATAATTCGACAACAGGCCGAAACGAGGGCCAAGGGTGATTAACATCGTTCTCCTCCATTCAAGACTAATAAGGTGCCGCCACCCCCACCCCAAACCACCCCTCAATAATAAATCGGGATCACTTAAAACAGATGGAAGATAGGAGATAAATCACGAAGTAGATAGGATACAAAGGGAGAAGGGGGCTGGGAATATTGGGAGAACGCCTTAATATAAGCTTAGTGCTAAGCTAAGCAGGGCCAAGTGTGGTTCTACACTGCGTCCAGTACTAGATTTATGGTGACAATAGCCTCGTCCACGCAAAAACTGCGTACGCAATCAATTTTCGCAAATCTACAGATGTACCCTTTTTTTTTCTTCGAAACTTACACAAGATCCATTAGAAGACAGTGTCTTTCCCTTTCTAAGCGAGTTGAAGTGGTTCACCTGCCACCTTCGGTGGGGAGGAGCGAGATGGTCTTTGGGGATTCGTGAGAAAGGATGGGGGGACCTACCGTAAGAGCCGGCTGGGGGCCCATCTGGCAACTACCTACAAGGACACAAGTCGCCGTAATGACTTAAGGGCCTAATTCTAGGCTAGATTATTATTATTTTTTTTATTTTAAGAGCTCATCTGGCGACTGCCTAGTTGGGAATTAGTCGCCGTAGTCAACATTGCCTAATACTAGGAATCTTTAAAATAAGAGGCAAAAAAAAACCTATGATAAAAAGGAAAGTGCAATGAGCAGGAGCCAGCTCCAGCGTCGGGGGGAGGTCCCCAGGCGCAGGAAAGTACGACCTACAAAGAAAATAAAAAAACCAAACTAGTTAAATAAAGGTCATAAGGCCGGCCTCCCCCCCAAAAGTCTATAAGTCCACCAGTCAATGTGCACGCACTCGTCCCGAGTAAAAGGGAAGGGCGGTAGCGACCGGACGATCCCGGTACCGGGACAGGGAACGTGCGAGGAGATCGCCCAAACTGGGCCATTCAACAAGAATGTGCCGAACAGTCTGGAGGACAACGGCAGTCTTCACATTAGGGCGCTGGGGAGCGCTCCATCAAATGGCGGTGCGTCCCGCGATGGTGTCCAGTTCAGAGACGACAGAAAGCAACCTGAAAGCATCGCGGCATTATTGGGTAGTTCCATGCTAACAGTCGCGGCGCAATGGCACGCAACTTTACGTTCCCTTCGACCAAATCCCATCTTCTTTGCTAAGCAGACCGAAGATCTGCCCGTATTCCTGCCCTGTAGTCGGTGTGAGGAAGAGCATTATGCAGATCCGGTCGCAGAGTCCACGCGGACTCTTTGCCGCCCTTATTCCCCGAATTTTTTATATTTTTTATTTAAGGGGGTATCTGGCGACTGCCGACTTAGGCATAAGTCGACGTAAACAAACAGCCTAGTTCTAGGCTACTTTAAAAATTAAACAGGAAACAACAATAACAAAAAAATAACAAAAACAAAAATTAAACATGGTTAAATGAAAGGGAGAAGGCCGGCCTCCACCCAAAAGTCAACAATTCCACAAGTCGAAGTGCACACACTCGTCCAGAGTACAAGGGACAGGCGGTAGAGACCCCGCCCATCCCGGTACCGGGACAGGTGTCGTGCGCGAAGATCACCCAGACTGGGACATTCGACAAGAATGTGCCGAATAGTCTGGGGGACGACGCAGTCGTTGGAATAGGGCGCAGGTGAGCGCTCCATCAAATAGCGATGCATCACACGAGTGTGCCTGATTCGGAGAAGACAGAAAGCAACCTGAAGCCGCAATGGCACGCAACTTTAAGTTCCCTTCGACCGTCTCCCATCTTCTTTGCCAAGCAGTCCGAAGAGCTGCCCGTATTCCTGCCATGTAGTCGGTGTGAGGAACAGCGAAACACTGGTCCGGTCGCAGAGTCCTCGCGGACTCTTTAGCGCCCTCATTCCTACATGTCCAGGAACCCAGCACGGTTTTGCATGGCTCGGCAAAACCGTGGCGTCACGGATATCGCGAACCAGGGGAGGCGGAGATTCCAATGCCCCGAGAGCACTCAGGGCGCTTTGTGAGTCGCTATAGATCACAATCCGGTCTACGAACCGGGCACGTCGCGTAATCTTCCGTACCGAGTTGTGTATTGCCACCAGCTCGGCCGTGAAGAACGATGCAGCGAGGGGTAGAGCCCCGCTGAATTCAAACAGAGGGGATACGGCGTAGAAGCCGACCCCCTCTTGGGACTTGGAGCCATCCGTATACACTGGCACGGTTCCAGCGTGACACGATGTGTGCTTCAAAAAGGTCGAACGCAATACTCCCGGCGCAGTACAAGCTTTGGGGACAGAGGCGTGGCGACAAATAGCCAAATGTGGTACCCTCCAAGGTGGCGTCCTGGGCAGAACCAGGGGCGCCAACGGCCCCAGAGCTATATCTACCGCTCGAAGGAGTTTCCTGGCCCTAAACCCAAAGGGCTTAGGGTATGACTGGCGTCTCTGGGCGGAATAGGCACCATCGAGATCAGCTGCGGATGCAGTAAGAGCTGATGGTGACTGAGGGAGGCGCCGAGCTCGCGCGTACAGGCGAGTGATGCACTGCACGCGGCGCAGAGCGAGTGGCATCTCCCCAGCATCGACCAACAGGCCCTCAATGGGGGAAGTGCAGAAGGCAACGGTCGCAAGGCGAAGGCCGGTGTGGTGGATCGAATCCACCTTCCGCAATAAACGCTCGGCTGCGGATGCATAAAACTCGCATCCGTAGTCGAGCTTCGAGCAAACAAAGGATCGATAAAAAAGTAAGGCAGTAGCTCTATCAGCGCCCCAAGCGCTGAACGTCACGGAAAGGAGAATGTCCATGGCGCGGGTACAAAAGACCCTAAGGCTGCGAATATGAGCCTCCCAGGTGAGGCGTCGGTCGAATACAAGACCAAGGAAACGGTGCGACTCAACCACATCCAGGCGCACCCCATTTAAGTAACAAATCTGGGTCGGGGTGAAGCCGTGGATGGCGGCAGAGGTGCACAACCTGTCTTGGCCAAAGAAAACCGAAACCTGCGCGCTTCGGCATAGCGAGAGACGCGGTTCAATGCCTGTTGGAGGCGACGCTCCAGAGTTGGCATCTGGGCCGCGCCAAAAGAGATCGAAAGGTCGTCCATGTAGATCGTAGCGAGAACATCTTCCGGCAGCACCGAGGTGATGCCGTTGATTCTCAGGTCAAAGAGTGTGACACTGATGACACTTTCCTGCGGGACACCCACTTCCCGTACGCGGAATCGACGATCTCGCAAATATTCAGATATAAACATTAGGAGGCGTCCCCTCGCCCCCATCATGTGGAGAGTCTCCATGATACCGTATCGCCATGCGGTATCATAGGCCTTCTCCAGATCGAAAAACACCGTGGCGTAGTGCTGTCTACGAAGGAAAGCCTCGCAGACGGCATTTTCCAGTCGGAGCAGAGCATCCGACATGGAGTGGAACTTGCGGAAGCCGCACTGTGCAGAAGACAGATGGCCTCCGCTGTGCAGGAAATAGGCTAATCTAACATTTACCAATTTCTCCATCAACTTGCACACGCAAGAGGTTAGAGAGATTGGGCGGAAACCGGTCGGAGTAGAGTGATCTCTCCCCGGCTTGCGAAAGGCGAGCACAGTAGCGATTCACCAGGAGTGTGGGAGAAGACCTTCCACCCAGATCCTGTTGAACAAATCTAACAGAAAAACCATGCCTCGCTCACGGGACATCGTCCGGACCATGGGCGGTGTCCGCGCACGAAGCGAGAGCGGAACGCAACTCACTCACAGTAAACTTGTCGTTGAAGGGTTCTCCGCCTCTGGAGGTAAAGTTCAGCCGGCGGCCTTCCGCGACATCACGACGTGCATTGAATGCTGGCGGAGCAGCATCACGGCTAGAGAATGCGGAGAAAGCGGTCGCTAAGGATTCCGCCACGGACGCGGGGTCCGAGATTGCGGTCTCATTCTCCTGGAGAACGGGAGGGAGGGGTCCTGCAAGAACTTGCCCCGAATCCTTTTGACTCGCTTCCACACCTCAGCTAAAGGGGTCTTCCCGTTAAGTGAAGACACGTATGCCCGCCAAGAAGAGCGGCGGGCGTGCTTAGAAATATACCGGAACCTAGCCCTAGCCCGACGAAATTCAGCGACAGTGAAATCGTTCGGGCGGCGCTTATAGCGCATGTAGGCATAACGCTTTTGTTTGATAGCCGTCTCACACTCGGCCGACCACCATGGGAGAGGTCGGCGTGCAAAACGGCCAGACGTCCTAGGAATAGTAGTCAGGCCCACGGCGATGAGGTTGCCGGAGAACTCAACGGCCTCATCTACCGACCTAAACTCCTCGACTGAGAGAGAATTCAGTCATTTCCTGAAATGCAGGCCACCGCGCCCGCGCCAAGAAACACCGAGGTGGTCTCTCAGGCGGCAGTTGCCCTGAAAATGATATTTGAATGGGAAAGTGATCAAACCATGGAGGTCATCGACCACCCCCCAATCAAAATCAGGCTGTGCATCCGAAGAGCACAAAGATAGATCAAGGCAAGAAAATGAAGCGGTTCTCGGACAGTGATGCGTAAACTCATCCACGTTTAGGACACCCATCTCAAGCTCTTCGATCACATCGGCATTGACTTGTCCACTGGGATTTATGGAGTAATCTCCCCAGAGAGGATGCCTGCCGTTCAGATCTCCAAGCAAGAGATAGGGCCTCGGCAACCGTGCCACGACGCGGCGGAAGTCCCTCGCGTACAGGTCAACTGACGATGGAATGTACGCAGAAATCAGAGTATACCTCCTATCCAGGTGCAGCTGCACAGCCACTGCCTGAAAGGAGGTATCTAAAGAGAGGAACAACGGAGACATCATGCCGGGTGTAAACTGCGCATCCCCCAGCCCGGCCATCCCGCGGTGGTGGGGTCGCAAGACCCTTATACCCCGGGAGGGCAGGCAGGGGGCACGCGCCTAGCATGGTCTCCTGCAAAAACCATTGAAGGAATACGCCCTCCAGGCCTAGCTCGGAGGAGACGCGGGGGCCCTCCTCGAACTGGACTCTCACGGGAATGGCCGTACGCTTCCCGGGGCAGAACCCCGGGCGCTGTTGGCCGGACAAAGCGCTGAAGGCGCTGTCGCCTTCGAGGACTTATTGGGGGAGGTTGGGCTCGCCATGCGAGTTCTTTCCTCCCTCCGCCTCGAAACCTTAGGCGGGCGTTGCGGCTTCGGAGGCGGGGGGGCCCTCTTTTAGAGGAACCACCGTCTCCGAGCCACTCGCTCCACCTCAGGGGGTGGGCGAAGGAGCCGAAGCTCATTTATTGCTGTCCTCCTTTCTGGTAACAGCTTTAGGAACCCCGGAAAATGGCCTAGCGACCATCTTCAGGGCTGTTGCCTCTTGTGAGTCTAACGACTCGGTGGAGGCGCGTGGCCGTTTCGCCTTACGGGAAACGGTCACGCTGGGGGAAGAGGGGGGGGAGCCCTGGTTTTAGCCAGGGCAGGGTATGAACCCTTTTTGCCGCCAGCTTTACCAGGGAAGTGCCCGGGTTGGGTCGAGCCCGCAGAAGAGCTCCGAATGGGCGCGGAAACTACCGTGCTCGTTGGCCTGGATGGGCCAGGAGCAGAGGGTGCCTTTCTAACTATCGAGGCATATGACGTCCCAGGCAGAGCCGGGCGCGCCAGGACCAAGTCCTTTGCCTCGCGGAATGAGAGTCGATCCTGGGCCTGAAGGGCCAAGATTTCGTTCTCAAGGAGATATGCACCACATTGCTTCCAAGAAGCAGGGTGCGGCTCTCCGCAATTGACACACTTGGCCACACACGATTTGGACTTATCGTGTGCGACTTTGGAGCAATTTACACAGACTTCGGGTGAACCCGACTTTGCACATCTACAAGAACAATTCGTATGGCTGCGGCAGTGGCACGAATGCCTTCACGCGGTAGCGGTACCAACCGGCACGCACCGACTCAGGGAGCTTGTCACAGTCGAAGGTGACGAAGAGTGTAAGGGTGGGTCTCGAGGCCCCTCCCTGTTTTCTAATCACACGTTCGACCTTGACTGCCCCATGGTTGGCCAGCTCTAGGGTGATGTCCTCAATGGAGTAGTCCACGAGTTCCCTCGCATAAACTACTCCTTTCACAAAGTTCATGGTAGAGTGCGGCGTCATACTCACCGGGGTGCCATGAAGTGTCCGATGAGCACTTATCTTGGCTGCCTCGGCGGGATTCGCCGCATTCGCTAGAAGGCTCCCGTCCGAGAAACGGGTCACCTTCGCCTCTCTACGCATTGCACTAGCTAATCCTCTCCTCTGATGGATCATGTTGCCCTTGGACAACATGATGCCATCAGTGGATCGAATAACGAGGAAGCGCTTGAAGCCACCGGGTTCGAAAACGCCAGGTAACCTCTGAATCAGGGGCCTCGATGTCATCGAGGCTCCCCCTTGTGCACTTTTCGTCTTAGTCAGCGGCTCCGCAACCGGGAGGGCTTGGTCGCTTGCCAAAGTGGCAGCAGATCCATCCGTCCCCGTAGCCCCCGCGGCGGAGAGAAGCCCCGAGTCTTCTTTGTCTTTCTGGTCTTGGTCTTCTTTTTGGAGAGGAGGGCGGGGAATGAACCCGCTTCTCACCCCCGCCGGTAGAAGCCCCTAGGCCAGATGTACCGGCCTCAGCCAGGTCCTTCTCCGAAATGGAGAAGGTCCTGGTGGTCGCAGGGGCATCATCCGGAGGAGATCCCTCCCCTCCTTGTACTGCTTGAAAATCCCCAGCCGTTTGAAGAGGACCTTGCATAGGGGCGGATTCGGGTTCGGTGCTTGGAACCGAGCCCGGATTCCCCCCCCCCCCATCATGGAAGGCCCTACCGTCTGAGGCTGGGTTTCCTCAAGAACCATGTCTATCTCAAGGGGGCCTCCAGTTGGCGACCCCATCCCCACGCCCCCAAGACATCGCAGGTCCCGTTGGCAGTATCGTCCCTAGTCTTGTGTGGGGAGGCACAGGCCTTGACCTCGGCAAAGTTCAATATTCTTGCCAGCAGGTCTTTTGAGGCAAGCAACCGAAGGGGCCTGGCTTCCCTCTCCCCCCTAAGGGGGTTTGCCCTACCGAGCCGCTTCGATGTGGAGCGGCTGGTTAAGGTCTGCCTGCCGCTGGAAAAAGGGAGGTGCCCGAAAGCACCTCCAGAGAATGGGTTGAGGGGAAGTCGCCTACATCCGTAAGCGAAGGAGAGGAGTAAGCCTCCTCTCTGGTTAGAGAGATATGGAGGGTCCCCTGAGCAAGCAGAGGGGGGATGGACCTCCATTTTTTCGGTGGAGCTGCCCGAGGGCGGCTCCGTTGGTGACACGGAGAATCAAGGGGAGATTTTTGTGCTTCTCATCATTGGGCATGGTGACCCTATTTATTTCACGGCATGCAATCGCTCATCACCTCTTGCAGTTGCCCGCACTGCAAGAGGTGCTTACAGGCCTGGCAGAGCCAGGCGCCGCCATTCGGGACCACCCCTCCCGCCTGGTGGCCTGGCAGTCCATCGGCATGGCGGCTCCACCTTAGACGCGGCGTAAAAAGATAGCTTAGACGCGGCGTAAAAAGATAGCTTAGACGCGACGTAAAAAGATAGATTGTGAAGAGGAGAGGAAAAGGGATGTGAGGAAGGTATGGGCGGGGATGAAGCAGTGTTAAAAAAACTCATCCCGAACCGGAGCTCAAGGGTTAGGGAACGTTGACCCCTCCCCCCTCAGCCCCGATCCGCAACGGTTGGCTTGAGGTCGGCATTTACCCTGTGGAATTAGAGGCTGGTCAGAGAAAGTTGTGGGAGAGGTTGTATGAAAAGCAAGGAAACAAATGTTTTGAAGGAAGGAGAAGAGGCTAAGCTGGGGTCGGACGGGGTGTTGAGTCCCGTCAGCACGGCGGCCAGGATGGCAAATCGCCGCGCCCCTGACGGGGTTCTCGTCGAAGATGTGCGGTCCGTGGAATAGTCATCGGGTCGAGGTTGTGAATAGTTCGTCTATATAACATTTCAAATCTAGAGTATAAGTAATCCATGAATATGTATAAAATTTAGTGCAGAGTATTCAAGTTAGATAGGTTTCATAATCTCTAGATTATGAAAACTTTATCATCGGAGGGTAGAGCGTCACCCATAAACGCCAAAAGAATCAACAAACAAGCGCCAACCAAAAGTAAAAAGAGAGCACGAGAATGTGCGCTTAAATATTGGTCAGGAAATGGTCACTCAACAAAGACAGACGATCCACTGGGCCGAATAGCACTGGGATATGCAGCCAGGAATACTAGGGGTTAAAACAACCTCCCCTAACAGGAACCAAGAGAAAGGTACGAAGAAAATAGCGACAGGGGTGACGGCTAAAAAAAATCAAGTCGAGGCTAACGTAGAAGCAGATAAGCAAGTGGCTTGGGTTCAGAATGTGAACAAGAAAACTAGAAAAAGGCGGCATACACCCACATCAGATGTGACCGACCAGGCATACGTCTTCTACTGGTGGTGCAAGACCTAGACCTAGAGACAGAGTTCCAGGCCCTTCAAAAGGTGCGGCCTTGCAAACGCGAGATATACAAATGCTAACTTCGGTGACCCACCAAGAAGACCTAATTAAAGCGGTACGCGGCGAGGGGCATCACACGGTCGAATAACATGAATGGCGGGAGTGGGGGAAGGACAGTAAGCTTTGGTGGCGTTTATTGATCCTCGTCTCACCAGCCCCTGCCGAGGCCCAAACCTACGAGAGCCGGTCTCCGATCGGACAAGACTACGATTAATTGCCCCTTTTATTAGGCGGCGTGGGGAAAGGCAATTAGGCCTAGGCACCTCTGGCCAACAGAGGAGAGCAGTGATCCCCATCTTGGCGGAGAGGAAAGTGGAGGTTCCGTCGCTCCAGACACGAGGGTGGTTCATTTGTTTTTTTCACTACTATATATCCCTGAAGGCACGGGAAAGAAGGCCTTGACTGAAAAATACATGGGTGGCATAAGAGGCATGTAAATACGTCTATCCTGGCGCAGGGAGAGCTGGCATAAAATTTCCCTTGCCTGGGGTACGGTGATTTAAATAGGTCCAAAGGACCCATAACATAGAAATAAAACAATCATGTTTGTTGCTAAGCAAGTGAGGGAAAAACCCAAGCCCCGTTGAGACCTACAGCCGCCATTAAAGGAAGGAACCGATTTAATAACCCGAACACGTATTTCGATGGTGCCACCATTTGCGTCGGCGGAGCTAAGAGTTGTGAGTGAGTTGCGCGTTGTCACTTTCAGTCATGGCGCGACGTGGAACAAGCTTCTTCCGTTACCACCGCTGCAAAGTAGAACATGTGGTATCCGGAACGCGCAGCCTAAAGTACCAATGCGGAAAGGAGGAGATGGCAGGGGTTAGTAAAATGCCTCCTCGCGGGTTGAACGAGAGAGACGGAGGACCAATAAAATAAAAGGATGGAAAAATGACAATTATGCTAAGGCAAACATAAACCCTGGTGGCAGGGTCAGAAATCAACGGAGTACACCAGCTTAAAGTCTTAAAATATTTTAGTCACCTTATCAGTTAATTAAAAAAATCTACTGTCTTCCAATACCATTTTTTTTTACAATATTTTCCTAATGACAAATATAGATCTTCATTTGAATCGATTTATATAATCGCGATAGTCATTCTGCTCATTCTGTGAATTCGTTAGCGTTTTGAGGAGCTAGTCCACGCTTGCAAATGGCCTGTTTGCGCAATTAACTAACCACACTGTCTAAAAAGTGAGTCACCATGCCTCGAGGCGGCTAGAGATCACACTGTTGAAAACGCCATGGTAACAATACCCAGAAAACTGATGCCAGGAGTTCTTCCCGTGAAACTAGCTCCAAGCACACTTCGTGCAAGGCTCTCCTCCCAGCTTGCCCAGGTAACGCTTTTAGCGGTACCTCGAGTTGGAGACAAAAGGACAGTAAAGTCGAAGTCTGTCCCTTCCCTCCTCTCCCACCCGCCACGAGGGTACGGAAACCCGAAAAGATACCTGGTTCAGTTGAAATATAGAGCTCAACCAGGAATTTTGATAGTAAAGATTTTGAAATATTTATCAACAATTAAGTTAGTCATTATAACTTTATCTAATCCTTTTTAAATGTGTTAACGGTGGGACTCGAGACAACCTCTTCCGACAAGCGAATCCATACATTTACAATTTGCTGAGGGTGGAATGTACGCAGAAATGATAGTATACCTCCTATCCAGGTGCAGCTGCACAGCCACTGCTTGAAAGGAGGTATCTAAAGAGAAAGGAAGAACGGAGACATCATGCCGGGTGTAAACCGCGCATCCCCCAGCCCGGCCATCCCGTGGTGGTGGGGTCGCAAGACCCTTATACCCCGGGAGGGAGGGCATGGGGCACGCGCCTAGCATGGTCTCCTGCAAAACGATAGCTAACGGGGAACGGGACGAGACGAGCCTCCGCAGCTCCTACCAGTTGGCCCGGAGTTCACGGCAATTCCATTGAAGGAATATGCCCTCCAGGCCTAGCTCGGAGGAGACGTGGGGGGCCCTCCTCGAACAGAAGACCCTCACGGGAATGGCCGTACGCTTCCCTTAGGCAGAACCCCGGACGCTGTTGGCCGGACAAAGCGCTGAAGGCGCTGTCGCCTTCGAGGACTTGCGTAGGAGAGGAGTAAGCCTCCTCTCCGGTTAAAGAAATATGGAGGGTCCCCTGCGCAAGAACAGGGGAGGGAGGACCTACATTTTTTCGGTGGAGCTGCCGGAGGGCGGCTCCGTTGTTGTTACAGGGAAAGTTGAGGGTTGGGTTTTTCTTACGTGTTCATACATGGGCATGGTGACCCTCTTTTTTATACGGGACGCAATAGCTCACCACCTCTCGCAGTTGCCCGCACTGCAAGAGGTATACAGGCCTGGCAGGGCCAGGCGCCGCCAAATAAATAAGTATCCAAATAAATAAGTCTTTTAATTCTGAATACCTATTTTGCAGTTCAATGGGTGTATCGTGTTTGGTTTGGGTCTAAATTTTCGTTCGTCAGTAACTGCAATGAAGCCCTCTTCTTTAACGTTATTATGTTCCATTTTGTTTTCTAAAAGCAGTACAGATTGTTCTACTTTCACCACTTTTTGATAGACGCGTGTTATTTGATTTTCACTGATAGCTCAGTCGCATCTTTTGGTTTCTAATGCAGTTATTCGTTTGGCCAAGTCATGACTAACTCATTAAATCGTTCTTTTCTTTCCCGTGTTTTTCAGCCATTTTACAAAAAAAGCATGTCTAACATCCTTTGGGCCTTTTTCTCCGCCTCTATGCAGTTTCGAAAACTTGGTCACTAGTGATTGTTACACCCAAGTCCTTCTCGGTATCAGTGCGTTCGAGAGCAGTGCCCTTAAGGATATACCGTGATTGGGGGTTTCGGTGGCCGATATGCATTACTTTGCATTTGTTCGCGTTAAAAGACATTTGCCACGTGTCCGACGACTCCCCAATTTTCCGGAGATCTTCTTGTAGGCGGGCAGTGTTTCCTTCCTTAGCAACGATCATACCAAGCTTGGTATCGTCGGCAAATTTAGAAATCTTCACAACCATGTCGTTAACATAGATCATGAAACGTAGTGGGCCTAGGACAGAACTTTGGGGTACACCGCTAGTGACGGGCACCCACTTAGAAGCCTGTCCATTCACCACCACTCGTTGCCGTCTGCCGTTTAGTCAGTTCTCTATCCAACCTGCTACCTTTCCGTCTATAGCCAGCGCACACACTTTCCGGAGGCGGCGTTGTGGTACCTTATCGAAGGCTTTTTGAAAGTCTAAGTAGCTAACATCCACCGCCTTATCCAGATCAGGCTCACTGAAACCGTGCTGGGAACTCTTCAGTAGAAGGTTCGACTCTAAATATGACGTCATTTTGTCCACCATGATGCTTTCAATGAGTTTACCGACTAATAGGTCATAGTTCGACGCCTGGCTAGAGTCTCCTTTCTTGAAGATAGGAGTCACCTACGCTTCACGCCAGTCTCTAGGAACGCATCCGGTCGGGAGTCACATGTTGAAGATTATGCTCAGATGTGACCTTTCATCTCGCACTTCTTTCAACACTTTAGGTAGAATCCTGTCCGGGCCAGGACTTATTCCTCTTTAGATCAGTGATCTTTTTTTCTCTTTTTACTTGGGTCAAGTCCATTTCCTTCAGCTTTTCCCCCTAAGTAATATCCGTGGGCTGGGGGAAGGGACCACATTCTTCAGTAAACACTGAAGAGAAGTAGTCGTTCAGGAGGTTAGCATTTTCTGCATATGAGTGCTTTTAATGCCCGCTCCTCATTCACTAAAGGACCAATCGGGCGATGGATTGGTTTACAGCTATTTACATAGCCGAAGAACTCTTTGGGATTCTCCTTGCAAAGTCTCGCCACTCGGAGCTCCTCGGCACGCTTTGCCGCCCTTATGCTGGACTTCACCCTCCTAACTAGCCTACAGTAGTCTTCAGTCACCAGAGATCTTTGACTGCGGATACACAGCTCTTTTCTCCCTCAGCAGTTGACCAATTTTTCGATTAAACCACTTTGGTTGAACGGAAGACCGACGAAGGCTTTTCAAAGGGATGAATCGTGATTGAAGACTCATGAACGTAGTTTTGAATCTATTCCACGAATCTTCAACATCCCAGCACACTTCTAGCCTCCCATCAGTCAATCCAGCATCCAGCACGAAGACCTGCAAATTCTGCTCATCTCAAATCAAGTTTCCTCGATTTACCATTCGCAGACTCTACCTTGGGGACCTTGACTATAAACCAAGTCGAGGGTATTATTGCCTCATGTCAGCTCTCTCACCCATTGAGTCAGGAACTCTCTGTTCGCGAACTCCAAGAGGAGTGCGTTCTCTGGTTTCCCAGTCAACATGGGAGGTGAAATCACTCATGGCGATACGCACTGTCTTGTACAAGTTCACCCAGCAGCCGGTACAAATCCCCGTCCTTTTCAACGAGTTGGGTATGGGGCGATACGCACTGTCTTGTACAAGTTCACCCAGCAGCCGGTACAAATCCCCGTCCTTTTCAACGAGTTGGGTATGGGGTCTGCATTTGGCAGGGCCTATGTCTAGGTCAACACCTAGTAGTTCGTGATCGGATACAATGTTGCAGTTCGTCGATTTGAGCCTATCCTTTAAATACAACATCACACCGCCACCCTATGTCTGGCCTATCTTTCTGGAAGAGTTAGTAACTGAGAATCGTGAATTCACCTTCAAAATCTTGAGGTTTTTACCCACGACTCTGTTATGGTCACCATTTCAGGTTCTTCCGTCGCTACGAGGCCACGAAGTTCAAGAAACTTGTTTCTTATTGATCTCGCATTAAACAGAAGAACTTTCAGGGAGTCCCCGAATGTAGGACTCTCTACTCTCTTGTTTCCCGCTTATTTATTGGTTTGGTGGCTCCCCTCTTTGCGACCTACGAGAAGGTCACTCCAGGGGTGACACGGGCATACTCGCGTACGTCCGCCTTCACTCTGGGCCTGACACTCCTTAGGGTCCGTTCCACGACATCTTTTATCATGTTACAGAGTACAGCCTTTCCTTTAAAGGAAAAATGTACTCCATCCCTTTGGTGGAGATCGTTTCTACCATAGGTGCGGCAAGGGTCAACAAAAAAGCCCCCTTCCGCCGTACACAAATCTCCCAGGCGTCGATTAAGGGAGACGTTCCTCGAGTGAGCGGTCCGGGTTAGACCTCTTCTCGGGAGCATTCTGACCACTACACCTATGCGTGTTTTCAGCCCACAGCACCCATGACTGTGTTGAGAATACTTTCTGTGGGGCATATCCTTCCTCCTATGAGGTAGAGGTCGTTGCCACTTACCATTAAGACAACGACTGAGTTCTCACAAATCTGAGATTTCTCCGCCTCTACTCTAATCTGCTGGTTTCCTCTTCCTGGTAGGCAACTTACCTTCACACTCGTGCGAAGGCTAGCAGGGGTTGCAGGGCCCGTGCTTGAGAGTCCCCAATAAGGTTAACCCTCGCACATTTGTCTACACTGTTTTCTTTCGCGAGACTTCTCTTTTCTCTTTCATCTCCGCATATCCCTTTTTTCGATCTTCATTTGTCTTTCTTCTCTTTCTCTCCTCTTTACCACTTTTCCTTGCCCACCAGTAACGCTGGAATCCTCTACACTGGGGTGAGCTGCATTAAGGTCGTTGTTTTTCCTTTTCTTTCCCTTCTTAATTTCTCCACTTGGCTGAAGTGGCACTGCCAATGAAGTTTCAGCAACTTGAGTTGGAGTCTCATCGGCGGAACTACCCAAGTCTGTGGGAGTCTCGTCTCGAGCTTGAGCAGAATGGGCCTCTAGTTTAGAAGCTAGCTCTTGGATTCTCTCCTCAAGACGCCGAATCTGAAGCGCGTGCACCGTTTCTAGGGTCAGTAATTTAGTTTCCAGTGCCCTAGATTTTTACCCAGATGTTCTTAAGAGATCTTTCGAGTTCACTGCAGTATGCCACTGCCTCTCAGACCTCTCCTTTAAGGATGCAGTCGGTGCATATACTTCCCGGGTGGCATTTCGAAAAACAGCCCTACGGGAAGTCAACGCACAACTTGTCCTTCTGGAATATCGCACACGTGTATTTGAGTGCAGCTGTTCCTTTTTTCCCTCTCATTTTGAAAACTTTCTCTAGAAACTTTGTGACCAATCAATAGTAAAAAAGGGGGGTTGGTGAGTTCTCCCGACGCGAGTCGCTCCCGCCGAACGATTTTTTTTTTAATTCTATAGAGCCAGCCGGGCACCTGCCCACTTGGGCGTGAGTTGCCGAAAAACACGAAAGCCTAGAACTAAGCTACTTTAAAATAAAATTATGAAAAAACTTAACAATCAGGAAGCAATGTCCGGCAGCGGGGGGGAGGTCCCCCCTCACCCCGGTAGGTGTAGGAGAGTGCAACCTACAAACCAAACAATAAGAAACAAAAAAAAACTTAGATAAAGGGGACAAGCCCGGCCTCCCCCCAAAAGTCAACAAGCCCACAAGTCAATTTGCACGAATCCGTCCCGAGTACAAGAACCAGGCGGTAGCGACCCAGCCCATGCGCGAATCGTGCGCGAAGATCACCCAGACTGGACATTCGACAAGAATGTGCCGAACAGTCTGGGGGACCACGCAGTCGTTGCAATAGGGCGCAGGCGAGCGCTCCATCAAATAGCGATGCGACACACGAGTGTGTCCGATTCGGAGAAGACAGAAAGCAACCTGAAGCGGCCGCGGTATTGGGGGATAGGTCCATGGGAACAGTCGCGGCGCAATGGCACGCAACTTTAAGTTCCCTTCGACCGTCTCCAATCTTCTTTGCCAAGCAGTCCGAAGAGCTGCCCGTATTCCTGCCATGTAGTCGGTGTGAGGAACAGCGAAACGCTGGTCCGGTCGCAGAGTCCTCGCGGACTCTTTGGCGCCCTCATTACACGCAATTCCTACATGTCCAGGAACCCAGCAGAAGATAATCTCGAGATCTGCCCGGCTCGCCATAACCGTGGTGTCACGGATATTGCGAATCAGGGGATGCGAAGATTCCAATGCCCCGAGAGCACTCAGGGCGCTTTGTGAGTCGCTATAGATCACAATCCGGTCTCCGAACCGGGCACGTCGCGTAATCTCCCGTACCGAGTGGTGTATTGCCACCAGCTCGGACGTGAAGATAGACGCAGCGCTTGGTAGAGCCCCGCTGACTTCAAACAGAGGAGATACGGCGTGGAAGCCGACCCCCTCTTGGGACTTGGAGCAATCCGTATACACTGGCACGGTTCCAGCGTGACACGGTGTGCTCCAAAAAGGTCAAACGCAATACTCCCGGCGCCGTACAAGCTTTGGGAGCAGAGGCGTGTCGACAAATAGCCAAATGTGGTGCCCTTCAGGGTGGCGTCCTGGGCAGAACCAGGGGCGCCAACGGCCCCAGAGCTATATCTACCTCTCGGAGTTTCCTGCCCCTAAACCCAAAGGGCTTAGGGTATGACTGGCGTCTCTCGGTGGCATAAGCACCATCGAGGTCAGCTGCGGATGCAGTGAGAGCTGTTGGCGACTGAAGGAGGCGCAGGGCTCGCGCGTATAGGCGAGTGATGCACTGCACGCGGCGCAGAGCGAGTGGCATCTCCCCAGCATCGACCAACAGGCTCTCAATGGGGGAAGAGCGAAAGGCACCGGTCGCAAAGCGAAGGCCGGTGTGGTGGATCGAATCCACCTTCCGCAATAAACTCTAAGCTGCGGATGCATAAAACTCGCATCTGTAGTCGAGCTTCGAACGAACAAAGGATCGATAAAAAAGTAGGGCAGTAGCCCTATCAGCGCCCCAAGCGCTGAACGTCACGGAACGGAGAATGTCCATGGCGCGGGTACAAAAGACCCTAAGGCTGCGAATATGAGCCTCCCAGGTGAGGCGTCGGTCGAATACAAGACCAAGAAAACGGTACGACTCAACCACATCCAGGCGCACCCCATTAAGAAACAAATCTGGGTCGGGGTGAAGCAGTGGATGGTGGCAGAAGTGCACCACCTTAGTCTTGGCCAAAGAAAACCGAAACCTGCGCGCTTCAGCATAGCGAGACGTGGTTCAATGCCTGTTGGGGTCGACGCTCCAAAGTTGGCATCTGGGCCGCGCCAAAAGAGATCGAAAGGTCGTCCACGTAGAGCGTAGCGAGAACATCTTCCGGAAGCACCGAGGTGATGCCGTTGATGCTCAGGGCAAAGAGTGCGACACTGAGGACACTTCCCTGTGGGACACCGTCTTCCTGCTCCTTTAGGCCGGATAGGCTCCCTCCACCCGTACGCGGAATCTACGATCTCGCAAAAATTCAGATATAAACATTGGGAGGCGTCCCCTCGTCCCCATCATGTGGAGAGTCTCCATGATACCGTATCGCCATGCAGTATCATAGGCCTTCTCCAGATCGAAAAAACTGTGGCGTAGTGCTGTCTACGAAGGAAAGCCTCGCAGACGGCATTTTCCAGTCAGAGCAGAGCATCCGACGTGGAGTGAAACTTGCGGAAGCCACACTGTGCGGAAGACAGATGGCCTCCGCTCTCCAGAAAAAAGGCTAATCTAACATTTACCAATTTCTCCATCAACTTGCACACGCAAGAGGTTAGAGAGATTGGGCGGAAACCGGTCGGAGTAGAGTGATCTCTCTCCGGTTTGAGAAAGGCAAGCACAGTAGCGATTCGCCAGGAGTCTGGGAGAAGACCTTCCACCCAGATCCTGTTGAACAAATCTAACAGAAAGGCCATGCCCCGCTCACCTAGGTGTCGAAGCATGGCGTACGGGACATCGTCCGGACCATGGGCGGTGTCCGCGCACGAAGCGAGAGCGGAACGCAACTCACTCACAGTAAACTTGTCGTTGAAGGGTTCTCCGCCTCTGGAGGTAAAGTCCAGCCGGCGGCCTTCCGCGACATCACGACGTGCATTGAATGCTGGCGGAGCAGCATCACGGCTAGAGAATGCGGAAAAAGCGGTCGCTAAGGATTCCGCCACGGACGCGGTGTCCGAGATTGCGGTCTCATTCTCCTGGAAAACGGGAGGGGGGTCCTGCGAGAATTTGCGTCGAATCCTTTTGACTCGCTTCCACACCTCAGCTAAAGGGGTCTTCGCGTAAGTGAAGACACGTATGCCCGCCAAGAAGAGCAGCGGGCGTGCTTCGAAATATACCGGAACCTAGCCCTAGCCCGACGAAATTCAGCGACAGTGAAATCGTTCGGGCGGCGCTTATAGCGCATGTAGGCATAACGCTTTTGTTTGAGGGCCGTCTCACACTCGGCCGACCACCATGGGAGAGGTCGGCGTGAAAAACGGCCAGACGTCCTAGGAATAGTAGTCAGGCCCACGGCGATGAGGTTGCCGGAGAACTCAACGGCCTCATCTACCGACCTAAACTCCTCGACTGAGAGAGAATTCAGTCATTTCCTGAAATTTCAGGCCACCGCGTCCGCGCCAAGCACCACCGAGGTAGTCTCTCAGGCGGCAGTTGCCCTGAAAATGATATTTGAATGGGAAAGTGATCACTACCATGGAGGTCATCGACCAACCCCCAATCAAAATCAGGGTGTGTATCCGAAGAGCACAAAGATAGGTCAAGGCAAGAAAATGAAGCGGTTCTCGGACAATGATGCGTAAACTCATCCACGTTTAGGACACCCATCTCAAGCTCTTCGATCAAATCGGCAAGGACTTGTCCCCTGGGATTTATGGAGTAATCTGCCCAGAGAGGATGCCTACCGTTCAGATCTCCAAGCAAGAGATAGGGCATCGGCAACCGTGCCACGACGCGGCGGAAGAACGGAGACATCATGTCGGGTGTAAACCGCGCATCCCCCAGCCCGGCCATCCCGCGGTGGTGGGGTCGCAAGACCCTTATACCCCGGGAGGGAGGGCAGGGGGCACGCGCCTAGCATGGTCTCCTGCAAAAAGATAGCTAACGGGGAACGGGACTATACGAGCCTCCGCAGCTCCTCCCAGTTAGCCCAGAGTCCACGGCAATTCCATTGAAGGAATATGCCCTCCAGGCCTAGCTCGGAGGAGACGCGGGAGCCGCCTCGAACTGAAGACCCTCGCGGGAATGGCCGTACGCTTCCCGGGGGCAGAACCCCGGGCGCTGTCGCCTTCAAGGACTTATTGGGGCAGGTTAGGCTCGCCATGCGAGTCTTTTCCTCCCTCCGCCTCGAAACCTTAGGCGCGCGTTGCGGCTTCGGAGGCGGGGGGCGCTCTTTTCGAGGAACAACCGTCTCCGAGTCACCCGCTCCCCCTCGGGTCGTGGGCGAAGGAGCCGAAGCTCCTTTGTTGCTGTCTTCCTTTCGGTGGACAACTTTAGGAACCCCGGAAGATGGCCTAGCGACCATCTTCAGGGGTGTTGCCTCCTGTGAGTCTAACGACTCGGTGGAGGCGCGTGGCCGTTTCGCCTTACGGGAAACGGTCACGCTGGGGAAAGAAGGGGGAGACCTGGTTTTAGCCGGGGCTGGGTATGAACCCTTTTTACCGCCAGCTTTACTAGGGGACGCCCGGGTTGGGTAGAGCTCGCAGAAGGGCTCCGAATGGGCGCGGAAACAACCGTGCTCGTTGGCCTGGATGGGCCAGGAGCAGAGGGTGCCTTTCTAGCTATTGAGGCATATGACGTCCCAAGCAGAGCCGGGCGCGCCAGGACCAAGTCCTTAGCCTCGCGGAATGATAGTCGATCCTGGGCTTGAACGACCAGGATTTCTTTCTCAAGGAGATATGCACCACATTGCTTCGAAGAAGCAGGGTGCGGCTCTCCGCAATTGACACACTTGGCCACACACGATTTGGACTTATCGTGTGCGACCTTGGAGCAATTTACACAGACTTCGGGTGAACCCGACTTTGCACGTCTACAAGAACGATTCGTATGGCCGAAGCGGTCACAGTAATAGCACCGTCGCGGCAGTGGCACGAATGCCTTTACGTACCGACTTAGGGAGCCTGTCACAGTCGAACGTGACGAAGAGTGTAGGGGTGGGTCTCGAGGCCCCTCCCTGTTTTCTCATCACACGTTCGACCTTGACCGCCCCTTGGTCGGCCAGCTCTAGGGTGATGTCCTCAATGGAGTAGTCAACGAGTTGCCTCGTATAAACTACTCCTTTCACAAAGTTCATGATAGAGTGCGGCGTCACACACTCCGGGGTGCCATGAAGTGTCCGAAGAGCACTTATCTTGGCCGCCTCGGCGGGATTCGCCAGAAGGCTCCCGTCCGAGAAACGGGTCACCTTCGGCTCTCTACCAATTGCACTAGCTAATCCTCTCCTCTGATGGATCATGTTGCCATCAGTGGAGTGAATAACGAGGAAGCGCTTGAAGCCAGCGGGTTCAAAAACGCCAGGTAACCTCTGAATGAGGGGCCCCGATGTCATCGAGGCTCCGCCCTTTGCACTCTTGGTTTTAGTCAGGGGCTCCGCACATGGGGGGGGGGTAGAGTGGCCGGATGTGCCGATCTTGGCTTAGTCACTTCCCAAAGTGGCAGCAGACCCATCCGTCCCCGCAGCCCTCGCGGATGGAGAGGAGCCCCGAGTCTTTTTGGTCTTTCTTGTCTTTTTACAAGGAGGGCGGGGAATGAACCCGCTTCTCACCTCCGCCGGCAGAAGCCCCCATGCCAGATAGGCCGGCCTCAGCCAGGTCCCTCTCTGAAATGGAGAAGTTCCTGGTAGTCGTGGGGGCACCTGTCGGAGGAGATCCCTCCCCTCCTTGTATTGCCTCGGAGCCCTCAGCCGTTTGAGGGGGACCTTGCATAGGGGCGGACTATCACAGGAGGGGCCTCCAGTTGGCCATCCCCTCCCAGGACATCGCAGGTCCCCTTGGCAGCGTCAAGAGTCATTTGTGGAGAGGCACAAGCATTAACCCCGGCAAGGTTTAATATCCTTGCCAGCAGGTCTTTTGAGGGAAGCGACCGAAGGGGCCTGGCTTCCCTCTCCCCCCTAAGGGGGTTTGCCCTACCGAGCCGCTTACACGAGGGGCGGTCGGCAATGGGCTGCCTGCTGGCTTTCTTGGCAGTCCCCTTAGAAAGAAAAGGAGGGACTGCCGCTGGAAATAGGGAGGTGCCCGAAAGCACCTCCAGAGAAGGGAGTGAGGGGGAGTCTCCTACACCCGTAGGCGTAGGAGAGGAGTAAGCCTCCTCTCGGGTTAAAGAAGTATGGAGGGTCCCCTTCGCAAGCACAGGGGGGGGGGACCTCCATTTTTTTTGGTGGAGCTGCCCGAGGGCGGCTCCTTTGATGTTCTTGGGGAAGTTTGGGGTTGGGTTTTTTTTATACTCATCATTGGGCATGGTGACCCTCTTATTTACACGGGACGCAACAGCTCACCACCTCTCACAGTTGCCCGCACTGCAAGAGGTGCTTGCAGGCCCGGCGGAGCCAGGTGCCGCCATTTGGGACCACCCCTCCCGCCTGGTGGCCTGGCAGTCAAACGGCATGGCGGCTCCACCTTAGACACGGCGTAAAAAAGATAGATTTTGAAGAAGAGAGGAAAAGGGATGTGAGGAAGGTATGGGTGGGGATGAAGTAGGTTGTTAAAAACCAACCACCCCAGACCGGAGCTCAGGGGTTAGGGAACATTGTCCCCTCCCCCCTCAGCCCCGATCCAGGACGGTTGGCCGAGAAGAAGGTCAGCATCTACCCTGTGAAATTAGAGGCTGAGCAGAGAAAGTTGTGGGAGAGGTTGTATGAAAAGAGAGGAAACAAGTGTTTTGAAGGAAGGAAGAGAGGCTAAGCTGAGGCCGGACGGGGTTCTGAGTCCCGTCAGCACGGCGGCCAGGATGGCAAATCGCCGCGCCCCTTACGGGGTCCCGTCTATCGATCAGAGACGTTTCGAAGTCTTTCAGAAGACACGCTCCATGTGCTGCTGTTCGTCCGACCGAGTCGTCAAACCTCGGCGTGCCATGGCTCCCAACCAAGCAGCACTGACGGTCCCCGAAGGGGCCATCGATTTCTCACCAGGTGAACAACTGAGCACGCCCCGTACTAAACTCCTACTAGATCCCTTCACAACGGCCAGGATCTCAGAGTAGCGTTCAATGGATATCCCGCCACACCAAGAGACTCGACCCAAGGCTTTTTATTGGCCTGGCAACCAACATGGGAACAAAGGGCCGCACCTCGGGCCGGTGCTACCAGAAGCCGCCAGCAACACTGTGGCCCAGTAAATATTGCTGTGCCCCTTACCAGGTGAAGAGAGGTAAAGCAGAGAAAATGGTTTACCAGAAATATTCAAGACTACGTTGCCAAGCGAAAGAAAACATCCTACCCGACATTCCACGGCGGACAAGCAATAATCCAAGGGCAAATGCTTCCGCAAGGTGCAGACTAGCGGATTTTCATAGCACGAGAACAGGCAGAAATGCTTTATCCGATATATCATTTAGCGGCGATGCTCTAAGCATCCCAGTGAAGCCTGTATAGTGAACGACCAAGTGGGTTCAAAATTTTCGAGTACATTAATAAAAAAGTAAAATAATGGAAACGAACATCCGATTAGTAGTAAGAGCGTAGCAATTGCCTATGCAGAAAGTCAACGAATGTAGTTTCCTTCTATTTCCCCGCTTCATTGTTCAAACAGCATGAATGGACCAGAGCCCGAGGGTGCTAACCTCCTGTGCCTAAATCGCTAATTCAATTTAAATTTGAAAAGTGAAGACGACTTGCGGCATCTTAACTCGGAGATTCTGAGAGTTAGGTGTGCAAATGTGTGAAAGGTACAGAGCTTGCTAGAGTAGTCCTGAGCAGGCAAGCGACTAAAGAAGAGACTAATCTTTGACAGGTTTTGGCGAGCGGCGCTCAGCAGAAGTTAGGTATATTAGACCGGACACGAAAGGTAGAGGATTATGTTGTAATCTTAAATAAAATTACAACTATTTTTCCTGATTAGATTTTACTGCCATATGCGTTCTTAAAAGTTTGAGCACCATGAACATCTTTCATGTCTAATTTTATGAGGGAAGGAAGGTACAAAGCCTAGATCTTACAAGCAGAGGACACAAATCTACCACTAAATTTTATGCATCATTAAATACAATATGAAATTAGTTATAAAACATAGTATGAAAGTATACTAAAACTCTTCGACAAAGTTTAAGCACAACTTTTATTGAGAGTCAAGTTGCAACAAAATTATAATCACAGTTATTTTCGAGCACCTGCTGCCAACGACGGGATAGATCAGGGTTGCCTTTTTTTCTAAAATTCAGTTAGTTATCATTTGCGAAAGTTTTGTCAGTTTTCACGGGCATGATTTGCAACGTGTGATGGGGCATTATCATGAAGAAACAACAGTCAGTCAATTCTGGTCGTCTCTGCCCAATTGCATCTGCCACTTGTTGCAGGCTGTATAATTGAGCCTAGATACTGATTAAATTCCAACATTCGCCAATAAATTACTCTTTCACATCCCAGAAACAAAACATACGCTTCTTCTTATGTCGGTAGGCCATTGCCTGATGTTCTGCATGTGCACCTTTGTCTTTCCTAGTCTAGATAGGCTACTACACATTAACTAGTTCAACCTGTATACATCTATAAAAAAATAATTTTTTAAAAAAATGAGAGAAAGTTGTTTTCAACCTAATAATATCAGATAGTTTCATAATGAATCCACCTAAAATACTTCCATTGATCCTAAGTCATAAGTGTGGCACCTTGTCTAAATCCTTAGTAAAATCCAAGCAAACAATATCGTAATTCTCATCATATAGCTTTCTATAAAAACACAATTTACCCTTAATAAAGCAGTGTTGAGATTCATTAAATCATCACTAACACGATAATTTAAGAAGGGGATTTTTTTGAGTATTTGAATAATAATTTCATCATGGTTTGGTTATGACTTTTTTTATCAAAGTTCAGAAATAAATAAGTATTGAAATTTTGTGAATTTTTTAAAACCCAAAGAATTACAAATGATGAAGTTCAGGAAATTTATTTTTATATATCTTCTATAAATTTATTTTAGCAACGTGATATTTTGAAAGGGGGGGGAATTTAGTTTATAGTTCCTTTTTAAAATTATTATAAGTGGCGAAGTTCAGAAAATTTATAAAAATTTAACAATGGCTGCTTTTTTTAAGAGTTTAAATGATAATCTTAGTAGCGAAGCGCAAGCTCCCCACATCTGGCAATTAACCATTTAATTATTGTCTCATTCCTCATGGATACCATTCATCTCTATTTGTGGGTTATCTTCCCCCTCAACTGCTCTCATTGACACCACATTTCCTGAACTGATCTCAGTCGCTAATCCCAAAACAGACCCCAGGTACCTCATCGAACCACTCTAATCTTGTTTTTATAAGTCTGGGATTTTAGCATTATTTATTCTACTGGGAATTATGTTCCATTTTAACTTAAATCTAATTTCGCAGTGGTCACTATTTGACAAATTTTCACCAATCTTTGTATCGTTAATACCCTCTTTCCTATTTGTTAGGACTAAATCCAGTATATTATCACCCCTAGTGGGTTGGTTTTGCAATCTAAGGAGATTAGCCTGCACCATATTAAAAAGGTCCTCAGCCTCCTGATCACCTACTATATATATATATATATATACTATTATCCCGAATGCGGAGGAGTCGTACTACTCCTTATAGTTCGTTCGGCCAGTGTCCTGAATGGGTTTGGCTACGGACGGATTGGAATGAACTTTGCCAGCACTGCGACCCAAAGAAAGTTAGATACACAACAATATGAAAATAAAGTTTTAATGAACACTAAACAAGGAAAGTTAGATACACAACAATATGAAAATAAAGTTTTAATGAACACTAAACAAGAAAATATATGTATACACAAATAATGTGCTTTGAGAGATAAATTAATAAGTGAACTTCGGATATCTCACTTGGTTTGAAAATTACTATTCACTATATAAATCCCTATACACTTGTAATGCTGGTAAGCTTCGTGGTGAAGTCGGGGAATGTGAAAGGGAAGGGTTAGCTCGAAACCTCGTGTTCGGGTGGCGCTGGTGAGTGAAGGTGATGGGATAAGGGGCGGAGACGATGAGGTAGGTACTCCACTACACCAATAGATGGCAATTACTGCCCCACCACACGCTGTACAAGCTCTACTACTGAGGGTTAAAAGAATTCGTCTTTTATACTTGAAACTCGGGAGAGGTTCTCAGGGAGCAGGAAGTAGATTAGATGTCAAGCTAATCCATTTCGTCCTTTATAAACTTCCGGAAACTATCGGAAGCGAAGATGGGCTCACATTCATCGATAAACACTTTTTTTTTTAGGGGCTATCTGGCGACTGCCAACTTAGGCATAAGTTGCCGTAAACAAACAGCCTAGTTCTAGGCTACTTTAAAAAAATTGGAAAAGAAAACAATAAAAAGAAATAATTAGGAAGCAATAACAATAACAAAAACTAAACCTAGTTAAGTGAAAGGGGGAAGGCCGGCCTCGTCCCAAAAGTCAACGAGTCCACCAGTCATGGTGCACGCACTCGACCCGAGTACAAGGGACAGGCGGTAGCGACCCCGCCCATCCCGGTACCGGGACAGGTAACGTGCGCGAAGATCACCCAGACTGGGACATTCGACAAGAATATGCCGAACAGTCTGGGGGACGAATCAGTCGTTGCAATAGGGCGCAGGCGAGCGCTCCATCAAATAGTGATGCGTCACACGAGTGTGTCCGATTCGGAGACGACAGAAAGCGACCTGAAGCCGTAGCGGCATCGGGGGATAGGTCCATGGGAACAGTGGCGGCGCAATGGCACGCAACTTTAAGTTCCCTTCGACCGTCTCCAATCTTCTTTGCCAAGCAGTCCGAAGAGCTGCCCGTATTCCTGCCATGTAGTCGGTGTGAGGAAGAGCGAAACGCTGGTCCGGTCGCAGAGTCCTCCGGGACTATTTGGCGCCCTCATTCCCCGCAATTCCTACATGTCCAGGAACCCAGCAGAAGATAATCTCGACATCTGCCCGGCTCGCCAAAACCGTGGCGTCACGGATATCGCGAACTAGGGATTGTGGAGATTCCAATGCCCCGAGAGCCCTCAGGGCGCTTTGTGAGTCGCTATAGATCACAATCCGGTCTCCAAACCGGGCACGTCGCGTAATCTCCCGTACCGAGTGGTGTATTGCCACCAGCTCGGCCGTGAAGACAGACGCAGCGCCTGGCAGAGACCCGCTGACTTCAGAGGGGATACAGCGTGGAAGCCGACCCCCTCTTCGGACTTAGGGCCATCCGTATAAACTGGCACGGTTCCAGCGTGGCACGAGGTGTGTCCAGAAAGGTCGAACGCAATACTCCCGGCGCCATACAAGCTTTGGGAGCAGAGGCGTGGCGACAAAGAGCCAAATGTGGTACCCTCCAGGGTGGCGTCCTGGGCAGAACCAGAGGCGCCACCGGCCCGAGAGCTATATCTAGCTCTCGGAGTTTCCTGGCCAAAAACCCAAAGGGCTTAGGGTATGACTGGCGTCTCTCAGGGGCATAGGAAGCATCGAAATCAGATGCGGATGCAGTGAAAGATGTTGGAGACTGATGGAGGCACCGGGCTCGAGCGTACAGGCGTGATGCACTGCACGCGGCGCAGAGCGAGTGGCATCTGCCCAGCATCGACCAACAGGCTCTCAATGGGGAAAGTGCGGAAGGCAACGGTCGCAAGGCGAAGGCCGGTGTGGTGGATCGAATCCACCTTCCGCAATAAACGCTCGGCTGCGGATGTATAAAACTCGCATCCGTAGTCGAGCTTCGAACGAAAAAAGGATCGATAAAAGACTAAGGCAGTAGCCCTATCAGCGCCTCAAGCGCTGAACGTCACGGAACGGAGAATATCCAAGACGCGGGTACAGTAGACCCTAAGGCTGCGAACATTGAGCCTCCCAGGTGAGGCGTCGGTCGAATACAAGACTAAGGAAACGGTACGATTCCACCACTTCCAGGCGCACTCCATTAAGATAAAGAAACAAATCTGATTCGGGGTGGACCGTGGATAGCGGTAGAAGTGCACCACATTAGCCTTGGCCAAAGAAAACCGAAACCTGTGCGCTTCGGCATAGCGAGAGACGCGGTTCAATGCCTGTTGGAGTCGACGCTCCAGAGTTGGCATCTGGGCCGCGCCAAAAGAGATCGAAAGGTCGTCCACGTAGAGCGTAGCGAGGACATCTTCCGGCAGCACCGAGGTGATGCCGTTGATACTCAGGGTAAAAAGTATGACATGAGGACACTTCCCTGCGGGATACCCTCTTCCTGCCCTTTGGGCCGGAGGGCTCCCCCCACCCGTACGCGGAATCGACGATCTCACAAAAATTCAGATATAAACATTGGGAGGCGTCCCCTCACCCCCATCTTGTGGAGAGTGTCCGTGATACCGTATCGCTATGTGGTATCATAGGCCTTCTCCAGATCGAAAAACACCGTGGCGTAGTGCTGTCTGCGAAGGACGGCATTTTCCAGTCGGAGCAGAGCATCCGACGTGGAGTGGAACTTGCGGAAGACGCCCTTTGCAAAAGACAAATGGCCTCTGCTGTCCAGGAAAAAGGCTAATCTAACATTTAACAATTTCGCCATCAACTTGCACACGCAAGAGGTTAGAGAGATTGGGCGGAAACCGGTCGGAGTAGAGTGATCTCTCCCCGGTTTGCGAAAGGCGAGCACAGTAGCGATTAAGACCCTCCACCCAGATCCTGTTGAACAAATCTAACAGAAAGGCCATGCCTCGCTCACCTAGGTGTCGAAGCATGGCGTACGGGACATCGTCCGGACCATGGGCGGTGTCCGCGCACCAAGCAAGAGCATAGCGGAGAATAACTCACTCACAGTAAACTTGTCGTTGAAGGGTTCTCCACCTCTGGAGGTAAAGTCCAGCCGGCGGCCTTCCGCGACACCACGGCGTGCATTGAATGCTGGCGGAGCAGCATCCCGGCTAGAGAATGCGGAAAAAGCTGTCGCGAAGAATTCTGCCACGGCCGCGGGGTCCGAGATTGCGGTCCCATTGTCCTGGGGAATGCTAGAGGGGTCCTGCCAGAACTTGCCCCGAATCCTTTTGACTCGCTTCCACAACTCTGCTAGAGGGGTCTTCCCGTTAAGTGAACACGCGTAAGCCTACCAAGAAGAGCGGCGGGCGTGCTTCGAAATATACCGGAACCTAGCCCTAGTGCTAGCGCGACGAAATATACCGACAGTGAAATCGTTCGGGCGGCCCTTATAGCGCATGTAGGCATAATGCTTCTGTTTGAGGTCCGTCCTACCACCATGGGAGTGGTCGGCGTGCAAAACGGCCAGACGTTCTGGGAATGGTAGTTATGCCCTCGGCGATGAGGTTGCGGGAGAAGAACTCAACGGCCTCATCTACCGACCTAAACTCCTCGACTGAGATAGAGAATTCAGTCATTTCCTGAAATGCAGGCCACCGCGCCCGCGCCAAGCACCACCGAGATGGGCTATCAGGCGGCAGTTGCCCTGAAAATGATATTTGAATGGGAAAGTGATCACTACCATGGAGGTCATCGACCACCCCCAAATCAAAATCTGGCTATGCCTCTGAAGAGCACAAAGATAGGTCAAGGCAAGAAAATGAAGCGGTTCTCGGACAGTGATGCGTAAACTCATCCACGTTTAGGAACCCCATCTCAAGCTCTTCGATCAGATCGGTAAGGACTTGTCCCCTGGCATTTATTGAGTAATCTCCCCAGAGAGGATGCTTGCTATTCAGATCTCCAAGCAAGAGAAAGGGCCTCGGTAACCGTGCCACGACGCGACGGAAGTCCCCCGCGTCGAAGTCAGCTGACGGTGGAATGTACGCAGAAATGATAGTATACCTCATATTCAGGTGCAGCTGCACAGCCACTGCCTGAAAGGAGGTATCTAAAGAGAAAGGAAGAACGGAGACATCCTGCCGATTATAAACCGCGCATCCCGCCAGCCAGGCCACCCCGTGCTGGTGGGGTTGCAAGACCCTTATACCCCAGGAGGGCGGGCAGCGGCACGCGCCTAGCATGGTCTCCTGCAAAAAGAAAGCTAACGGGGAAGGGAACGGAACGGGACGGGACAAGACGAGCCTCCGCAGCTCCTCCCAGTTGGCCCGGAGTCCACGGCAATTCCATTGAAGGAATATGCCCTCCAGGCCTAGCTCGGAGGAGACGCCAGGGCCCCCCTCGAACAGAACACCCTCACGGGAATGGCCGTACGCTTCCCGGAGGCAGAACCCCGGGCGCTGTTGGCCAGACAAAGCGCTGTCGCCTTCGAGAACTTATCGGGGGAGTTTGGGCTCGCCATGCGAGTCTTTTCCTCCCTCCGCCTAGAAACCTTAGGCGGGCGTTGCGGCTTCGGAGGCGGGGGGCCCTCTTTTCGAGGAACCACCGTCTCCACCTCTAGGCGTGGGCGAAGGAGTCGAAGCTCCTTTGTTGCTGTCCTCCTTTCGGGGCAGTTTTAAGAACCCCGGAAGATGGCCTAGCGACCAACTTCAGGGGGGTTTGCCTCCTGTGAGTCTAACGACTAGGGGGAGGCGCGTGGCCGTTTCGTTTCGCCTTACGGGAAACGGTCACGCTGGAGGAAGAGGGGGGAGACCTGGATATAGCCGGGGCTCGGTATGAACCCTTTTTGCCGCCAGCTTTACCAGGGAAGCGCCCGGGTTGAGTAGAGCCCGCAGAAGGGCTCCTAATGGGCGAGGAAACAACCGTGCTCGTTGGCCTGGATGGGCCAGGAGCAGAGGGTGCCTTTCTAACTCTTGAGGCATATGACGTCCCAGGCAGAGCCGGGCGCGCCAGGACCAAGTCCTTAGCCTCACGGAATAAGAGTCGATCATGGGCCTGAACGGACAGGATTTCTTTCTCAAGGAGATATGCACCACATTGCTTCGAAGAAGCGGGGTGCGACTCTCGGCAATTGACACACTTGGCCACACACGATTTAGACTTATCGTGTGCGGCTTTGGGAGAAATTTACACAAACTTCGGGTGACCCCGACTTTGCACGTCTACAAGAACGATTCGTATGGCCGAAGCGGTGACAGTAATAGCACCACCGCGGAAGTGGCACGAATGCCTTGACGCAGTAGCGGTACCAACCGGCACGCACCGACTCATGGAGCTTGTCACAGTCAAACGTGACAGAGTGTAGGGGTGGGTCTCGAGGCCCCTCCCTGTTTTCTCATCACACGTTCGATCTTGACCACCCTATGGTCAGGCAGCTCTAAGGTGATGTCCTCAATGGAGTAGTCAACGAGTTCCCTCGCATAAACTACTTTCACAAAGCTCATGGTAGAGTGCGATGAAGTGTGCGAAGAGCACTTATCTTGGCCGCCTCGGCGGGATTCGCCAGAAGGCTCCCGTCCGAGAAACGGGTCACCTTCGGCTCTCTACCAATATAACTAGCTAATCCTCTCCTCTGATGGATCATGTTGCCCTTGGCCAACATGCTGCCATCAAAGGAGAGAATGACGAGGAAGCGTTTAAAGCCAGCGGGCTCGAAAACGCCATGTAACTTCTGAATGAGGGGCCCCGACGTTATTGAGGCTCCGCCCTGTGCACTTTCGGTCTTAGTTGGGGGCTCCGGGCCCAGTGCGGCAGAGGGGCCGGATGTGCCGATCTTGGCTTGTCGCCTACCAAAGTGTCATTAGGCCCATCCGTCCCTGCAGCCCCCGCGGATGGAGAGTAGCCCCGAGTCTTTTTAGTCTTTTTCTTCTTTTTACGAGGGCGGGGAATGACCCCGCTTCTCACCCCCGCCGGCAGAAGCCCCTAGGCCAGATGGAACGGCCTCAGCCAGGTCCTTCTCCGAAATGGAGAAGGTCCTCGTGGTTGCAGGGGCACCGGTTGGAGGAGACCCCAGCCGTTTGAGGAGGACCTTGCATAGGGGCGGATTGTGGTTCAGGGCTTAGCGCCGAGCCCGGATTCCACCCCAAGGTTAGGCCCTACCGTCTGAGGCTGGGCTTCCTCACAGGAGGGGCCTCCAGTTGGCCATCCCCTCCCAGGACATCACAGGCCTTGACCCCGATCTGCCAGCAGGATGTGAGGAAGGTATGGGTCGGGATGATGCAGGTTGTTAAAAAAAAAACATCCAGAACCAGAGCTCAGGGGTTAGGGAACGTTGTCCCCTCCCCCCGATCCGGGACGGTTGGCTGAGGACAAGGTCGGCATCTACCCCTTGAAATTAGAGGCTGACCAGAGAAATTTGTGGAAGAGGTTGTATGAAAAGCGAGGAAACAAGTGTTTTGAAGGAAGGAGAAGAGGCTAAGCTGGGGTCGGCCGGGGTGCCGAGTCCCGTCAGCACGACGGCCAGGATGGCAAATCGCCGCGTTCCTTACGGGGGCAGGTTGTTATTAGCCCACCACCCTAAACCGGATCTCAGAGGGGGAGGGGGTTGTCGTAGGTTGATGTTAGAACCCAACCCTCATCAAAATTCCTGAGGCCGAGGGAGGGAGGCCTATGTACGGATTAGTCCGTTATGAGAGTGGGTAAAATTATAAATACAAATCAGAGTGTAATTAAGGTTGGCCAATGCTTAGTTATCTTGGAAGGTTCTAGAGTAATGGAAACGGAGTACAAATATATATACTTTACTACTAGGCAGATAATATATTTACAGAATTAAAATGGTTTTGATTAAGGTATAAACTTAGAGACGTACACGAGTCCCTGCTTCAAAGAGCTACCTGGGCGCGGTCGACCACCGTACACACAAACGGACAATGACAGATTGGACGCTCAAATGGCCTTGAGCGCACGCGAAAGAGATGACCGAGGCTTAAAATGGGGAGGGAGGGGATAGTTTGAACATCAGAGTTGCGCTTTGCGGTTACCTCCAATATTTGGTCCGAGGGAGTTGTCCTGCCTTGTTAGAGGTGGCGTAGTCCACAATAATAACCTCTTGACAAATCACAATTACGCGAGATGAACTCAGATCTTGCCTTTTGGTTTAGAATACCGAATCGATAATTTGACACGTTGCGTTCCCCGCGCCCGAAGGAGCAGGGTTCTGGACAGACGATTCGGCGGGCGAAGTGGACTTTCCCCGATTCCTGCCGTCGCAGGATAATCCCCGGCGGGACCCTTCGTGCTCTTAAGCACATCTGAGGCTTCCGTGAAGCCGTGCCTCCAGCACACCACGGCCTTCGCGGTTTTGCTCCTCGTTAGCGTGGATTAAAAATGGTCCCGCAGGTGTGTCCCCTCTCTCTCCTTGAAGTTACAGGGTGGCTGATATAAAAGCAATATATATATATATATATATATATATATATATATATATATATATATATATATATATATATATATATATATATATATATATATATATATATATATATACACTGTGCCGCCCTCTGCTCCCTTTAATTCTGGATTCTTCTAATGTCCCTCTCTTTTGCTTTTAAAAAACTCCGCTTTCTTGTCTAATTTGCTCATTCGCGTCCAATTCTAATTTTCTCTTGTACTATATGTATTTATAGTCAGCTACACCAGGTTTCTGCATCTTTCTTTCCGTCTTCAAATTTTATTTGAAAGACAGATCTGTAGTTGCTTTCTTTGTATGTGACATGGACAGTGAGACTTTAAATTGTGAGCGGGTAAGGGGATGTGGTATAAAAATTCCTTGGAAGTTCCTAGCTTAAGGAGATACTGGGTTTGATGGGGTAACGCTTTGGGCGAAATATAGTTACTGTGCCTGGTAGCTTAGCGGTAAAGCATCTGACCGGCAATCAGCAGACCCGGGTTCGAGTCCCGGGCCAGGAATTCAAAACTATTTTTTTCACCTGGCGGCGTTATTTCTGTCTTCTCGGTAAAGGATCGCCTTCACTGTGCCGCCCTCTGTTCCCTTTGATTCTGGATTCTTCTAATGTCCCTCTCTCTTGCCTTAAAAATAAACAAACAAACAAACAAACTCTGGTTTCTTGTCATTTGCTCATTCGTGTCAAATTCTTATTTTCTCTTGTACTAATGTATATATATATATATGACTAGGCAATGCTTCGTCACTGGGGGGGAGCTTGCGCTTCGCCACTAAGATTAAAATTTAAAATAAAGTAACTCTGAACTTCACCATTTTGTTTTTTGATATTATAAAAGAATTATTGGAAATAAATGATAAAAAAACAGTGATGATTATGATGATATAAACTATGATATATTCTAGTCCCTTGTAACAAATGAGATCAATTATTGATATCAATTTTAAACTGGTCACTTAGGACAGATAAAAGAAAAATTCATTTTATGCAGATATTTAATTAGCCGACACTAAACCGAAAAATTTCCCAGACTTTTCCAGGTATTCCCTAATGAAAATAAAATTCCCCATTTCCAGGTATTTCAGGTAAGCAGCCACCATGTGGGGGCGACCGCACGCGTCTTTTCTCTCTGACAGGGGCAGGATTGTTCCCTCCCCCCTGATCCGGGATAGTTAAGTGAGAGGAAGCTGGTCGGCATCTAACCTATCAAATTAGAGGCCGACCATAGAAAGTTGTGGGAAAGGTTGTAGGCAGAGAGGAAGTAGGGTAAAAACGCAGGCTGTCATAAAGAAGAAGAGGCTAAGCTGCGGCCCGTCATGATGCGACTGGAACGCCGTTTTTCTCGATTAGGAAAAATGGTTCAGTCGTAAAGAGAGATAACAGGGTGGCTTCTAGGAAATGCACAGCCCAAATCAAAAAGCCTGCTTACGAGAAATAAGAAGTCTGATCAGGAGGATCGCTTTCCCCTGACACTTTAGCACGTATGCAACAGCAAGACGACTGATAAAAAAGTCATCACAGTCGGCGCAGGGAAGCGCTCAGCAAATGATGGTGTGTCCTACGAGAGTGCTCAATAAAAGATTACAAAGCGACTTGAAGCGCAGAGGCATTAGGGGGGTACGTCGAAAGGAACAGTCGTGGCGCAATGGCACGAAACGTCAAGTTCCCGTCGACCGTCTTCCATCTTTGCCAAGGAGCACGTAGACTGACGTGATTCATTCCATGTAGTTAGAACGCTCATCTAGTCACCCAGTCATAACTAAAGATTTAGTACCCTCATTCCAAACATGTCCAGGAACCCAGTATAATATAACATCCGCCCGGCTCGCGGCAAGCGTGGAGTTAAGGGATAACTCGAACTAGTGGGGAGGGAACCGGGGGGCGGGCTTATAGCCCGAGAGCACTCTGGGCGCTTCGCTAGTCGCTAACGATCACAATCCAAATCGGACAGACCGTTTACCTACCGTACCGAGCGGTATTGCAACCAGCTCAGCCGTTAGAGAGAGACTTCAAACAAAGGCGATACGGCGTGGGAGCCGGCCTTTCTGGGAACTTGGGGCCTTCCAGGTACACTGGCACGATCCAGCGTGACACGAATTGTGGTCCCAAACGGCCGAACACGATACTCTCGGCGCTGTGGAAGCTTACGAATCGCCAGAGGTCAAGTTTACTTACCTCCACTCATCCACAGCAACGCCGCCAACTTTAGGAAACATCCCAAATCGGGAGTTCCCATCTTGATTGAGGATCCTGAAAATATAGAAGGGCAAGGTTTATTATTACAATTTTTTTTATTTTATATATCTCATCTGGCGACTGCCTTCTAGGGCATAAGTCGCCGTACTCGATCAAGCTAACCTGAATCTAGGCTATATTAAAAAAAAAGAAAAACAAAATAAAAAAAACATTGAAGAAATAGAGCGAGCTCCGTCGACGAGGGTAGGCCCGCCCTCCCTGCCGAAGAAGACCGCGATGCATAGTTGAATTTTGAATAGCGGGGAAAAGGCCGGCCTCCTTTAGGCAAGGTTTATTAGATAGTTCAAATATAGAAAGGCAGGGTTGAGGTATCGCCATAGGCCGTACTCGTTCTGGAGCTAATAGCTGCCCACAGCTTGGGTCTTTGCCCTGCCATCCTCAAACTTCCATTCATGACGCTGCACCGTTTTTAAAACGACAGATGTAGCGTGGGGGAGGGCTACCCCGAGGACGGTGTAAAGCGCCTTGTCTGGGGCAGCTGCAGTTAACATGTCCACTTCCCCAGGGTACATGTTCTTATTAACATATATATCGGCAAAAACCATAAAAACTTTTCCCAGAGACCGCAGGCTTCTGGTCCCCGTGCCGCCAATGACCGTGTTCTCCGTATACTCGATCCTTTTGGTTGTGAGGTCGACGATGACTTTGACTATGGAAAATTTGTACTACTGAAATCAGATAACGATGGCTGTCTGGTAGTAGATTTTTTTTTTTTCAAGGGGCTATCAGGCAAGTGCCCACTTGGGCATAAGTCGCCGCAAACAAAAGCCCAGTTCTAGGCTACTTTAAAATAAAAATTTGAACAGAAACAAAAAGGGGATAACAATCAGGGAGCAAGCTCCGGCGTAGGAGCCTGCGACATACAAAAAAAACAAAACAAACAACAATAACAAAAAAAACAAGTTAAATACAAGGGAGAAGGCCGGCCTCCCCCCCAAATGTCTATCAGTCCACCAGTCATGGTGCACGCACTCGACCCGAGTACAAGGGACAGGCGGTAGTGACCCCGCCCATCCCGGAACCAGGACAGGTAACGTGCGCGAAGATCACGCAGACTGGGACATTCGACAAGAATGTGCCGAACAGTCTGGAGGACGACGCAGTCGTCGCAGTAGGGCGCAGGCGAGCGCTCCATCAAATAGCGATGCGTCACACGAATGTGTCCGATTCGGAGATGACAGAAAGACACCTAAAGTCGCCGAGGCATTGAGGGATAGGTCCATGGCAACAGTCGCGGCGCAATGGCACGCAACTTTAAGTTCCCTTCGACCGTCTCCCATCTTCTTTGCCAAGCAGTCCGAAGAGCTGCCCGTATTCCTGCCATGTAGTCCGTGTGAGGAACAGCGAAACACTGGTCCGGTCGCAGAGTCCTCGCGGACTCTTTGGCGCCCTCATTACACGCAATTCCTACATGTCCAGGAACCCAGCAGAAGATAATCTCGACATTTGCCCGGCTCGCCATAACCGTGTCGACACGGATATCGTGAACCAGGGGATGCGGAGATTCCAATGCCCCGAGAGCACTCAGGGCGCTTTGAGTGGCTATAGATCACAATCCGGTCTCCGAACCGGCACGTCGCGTAATCTTCCGTAACGAGTGGTGTATTGCCACCAGCTCGGCCGTGAAGACAGACGCAGCGCCTGACAGAGCCCCGCTGACTTCAAACATAGGGGATACAGCGTAGAAGCCGACCCCCTGTTGGCACTTGGAGCCATCAGTATACAGTCTGGTAGTGGAGTCGACTTAGTTTGAACACCACCAAAAAATCAAAACATTAGATTCTCGAGCTTCACTAAATATCTCCTCTTCAGCCCACCCTACATTTAATACCTGCAAGGGGGTTATCAGGTGAGGGGAGCTGATTGAATACGATGTGGACCGACTTGTTGATAAACTGACTCCCCAGAAAGTAATCAGCGCATACCGCATCACCCGCAATGTTAATAACACCAGTTCCTTCGGCTACCATTATACTAACCTTCAATCGGTTGGAACCTCCTATAAACATCAAGGCTGGCTACTTGTGTATCTCCGTGAAGCCCTACATTGAGAATCCCCGTAGGTGCTTCCATTGCCAACATTGCAAATACTGCAGACAGATGAGGCTATGTATCAATTGTTCTTCCGACTCCCATGGAACACCATGCTCATGTCCCCCTTGTTGTGCCAACTGTGGTGGTGACCACCCAGCCAGCTCTAACTAGTGCACCTTTTTCTTATGAGAGAGAGAGGTTATTGCTCTCCAAAATAAATACAGAATTCGCATGAATGATGCTAGAAGGAGAGCAAAAGAACTATACATCCAACCAGGAATAAGTTTTGCAGACACTCTTCGAACAAATAGACCAGTCCGTAACAAACAAAGAATATTCAGACCCTCACCTTTACAGCCACAGAATAACAACCAAGTAGCCCCAACAGAACATCTTCCCAAGAATGATGCTTCTCCTCCCTCTCCAATCATCAGAGAAGCTCCTGCTTCACCGAAACCAAGACGCAAGAGGACTCGCCTTTCCTCAGATTCTCTTCCATCAGCATCAAACTAACCATTGCCATGTCCTGAAGAAATGGAAGCTGATTCGGGGGAAGTTTGTGTGGTGTGCGTCTCACCTTTAGACATCCACCCTCCTCCCACTGAATCTGCCTTGACTCCATCTATCAAAACAAGTCGGCCTACTACACCCGCAACTTCAGAAAAAACTAAAGAGATGGTCACAGATTCAACATTGGCTGTGGCCCCCTTCGAGGAGGAGAAACAGCCTTCTGGGCTTCCCTTACCAACCACGGCTGACCCAACAACCAGTCCCGAGAATGACCCTGTACCATCCCTTTGGACACCACTAACTAGCATTACAGAGGACCCAATATCTTCACAGGCACCCTTGCCAACAAAATCAACTAATACTACAGAGGACTCTACCTTCAGAGGCATCTTTGCCAGCAAAAACCACCTTGTCATATGCACAGCTGACAGATGGTTTTTTGCCCACTAATAAAAGTACCATCCCTAAAACTCTAAAGCTACCAATGCCTCAAGTACTAATAACATCCAGAAACCTACAAGGCTCAAAACCCCAGTTACCTTTTCAGGTACAAAGAAAAATGAATATGCCCCGAATTATACATTGGAATTTACAAGGAATCTTCCCTAAATGGGAAGAACTCAAAATACTGCTACACGATTACAACCCCCTTGTTGTATATCATTGCAAGAAACACAATTGGGTAATCATCAATTACCCAATATCCCCAACATGTGTGATACTTTAAAAACCCACCAGAACCCATACATGGTTCAGCTATTTTTGTCCACAAACACCGTTTTCACTTAGTAATCCCATTGAGAACAGATCTTCACAAGCAGTAGCGATCCGTGTGTACATCAACCGTTTATACAAAGTCTGCTCACTGTACCTCCCTCCTAGTGAAGGAGTAGTTGCCTCAGATCTGGCTAACAAATTAGCCAATCTCATCACCCAACTCCCAACCCCATTCCTACTGGTTGGAGACCTTAACGCAAGGCATCAACTTTGGGGAGACTATGATAACAACCCCAAGGGAAACATGATCGTGAAATGTATAGAGACCATGGATGTGTCATTTTTTAATGATGGCACTTCAACATCTTTTCCATTTCCAGACTAACAGCTCTACCAGTGTAGATCTATCACTTTGCTCATCAGACTGTAGAGCAGATTACAGCTGGCCGGTGGATCCTGACCTGAGAGGAAGCGATCACTACCCAGTGGTACTGATCTCATGCTTGACTGGCCCTCCCCCTCCCACCGAGTAATAGGTAGAACACTAAGAATGCCAACTGGCCAAAATTTAAACACCTCTCCCATCATTCTGGACACTTCCCTTAGGGTGACATTGACATGATCTTGGAGAACTTCCATGACCATGTCAACCAGGTGGCAAATTCATATATGCCCCTCTCCAAAGTTGCTTCCCACAAGACCCATCTCCCTTTTTGGTCTGAGGAATGCAGCAAAGCAGTGCAGAATGCTAACGAGCTTGTCGTCGCTACCATCGGAACCCTACTACCAATAAGTATGCCTGTAACTGAGCCAGGGCACAACAAGTTTCTTCTCTGCCCCCAATATAGTTGAAGCAGGTGAGCTTTTGGGAAACATTGAAAATTTCAAATGTCCTGGCAAAGACATTTACTGACATCTCTAGCCCCAACAATTACCCTTTAGAATTCCAACGTGTCAGGAAAATGCAAGAGCAGTGCATACTGAACTTCATGAATCCTTGTATGGATAATGAACCATATAACAAGCTCTTTTCCATCAATGAACTTGAAAGTGCTCTTAAGAAATGTGGATCTACCGCACCTGGCCCTGATGGTATCTCTTATGATATGATCAGGAATGCATTCAACACTCATATCACACCTTCTTGATATATTTAACTATATCTGGATTGAAGGCTATATCTCTTCCTATTGGAGGGAAGCAATTATACTTCCCTTTCGTAAACCGGGAAAGGATGGAACACTTCCGACCCACTATCGCCCAATTGCCCTTACTTGCTCCCCATGCAAGCTTTTCAAAAGAATGGTGAATACCAGGCTGGTATGGTTTCTGGAGAGAAATAACCTTATTTCTCGCTCACAAGCAGGTTTTAGGAAAAAGCAATGCACCACAGACCTGCTGGTCAGGATGGAGGATTGCATCCGACAAGCTTTCTCAAAAAGACAGCACTCGAGGCTGTATTTTTTGACATAGAAAAAGCCTATGATACCACTTGGAGGTGTGGTATCTTGAAGCAACTGAATGACTGGGGTATCAAGCGTCACCTCCTCAGATTAATACAACAATTTCTTGCTAGACCCACATTCCAAGTGAGAGTCGGAAATGTCATTGTCGGAGGCAGTTGACCAGATAGAGGGCGTACCACAGGAAAGCATTTTGAGCGTCATATGCTTCTTGGTGGCCATCAACAGTATCATTACTGACCTTCCAGTAGAGACAATATCAACTCTCTATGTGGATGACTTGGTAATTGTCTCAACATCACCTCGGCTGCCCTTTGTCACTCAAAAATTGCAACACACCATTAATATCATTGCCAAGAATGCCACCGCAAAAGGCTTCCAACTATCATCCTCAAAAAAAAGGCAGTTCACTTCTACAACTTCAGGCGAGTTGAGTGGGAACACCCAACCCTATTTCTATATGACTCCCCATCTCATTTGAGCCCACTTCAAATTTCTAGGGGTTATCTTTGACTCAAAGCTCTCTTGGGTCCCCCATATAACTGCTTTGAAAAAATCCTGCCTGAAGAGAATGGACATTTTAAAACTCTTGTATACAGCCTTGATCCAGTCTAAGCGGGACTACAGGTCACAGGTGTACTCTTCAGCATCACCCTCAAAAACCTGGATAAACTCAATTGCATCAGGAACCAGGGCGTGCATTTAGCTTTGGGAGCATTCGAGTCCTCCCCAATACCTAGTCTTTATGCAGAGAGTGGGGTTCTCCCACTACCCTTTCACCGCCTTAACCTTAACCTGCAGTACCTCTTCAGACCAACAACTTCCCCAATCACCTGTATATGAGTGCACCTACAATATTCACTGGGTAGCAGCATATGACAGGTTCCCTTCACTGACTCGCCCATTTGCCCTGCACATGACTGAAGACACGGGTTAACTGAGGGAACTATCAGTAATCCCATATCAGATCCCAAAAGTAACCCCATGGCTATTAGCACCAGTGAGGGTCTGCAAGGTGTTGGCAGAGGAACCGAAGACCAAGTTCCTACCTTCCATTCTACAATGCCTCTTCCATGAAGATACTGTGCACGACAAACCAAGCACCTTTATATACACAGACGGATCGAAATCGCCTGACGGGGTAGGAGCCTCTGCTATCCTCCCCTTCCCTCATGTGTGTGTGTGCCTGCCTAGTGCAGCCTCTATCATGACGGCTGAGCTTGTCACGATACTGGCTGCACTGTATACCATAGCTTCTTCACCCTCAGGATCATATATGATATTCTCCGATTCCCTCAGCTCTTTAGAAGCCTTAGCCAATCCATTCCCAGATCACCCATTGGTATCAAAGATACAGAAGTAGCTTTTTTATGTCCTCGCTCCACAAAATCTTATTTGCTGGGTACCTAGCCACATAGGTATAAAAGGGAATGAGAGAGCAGACACTGTTGCCAAGACAGCAGCATCTCTAGGAAACACCACCCCTGCCCCTCTTCCTTTCCAAGATACTGTGCCACATATCCATGAATATGTGGTCAACAAGTAGCAGAGGAAATGGGATGAACTCCCCAACCAAACTGCATACCATCAAGCAGTCATTTTGCCCTTGGCCACCCACTACTAGAACCCGTACTCAGGATGTTATCCTATGCCGGCGGAGAATTGGGCATTGTTGCCTAACACATGGCTTTCTAATGGAAAGCCTTCAACAGCCTCCAATGTGCACTCACTGTGGAGTACCAATGTCTGTACTCCACCTATTCACCGAATGCACATGCTTACAAACCCTAAGGCAAAGACTTTTCCCTTTTATTTGCCAAGGGATGCATTCTCAGCAGGCTCTGCGAAGTATCCTTTCTGAGGATGAGAACACCTTTAATATGAACAAAGTGCTAAAATTTCTATCAGAAGTGAATCTACTAAAGGAAATTTAGTATTTTATAATTGTTAGAATGAGATAGACAGGTCTTCTTACTTTATTTTGATTTTACTATATTTTAGAGACATTTATTTTTTGATGATCTTACTCCCTTTTATTTTCTACGGTTTTTCTCACTTTTATCCTAGATTTGTAACCATAGTCTGTTTTCTAACGAATATTTTGAAATTTTAACAAACCCTTTTTGAAAATGGTTAAGAGTTTGTCCACTTGGACCTAAGCAGCATACGCCTTCATTCCCTAGCAGTTTCTTCCACTGGGGACAGTGCTGTTCTTTCTACTTTTTGTTGTCTGCGCTGAGGTATTTCAACATTATTGTTGTTATTTGGCAGTATTTCTTCCTCCACCTTATCCCACGTCTTTCTCCCTAGCCTACTTTTTGTTGTCTGCGCTGAGGTATTTCAACATTATTGTTGTTATTTGGCAGTATTTCTTCCTCCACCTTATCCCACGTCTTTCTCCCTAGCCTCTGGATATCCATATTAATTAGCTTGAGTCGCACTCTTTCGTATAGGACTGTCTGCCTAATACGATCGATCTATTGCACCGTCAATGAGAAGTGTGGCTTTATTCTGCACCTTCTGAATCATCCTGTGAGAGGTACTACTTGCCATCTGCGTGACACTGCTGGGTACACCAGGACGGAGCGTAGCAAGGCAGTGTAGTTCCTTTTTGTTCAGCACAGACTTTTAGGAAGACTTTTACCTCGGGTAGTGTTCGCCATCTACGAGGATATCTACTTTCAGGCAGTTCATTGGAATTACCTGGAGTTTCTGGTAGGCCATTAGGAACAAAAGTAGAAAACCATTATGGTGGAATCAGGAGATAGCTAGAAAAATTTCAAAGAAGAAAAGGGCATACAAAAAATTACAGATAGAAAATAATATTCAAAATTTAAGTGATTATAGAATGGCTAGGAATGAGTTAAATAAGATTATAAAGAAGAACAAAAGGGTGTCAGAAATTAAATTAGCTCAGGATAGCAACAAAGATCCTAGAAAGTTCTTTAGTTACTATAAAATTAATAATAAGTCTGGCAGAGTTAAAATAGGGCCTATCAAATATGAAGGGGTTGTGAGAGAAACTGATGAGGAAATAGTTGAGGTACTAAATGATCATTTTGCATCAGTATTTACAAAGGAGAAACTAAATAGGCTTATGTATAGTACTCATGGGTCCGGAAAAGAGGTGTTTACTACCATTAGTGTGGATCGGAGGACGATAAAAGAACTAATAGGTGAGTTAGATGCTACCAAGGCCTCCGGCCTTGATAATATTCATTCTAGGATACTTAAAGAAGGGGTATTTTTTTTTTTAAGAGCTCATCTGGCGACTGCCTACTTGGGCATTAGTCGCCGTATTAAAACTGGCCTAGTTCTAGGCTACTTTAAAATAAAATTAAAGAGATAAAAAAAAACAACAACACCCCAAAAGGGGGAAAGGAAGCAAGCTGGTGCGTCGGGGAGAGGTCCCCCCGGCGCAAGAGCGTGCAACTAAAGGGAAAAAAACCAACAAAAAACAAAACAAAAAAAAAACATGCAAAAAAACAAACAAACCTTGCTTAAATAATAGGGAGAAGGCCGGCCTCCCCCAAGAAGTCAACAAGTCCACAAGTCAATGTGCACGAATCTGTCCCGAGCACAATGGACAGGCGGTAGCGACCCCGCCCATCCCGGTACTGGGACAGGTATCGTGCGCGAAGATCACCCAGACTGGGACATTCGACAAGAATATGCCGAACAGTCTGGGGGACGAAGCAGTCGTTGCAATAGGGCGCAGGCGAGCGCTCCATCAAGTAGCGATGCGTCACACGAGTGTCCGATTCGAAGACGACAGAAAGCAACCTGAAGCCGCCGCGGTATTGGGGGATAGGTCCATGGGAACAGTCGCGGCGCAATGGCACGCAACTTTAAGTTCCCTTCGACCGTCTCCCATCTTCTTTGCCAAGCAGTCCGAAGAGCTGCCCGTATTCCTGCCATGTAGTCGGTGTGAGCAAGAGCGAAACGCTGGTCCGGTCGCAGAGTCCTCGCGGACTCTTTGGCGCCCTCATTCCCCGCAATTCCTACATGTCCAGGAACCCAGCAGAAGATAATCTCGACATCTGCCCGGCTCGCCAAAACCATGGCGTCACGGATATCGCGAACCAGGGGATGCGGAGATTCCAATGCCCCGAGAGCACTCAGGGCGCTTTGTGAGTCGCTATAGATCACAATCCGGTCTCCGAACCGGGCACGTCGCGTAATCTCCCGTACCGAGTGGTGTATTGCCACCAGCTCGGCCGTGAAGACAGAGGCAGCGCCTGGTAGAGCCCCGCTGACTTCAAACAGAGGGGATACGGCGTGGAAGCCCACCCCCTCTTCGGACTTGGAGCCATCCGTATACACTGGCACGGTTCCAGCGTGACACGATGTGTGCTCCAAAAAGGTCGAACGCAATACTCCCGGCGCAGTACAAGCTTTGGGAGCAGAGGCGTGGCGACAAAGAGCCAAATGTGGTACCCTCCAGGGTGGCGTCCTGGGCAAAACCAGGGGCGCCACCGGCCCGAGAGCGATATCTACCTCTCGAAGGAGTTTCCTGGCCCTAAACCCAAAAGGCTTAGGGTATGACTGGCGTCTCTCGACGGCATAGGCACCATCGAGATCAGCTGCGGATGCAGTGAGAGCTGTTGGCGACTGAGGGAGGCGCCGGGCTCGCGCGTACAGTCGAGTGATACACTGCACGCGGCGCAGAGCGAGTGGCATCTCCCCAGCATCGACCAACAGGCTCTCAATGGGGGAAGTGCGGAAGGCACCGGTCGCAAGGCGAAGGCCGGTGTGGTGGATCGAATCCACCTTCCGCAATAAACGCTCGGCTGCGGATGCATAAAACTCGTATCCGTAGTCGAGCTTAGAACGAACAAAGGATAGATAAAAAAGTAAGGCAGTAGCCCTATCAGCGCGGGTACAAGAGACCCTAAGGCTGCGAATATGAGCCTCCCAGGTGAGGCGTCGGTCGAATACAAGACCAAGGAAATGGTGCGACTCAACCACATCCAGGCGCACCCCATTAAGAAACTGGTGCCAGCGTGACACGAAGTGTTCACCCAAAAGGTCCACCGCAATACTCCCGGCGCTGTAAAGCTTTGAGAGCAGAAACGTGGCGACAAATAGTAAAAGGTGGTACCCTCCAGGGTAGTCTCCGGGACAGAACTAGGTGCGCCACAGGTCCGAGAGCTATACCTAGCTCTGAGTTTCCTAACCCTACACCCAAAGGGCTTAGGGTATGACTGGCGTCTCTCGACGGCATATGCACCGTCAAGATCAGCTGGGGATGAGGTGAAAGCTTTTGGCGACTGAGGGAGTCGTCGGGCTCGCGCATACTGTTCACGGCGCAGTGCGAGTAGCATCTTCCCAGCATCGACATGTAGGCAGGCTCTCAATGAGGGAAGAGCGAAAAGCAGCGGTCACCAGGCGAAGGCCGGTGTGGTGGATCGAATCCACCTTCCGCAATACACGCTCGACTGCGGCTGCATAAAACTCGCATCCGTAGTAGAGCTTCGAACGAACAAAGGATCGATGAAAAAGGCAGTAGTATATAAAGAAAAAGTTGTCACTTTTTTCACCGATCATTTTATATAAATTTGTAATAGAAAAACGGTGGTCAGCGGCAATTATATCGTAATTTGAACCAGTTCTATCTTTCGCTTTGAGGCTATTATAAATTTTATGACTTTTTATCATCTTTTACATTCCTGAAGCAGTAGAAAAGATTTTATTTAAATTATATATAGCATGCAAAAAACAAATGATATTCTGCTAATTTGTTTGACCAACCTAAATGAGCATCATTTAGTCGATCCACGCTGATAGCCTTGACAGTCATAAGAGCATTATAAGCGACTATAATAGTTGAGCTTTACCTAATGATTTGAAAATTTACTAAAGATCCGCATCGGCCAAAATGTGTCATCTGCACATCACTCAGTACTTCCAACTCAAATAACTTGCTAAAATCCAACGTATCCATTCAAGAACATATTTAAAAAAAAATTAAAATTATATCTCCCCTCGCACACCTTTCAAATGAGAACATATTTACTTATTTAGTACCCTCATATTCAAGGTGCTTCAGGAGGGAAGGCATTTTTGTTGTCCTCCTTTGTACTGCCTCTAGTAGGTTGATATGTCTTAAAGTGTGGCGAACTTGCATGTATACAGTACTCTAAATGTGGCCTGACATGCAAGTTGTAGAGTTTAAGTATAACTTCCTTACTCTTGTAGCCAAGATTCCTCTTAATGTATCCTAGCACCCTGTTTACTCTATTTTTTGCCTCAATACAATGATTTGAAAACTTCAGCGAACTATCTACTACTACGCCTAAGTCCTTCTCATCCTCAACTGAATTCAGCCAATGCCCATCCATTTTTCATAGCAAAATTCCCTATTATCCCCTCCCATGTTAAGAACTTTGCATTTTTTTAAGGTTAAAAGTCATCTGCCACTTCTGAGCCCAAGCTAATAACTTATTTAAGTCACTGCCCTTTAAAGCTACCCTTAACCTCTTTGACTAGAGCTACCAATTTAGTGTCATCAGCAAAAATTGACACTGCTATTTACAGTCTCCCCAAGATCATTTATATAAATTATGAATAATAGAACTGATTCCTGAGGTACGCCACTGATAAAGTCCCTCCACTGTGACCTCACTCCATTCAGTACAACTTATGTTCAAAAATAAAAAATTTACCACGCATCCCATGGATTTTTAATTTGTGAACTAGTCTCCTATGTGGAACCTTATCAAATGCTTTGCTAAAATCTAAGTAAATTGCATCAACATTCTCTCCCTTATCTAATTGTTAGGTACATAATCCATAAAATCCAAGCAATTTGTCAAACACGATCCCTCATAAGAACATAAGAAAAGAAGGAGACTGCAAAAGACCATTCATGGCTTACACTTGGCAGCTCCTGTTCCAGTCAACACACAAAAGATTTCTTACCAGAGAAAAGTCATCAACATTGTCACCCTTTACAGGAGTTCGTCAGATCTAATCTACAATATACATAAAATGCATCCAGAGGATTATGTCCATTCATGCAACCGCAAAATAATCTCCCCACTCCTTAGAAAAATATATACATATGTACATAAAAAAGTCAGTCCCATCTAGCAGCTTCATTCATATATTTATCTAATCTATTCTTAAAACTACCCAGAGAGGAGGCTTCTATCACATGTCTAGTGAGCCTATTCCATTCATCTACCACACGATTTGTAAACCAATTCCTCCCAATCTCCTTCCTAAACCTATACTTATCAAGCTTAAACCCATTGCTACGTGTCCTGTCATGTTCACTAAGTATAAGAACCTTACCCAGATCCCCTTTATTATATCCTTTTACCCATTTGAAGACTTCAATCAATCCCATGCTGAGTAGTGAGCATCATTTATTAATCTAGCACTCTAGATGGTCAGAAATTCCCTTCTTAACTTTTCTTAAGAATTTTACAAACTATAGAAGATAACTTACCGGTCTAAAGTTATTCAGGTTCTCTTTACTTCCCTTTTTAAAAAGGGCATTACATTTGCTAATTTCAATCATTAGGTATTTCTCCAAACTCTATTGATTTAGTATACATCTTCTCACGAGCTACACCTTTGAGTAACCTCGAATAAATGTCTGGGCCAGATGCGCACTTTTACTCTTCTTAATAATCTTTGTTTAGCTTATTTCTGCTGGACCTATAATAATATAAATTGTCAAAAGTACTTTCTCTCTGTAATCTATGGTATGCCCCTTTCTTCTCAGAAACTTTTCTAGCTATCTCCTGATTCCACCACAATGGCTTCCTAAATTTCTTTCTAATAGCCTTCATTGGAATACACTGACCCTGGACTATGTTTAGTCTAGTCTTAAAAGTGTCGCACATCTCAAGTATTTTTATTCCCAAGTTAAAACAAACCATCTGATGATCATCATTTCCCAATGCTTCCGCGACAGTCAATTCCTGAACCAAGTGATCATCTTTTGAAAGAAGAGATCTAATACATTGGCACCCCTTGTTGGCTTATTAAAAATTGAGTCAAAAGATTATCCTCAAAGCATTCTATAAACTTACAACTTGTTCTATCCCTTCTTATATTTTCGCAGTCCACATAATTTAAATTAAAGTCACCAAGAGTAACTTTATCTACTTCACATCCTTTACTTATTTCCCTGATCATTAACTCAATACAATCAAACTGTTCAGGTGGTCTGTAAAATGCTCCCAAGTGTATGATATTGTTTTTACTGACCCTAATATCTATCCATATTAACTTAACTTGTCCTTGCTTTATTTATCTAGATTTTAAGAAATGTTATTTCTGATATAAATAATCAAACACTACCACCAGTACTATAAGTCCCTTCCATTTGCTCCCACTCAACTTCCTATTTAAATATCTAATGGAGAGTTACCCATCACAAGCACCTCAATCATCCTCCTAGTCCCCCTAGGCCTACCTAGCATCACCCTCCATCCTGTTCTCATTCAAACCACCACTTATTCCACTTTCTGCCACAACCACATCAGACAAATCACTTTCAACCTCTTCCTCTCGTAGGGCATCGAATCTGTTGGTCAACCAACAGGTTCAATGTCCCTCTTACTCACACACCTAACCTGTCCTAACCTAGCCATTCATCTTCACTTACATCAGTCACTTCTTTCTCTCCAGTCCCTAGTCTAGACATAAGAACATAAGAAAAGAAGGAGACTGCAAAAGACCATTCATGGCCTACACTTGGCAGCTCCTGTTCCATTCAACACACAAAAGATTTCTTACCAGAGAAAAGTCATCAACATTGTCACCCTTAACAGGAGTTCGTCAGATCTAATCTACAATATACATAAAATGCATCCAGAGGATTATGTCCATTCATGCAACCGCAAAATATAATCTTCCCACTCCTTAGAAAAATATATACATATGTACATAAAAAAAATTCAGTCCCATCTAGCAGCTTCATCCATATATTTATCTAATCTATTCTTAAAACTACCCAGAGAGGAGGCTTCTATCACATGCCTAGTGAGCCTATTCCATTCATCTACCACACGATTTGTAAACCAATTCCTCCCAATCTCCTTCCTAAACCTATACTTATCAAGCTTAAACCCATTGCTACGTGTCCTGTCATGTTCACTAAGTATAAGAACCTTACCCAGATCCCCTTTATTATATCCTTTTACCCATTTGAAGACCTATCTTCCACCCTCCTGGTCCCAGCCACATTCTTAATAAGCACACTCGCATCCTTTCTCACTTCTTCTCTTGCATTCATCACGCAACCGACTCACCTCCTCTACCAAAGCCACATTAGCAGAGTCGCATAACACAGGGCATTCAAGAAACATTTGCTCTTGTTTCAACACCACAAAACTCACAAACTACATACACACGTTTACATCAAAGGGTATACTCACTTCAACCAGAGCAACGGCCATACTGAGAAAACTTTTCAAAACATTTAATTAAGCAATCAAGAAAAGTGTAAACATAAAGGGGGAGAAAATTAGGCCGCTCTTAAACGTAAACAAAGGGGAGCTATTTCACATTAATTTAAAATATAATTAAAAATTCCTTTACTATTTTGTCTAACAAGTTACTATTACACCAAAAAATGCAATCAAACAACTTCACTAAATAGAGCGCTAGCTCGCTGAGAACACGTCCGATCGCTAGCACGGGAATTTTCTTCTAAAGACTGCGCCTACCACAAGCAGTAGTAGTACTAAAAACCTCGTCTACCACAAGCACTAGTAGGTCCTAACGACCACGCGCCTCCCACAAGCAGTAGTAGGTACTAAAGACTACGCGCCTACCACAAGCAGTAGTAGGTACTAAAGACCAAGCGCCTAATACAATCAGTAGGTAATAATAAAGACCGAGACTACCAGCACAAGCAGTAGGGGTTAAATTTCTAAAAATTATGTTATGATGAAAAATGGATTGGCCGCCATCTTAGATTTTTTTTTCTAAGGGGCTATCTGGCGACTGCCCACTACCGCCATCTTAGAAGCAACAGTGTTATCATATTGTATTATATATCATTTTTAAGCGATTTTTTTCTGAATTAAAATGATAGAGATTACATAATCAATTTTGAAGAATATGATTTATTTATATAGCATTCGGGACCGAGGCTTATATGACTGAAATCAAGAAACACGCTATAAAAACTAGAGGGCTAACGAAATCTGGCAATCATCTTTGAATTCAAATATACTGCTAGACTTCCGGAATCATGAATACTAGTTTATTTAAATAGAGTGAAACTTCAAAAGACCTACGCCGTATTTTTAGTATTGATAAAGGGACGGGGTAAACATTACAATCGACGGCGCGAACAATGGGACGTAAACTATTTCGTCCGTGTTCCACCTTTTTGGAGTAAATTCAAGGGGACTGCTCGTGGGGGGGGGGGTAAACACTGCAAGGTGCCCCCCCTACGATGATCCTGAGCTTCAATCATTTGGGGGTCTGGGGGGAGCACAGCCCCCAGTATAATCAAATTTGTTTATAGAATAATGTTTTAACGCTTTTATCTAACCAAACGCGCATGAATATGCGCGGGTGAACGAAACATAGACACACACAAAAAAAACCACCTTTTTCGGGCGCGCCGCCGATCTTCATGTTTACCATGTTTTTCTTAGGCATTGTAGTAGTCTTGATTTCTAAAGAAACCATGATTGGCGATCCTGATTTCAACCTTTCGAATTTATAATACGGTGAAACTTACAAGGCATTGTTAATGGGATTAATTTATGCTCGCCTAAATATTTAATCACTTTCTCACGGTCACTAATTAATGAGCCAAGGAAAAAACAATTGATCGGACAAACTTCAAGCAGTTTGAATTATGGAAACAATTCAAACTGCTTGAAATTAACGATTGTTTGCAAGTTTAGGATTCCCGCCAAAAAACAGTTGAAACGAAGAGATCCAATTATTATTTTTAAAATAGTAAGGAAACTACATAAAAAATACAGAAATTGCAAGAGAAAAATTTTAAATTAAACAAAAATCTAAAAAACTAGGAATTAATAGCATTGTTCGTTGACGGACGACGGCATTGAAATTGTAGGAAAACCCACTAAAAAACTAGTTGCAGGATAATTTCGAAATATTTATGCTAAAAGAGTAAAAAATTAAATAAAACGATTAATAAATGATAATTATAAAAAGGAAGAATTGTGTGAAAAGGTAAAGTACGAAACAAAGCATTGTTCGTTGACGACTAACAAACAGCATGGAAAATGGAGCAAAATATGGTTTTATAAACATTGAAATTGAGCTTGCCCCCCCCCCCCTTATAGTATTCTTTGTTGGGGAGCGGCGCCCCCAAACCCACCTTTTACTGCTACTCATGTTAACCATTATAGCGAAAGAGGATTAAACATGATGGAAAGGAAACTAAACATAAGAAAAACTGCTTCAATCGCCCGAGGAAAAGGTCAGAATCGACCGGAGCAGACTCGTCTTCAACTTGGTAACACTTCAGTTTCGGGGCGCCGTTTATAGGCTACAATATATGTCTTATGATGTCAGCGGTAGCGTCAGATGTGAACAATTACGGCAGGGTAGTTAGTCCCCGCACAGTGATATCTGCCCCGTGAGCAGTCCCCTTGAATTTACTGGGGTTCCCCCCCCCCACCCCAACAGCTTTTTACTGGCAGAAAAAGCGAAACTAATGACTAATAGTAAAAATAGGGCGCAAGTCCTCTAGTTTCACCAAGATTAGCGGGAGGTTGAGGTGCACTCCCCCATAATCAAAGTGTGCGTTGGGAGCGAAGCCACCCCCCTCCCATTTCGAAATTACTTTAAAAATTATATAATACACTTTATGCATATATTTATTAATTATCAAAAAAATTGAGGGAGGGTATTTTCCGAAATTTAACCAGCAGTAATAAAAACTGCGACTACCAACAACAGTAGTAGTAAAGATTAAGACTTCCACAAGCATTAGTAATTGAAAGTGGGACTACCTCGAGCTGTTGACTTAGTTTAGCTGGAAATAATTCATTTAGAAGTTGATGGTTAATTTCATCTACGGTTTTTTTCTAGAAAAGTGAAAACAGTAAAGTAAGTTAATGCAGCAGGAATGGGTGGGGGCAGAGGACACGTAAAACCGGGTGCACAAAAACCTACAATTAAAGAGTAAAAATATCGTCGTTAATTTTGTCACGAGATCGTGGAAATATCCGATACTTACTTAGCCACCAAAAATACGATGTAGTTCGGGTAAACAGCCGAGTTTTAAAAAGTTACACCAAGAGAATTTCTAAAGTCACAAGTGTTCTACGAGATTTGAACTGGAACGAGTAATAATGGAGTTAGCTTCCTAATATAGAATCCAACCACCTGCAATTATTTATGCAAACAGGTTTTTCTTACTAGGTTCCAAATCAATGATGGAATCTTATTTTAAGCGATCAACACATAGCATCTCTATTTAACAGTTAACTAATTTCATCTACTAAAATAATTAAAAAAAAAATCAAGTTTAAGCGAGGATACAATGCGGGCAAAGAAAAGAACCGCTAGCATCCTTACGACACCAAAGCTTAAAGACGACTGGATTCAGATTGGCAATTGCCGTATGTCGCAACTTATAATTGAACTTCGTTTAAGGATATTATTTGCTATGTAACCTTGCTTTTTTACGAATGTACTACTAATAGAATGAAATAAATATACTTTATTTTCGCATATGTAAATTTGTTCCATTTAGTCATTAAATTAAAATTAACTATATTTATTTATACAAACTTGCCCCGTGTATAAACAAAAGAGGACAAAACAAAACATTCCTGAAAAGCTGTGGGAAATTTTCAGGAATGTAATGTATATTCATTTATTCATCAGTTTTGTGATCTTCAATAAATATATTTTAATATTATATGTAAAAAACTTTACAACATTAAAGGAAAAAAACTGTAAAAGAATAACGAAAATAATAATGCAAACCTAAATAAAAACAAAATTATCTCTAGCCTCGTGTTGTCTCTGGGGAATTTATAGGTGACTAAAACCCTCCCTATGGCTTATCTTATTTCCTCCATGTCCATTATCCAGCAACAGCACCAAAGCTTGTTTATTATTTATTTAAGGGAAGAATAAGGCGAACCCCAACAAAGGCAAGTAAGTTTGTCAGAAGACTTGTATAGTAAGTGGTAAAGTTAGATGTGAACTTGCCTACATTTTGAAGGTAGGTTACCTTCAAACAGACCAAGGTCTTCGAGTAAAGATAGAGGCAGTACTAAGTTCACCAAGTGTTTTTATTTTTTTAATTTCTTGTTTTAAGAAAATAAGATCCAATTTTGCGGAATGTTTTCTACAAATCTTTTGAAAATAGAAACTGGCCAGGTTTAGTGTAATGGGAGGGAACATTTGGCCCCTGCCTACGTCTTGTTAGAGTTAATTAGTTACATAAAACAGGCGAAACCAACGACGACACCACTATAGTCTATGAGTTTGTCAGGGAAGATCTGTGAATGTATGGTGAAGATATACACCGTGAGGTCACTCCTGTCAAGATTCTTCTTTTTTTTCGGCAGGAGGCTCGCCTAGTCCTAATTAGTACCTTAACCCTTTCCTTATGCATCGCAATTTTTTTTAATATTTCAGGGTTTTTTAACCAATAAGATGGGAAAAGGAAGTAGACCAAGATGTTAACTCTACAATTAATTAAAGTTACCTCAATTTGATGTGTTTTTTCCCTACGCTAACTTTTCAGATGACAAAGTTTATGTTGCTCTCTAGTTTTGGACGCATCTTTACTTCAAATACCCATTACTTTTTTTAGCCGCTGTTCTTTGAAATGAAACTTGGACATAAGCAGGAAAAATTCGATGGGTATTCCTTGCAATTTTGATGGAAATAAGAGAATTAAAAAAAATGTCAATCTATCCATTAAACATAAGACTTTACTGAGAAAGAAATGCATGAAAGCCAGTGCAAATTGGGGGTAAACCACACATTAAAATGAATCTTGGGCCAACTGCAGTTATTCCTATCTATCTGAGAAACAACTGTGCCTATTTTAAAATACTCGAATGATAAATTGGTCACTAAACCAGTAATGTAATATTAAAAATTGTAATATTATTGCCGATTTAGTTTGAAGTTAAACATAGGGTTAACCTTGAAACAATACTTTGAACAATCTGTACACAACGGTTAATGACTAAACTGTTTCCGACAATTTTATCTTTATCTGATATGATTCCGCAAAGAAACATTAACCGTTGCTCATTGAAAAGTATTCAAAGGTTTTCAAATCAAATTTCTCCCCTTACAATCTTTCTACAAGAAACGTCTTTTTTGAAGTTATGGTGGCAAGTTGGACTTGGACTTGGATATAAAAAGTGTGTTGAAAAGGAAAAATACACACACACACACATATGAGAATGCAACTGCACTCACGTATGCATCTATGCATATGATAGTGGAAGACAAATAGGTAGGGATAGATTTCCCTGATGAAAAGGATAGAGAGTGGGGGGGGGGGGGAGAAAATCCCTGGTGATAGGGAATCGCAGGCGAATTTGAGTTTGGTGTTATTACTCAGTGCTTTTATCTAATATACTTGGTGTTTTTCGTATTATTCTTGGTTTTGATGTTTGCTTTGATAATGTTACTGTCTTCGTGTTGTTTCTGTTTTATGTTCTTTATTTTGTTGTTTGTGATCATTGGATTGTTTTTTGTTGTGTGTGTTGTTTCTTCTTCGTGTAGCGTTCAAGCCTTTGTAGGCGTTTTCTTGTCTCTCTCATGTTCTTCTCTTTGTATGTTTTATGGGGTTTCCTTCTAAGTGTTATGTTTTTGGTTGGTTATTGACGTTGTTTATATTTTGTTTTGTCTTGGTAAAGTCCTATGTGTATATCGGTATTTCTTGTCTTTCGGTCTGCGCTTTGCTGCTGGTGAAGTGGAGTCTCCTACGGTTTCTGTCATCTGGTGGAATGTCTATGTGTCTTCGTCTGGTCTCGTCTGACATGAGTCGTGGTATTTTCTCCCAGATCTTGCGTTCTCTACTCTGCAATTACAAATTGACCAGAGTCATTTGGATCATGCGGTGTAGGTCCCTCTGCCTTCTTTCTCTCCTCCTGGTGTTCGTGATTAGGAGTACGCCTTTGTTTTGTACTCTTTGGAGGAGTCTCATTTTGTTCCTAGAACTAGTGCAGATAGGTATCGTTGGATACAGCAGTTTAGATCTTACGAGCGCGTTGAAGATCTTTTTCTTGTTGGCCGTGTTCAGATTTTTGAATCTGAACAGCTTCGACAGCTCGGCCTTCGTGCTCGCTGCCGTCTTAGTGACGTGGCTGCCCTATCCCGTTTTACTTATCCTTAGTCCTAGGACTGTCCCGGTGCTCGTGATTAGGAGTACGCCTTTGTTTTGTACTCTTTGGAGGAGTCTCATTTTGTTCCTAGAACTAGTGCAGATAGGTATCGTTGGATACAGCAGTTTAGATCTTACGAGCGCGTTGTAGATCTTTTTCTTGTTGGCCGTGTTCAGATTTTTGAATCTGAACAGCTTCGACAGCTCGGCCTTCGCGCTCGCTGCCGTCTTAGTGACGTGGCTGCCGTATCCCGTTTTACTTATCCTTAGTCCTAGGACTGTCCCGTCCGAGCTGTATGGAATACGGGCGTCGTCAGTTACGATGTCGGCCTGTCTCATACGGAAGAATGGGATCACCTTGAACTTTTGGGTGTTCGTGGCGATCTTCCATCTCCTCTCGAACCTGTTGACATTGTCAATCTCACTGGCGGTTATTTGTGCCATGAGTTCGGGAATTTTGAAGGGGGCAGTCGTGATCTGGGTGATGTCGTCGGCGAACTGAACGTACAGGGAATCTTCCCTGATCGGATTTGGTAGATCGAGGGTATAGATGATATACAGCATGGGGCTTAGGCACCCACCCTGCGATACGCCTGCAGTCAGTTCGAAGTTGGGTCCCGCGTGGTCGAAAATTTGGATGTAAGCTATTCTGTCAGTCACATAGAATCTTTTCTATTCTTGGGTTAAGTCCAAGTCTAAGTATTTTGAACTGGAGCCCAGTCCTCCATACTTTGTCGAATGCCTTCTTAACGTCTCTGAGCACCAGGTCCGCGTACCTTTTCTGGCTCGTGATCTTTGCCAGTTTTTCCGTGATCACGGCCAGGGCCGTGTCAGTCCCTCTCCCCCTCCGGAATCCATGTTCGTGTTCGTTATGGAGGTTATTCACCTCCATAAAATCATGGACTCTGTTGGCAAGGATCTTTTCGAAGACCTTGCCAGCTACTTCAAGGAGGGAAATGGGCCTGAAACTCGCCGGATCGTTCGGTGGTTTCCCTGATTTAGGAATGAAGATCATTTTGGCGATCTTCCATTCGTCAGGGAAATAGCCCACGTTCAGGCACGCGTTCATAACATTGACCAGCCCCTCTAGGATGTTACGGGGGGCGTTCAGCCAGTTAAGCTTGATCAAGTTTGTTTTGCCTGGCGCTCTCTGTTTGAAGGCACGTAGCGTCGATAGGATTTCGTCTTCGGTTATTTCTCGACCGTCACCAGTCATGTCTCTGTCTGCTGTCGTGTTGTTGAATGGGTATGTCCTGTCCACTATTGGTCTCAATTGGTCGTGGATTTGATCTTCGAAGTCCTGGTCAAAGAGTTCATTTTCCTCTGGTGGGATGGAGAACACATCTTTCCAGAAGGTCCTGAACACTTCTTCCGTTTCCATTGGGGTCATTTTCGTCCCATCGTCCTTCTTGAGGAGTGTGTCTCTGTCGGGTTGCTTACCCTTCAGTCTTGAAAGGGTGTTCCAAAAGGTTCAGGGGTCCACTTCTTTATCCATTTTGTCAACGAGGTCGTTCCAAAGAGCCTCCATTTGTTCCGTTATGTGTCTCTTCATCTCGGTCCTTAGTATTCTTAAGCGTCTGCTTTTTAGTCTGTCAGTGCCGGTTTGACTGATCTCTTCAAATAGTCTCTTGTATTCGTCCGTTAAGTCGTATAACTCCTGAGTCCATCTTGGTGCTGGTAGCGTTTTGTATGATGTTCTGGGTATTGCTGCGCGGTCCGCATCCACCATTGCCTTCGTTAGCCTAGCCAGTTCCTGGTCGATTTCTTCCAGGGTGGCTTCTTCGAATGGTAAAGTTCTGAATTCGCTGAGAAGGGTGCGGTACTCTTCCCAGTTCGTTCTGGCAAAGCACTTCCTCATCCTGACGGGTATTTGAATGGGGCTTGAGGATATCTTAATTAGTGTAGATATATAATCGCTTGGGATTAGAGGGCCAGGTTGCAGGAAGTAATTGTAGGGAAATTGCGAGCTGGTCAGGATGACATCTGGCTTCGTCGCGCAGGTTTCGGTGACATAGGTGGGGAAGTCTGGCCCAATGCGGGCAACAATACCCCCGCCGATAAGGTGTCTCAAGTTCCTCCTTTTCTTATTTAGAACTCCGGTGTATCCGGATTCCGAGCATCTGGCGTTGAAATCACCCCCGAACAGGACTGTTCTCCCATGTGCACAAAGTTGGAAGAAATTGTGCATCGGGATATAGTCCCTTCTTGGGGGTTGGTACCCAGTAGACACTACCAGTGGCCCCAGAGTAGTCTGGACCTCGATTGCCAGATATGACTCGTCTAAATCTGGGAGAGACCTGAACTGAATGCCCTTCTTGACGGCGATAGCAGCGCCATCGAAACGCTCCTGGCTGTGGTTCTTTGACACGATGATGTAATTAAAAATTTTCATCTTTAATTGTGTCGAGTTATGTCCGTGCTCTGATATCAAAACGATATCAGGGTCGCATTGTCTGATAATGTTTCCGTAAGTCACTTGTTTACCGTTCCAGCCGTCAGAGTTGAATTGCAATATCGTCAAGTCCTTTTTTAGTCTGTCCATCGTCTGTCAATTAGTCAGTCCTATTTACGAGCTTCTTGGGGGTGGAGGGGCTGGCTGGAGGAGATCGGGATCTACCGGATCTCTTCTTGTTGAACTCAGAGGCCGTCAGTGTAACGAAGGCCTCTTTGTTCAGCCGGACCATTCCCAGAATGAGGGCCTCTTCGACAACCCTCTCGGGAACGTCCTCGCTATACTCCCATTTATAGCGACCCGTCGTCACGCCGTCACTCACGTCCTTGGGCGTATTGACTTCCGGGAAGGGTGCATCATTTGTGGTGTAGATTTTTAGGTGGATTCTCTTGCCGTGATAGGCATGATTATCCTCTCTGGAGGATGAGGCTGACCTCGTCCCTTACGGTTTGGCGATCTCTTGCTGCGGCTTCAGTGGCGGGATTTCGTCTTCTTGACAGCTCCCGTAGAGGGGTTTGGGGTTGCCGGTTCCTCGAATTCTTTTGTGGAGGGGTTTGATGTTTGGGGGGGGGGGGGGCACTGGTTGATTGTGGGTTAACTTTGTAAGATGTGATCAGTTGTTCTGGGGCGCTCGGTTTTGGGATTTAGGGGGGCTGCATTTTGATGCGTAGCACTTCCTCAGATGGGAGGTTCTCCGGGAACCACATCTCGTCCATTCCGTTCTTCAGAAGCATCTGATTAAGTTCTTTCTTGAAGGAGCCAGGCCTTGTAAGATTAGCTATGTGTGCATAGTATATGCAACACATGATCTTCGTTGATTGCTCATTCTCTACCTTAAGAAAGGTAGGATGAGCAGAGGCCTCCTTCACAGCCGCCTTTGCCACTTTGGCATAAGACAGATTGCTCCTTTTCTCTTCTTCGTCCCTCTTTCTCTGCTTCTCTTTTCGAATTGCCTCTTTTTTTAGCTGGGCAAGACATCGCCATTGCGGAGTGCTCGCCCTTGCAATTGATGCACTTTTTTATTTGGGCCCTGCACTCACGCCATACGTGGACAGATTTACTGCACACCGAGCAGACATCTGTGGTTTGGGGGCACGATTTTGTAGTGTGTTCGTTGTGCTTATAGCACTTAAAACACGTCTGTACTTGAGTAAACTCTTCCCTTTCGATTTGTTCAGGGCAGACCCTGACGTGGAAGAGGAGGAGGCCAGACTCTTTGGCTTTCTGGGCCATTGAGGTGTCCTGGAATACAACCTTGAACACATGGGTGTATTCCTTAAATTTAATGACTTCTGTCACCTTGGCCCACAAGTGGTTGGCCTCGATTTCGGAAGTAATTTCCTGAGCATTGTGATGCCCTACCCAAGGGTCGAGCCTACGGCAGACCACACTACGGTGTGCTTGAATCTGGGGAGGGATTTTGGGGGTCAGGTTGGTGGCTTTGAAAACGGAGTCGGCTTTGGAAGAAGCCAGAATCTCTGCGTTCTTCTCGTTTTGGCATATTGCAGTATAGCCGAAGGGCGCATCAATTAGCCTGACGATAGCTACGTCGAGCTCGCCGTAGGCTACGGAGAAGACGTCCCCCCGATCGGGTTTAGTCTTGTCGGGAAGAGTCCTCAGGCTAACCCTGAGTGCGTCGTCCGTCATTTTTCTGTCATGGTCATTATAGTCAGATATGAGTATGTGGAGTGAAAGGAGCAAAGAAAAGGAAAAATCGTCCAAAATCCAGTTAGCACTTTACCTTTGATACGATGGGTCGGGGTCCGAAAAACTTGCTGTAATCCGGAATTGTGTGGCACTGGCACTGGGTGTGGTTTACAATTGCGTACCACATTCACTTGTTATAGTTACAGGAGGTAGGGGGCTGACACATGGGAATTTTCACTTTTGGTAAAAATCTATGGAGGCGTCAAGTAAAATTTCCTTGACGGTTTCCTCCTTTGCTGGATGTCACTTTGCGAGAGAGCGTAGTTTTACGTACGGAAATCTTAGCAGTCAGTGGCAAGTGACTTTGACTTTGACTTTGTTTAAGTGGGGGTGCATGTGAGGGGAGACGATAGGGTGTGTGGAGGGATAGAGAAAATAGACAAGTGGAGAAGAGAGAAAGAAGTGTGGTAGAGGTGCAAAGAGATGCCTAGGGTCTGGTGATCAGACTTATCACTTTAATTTATTTTCTTGGATGCGTGAATTCATTGTTGTTGTATTCGGTTTTGGTAATAATTATAAAATTATAATTATTATGGCGTTCAAGCCCTTTGTCTTAGCAACTTTAGTTTTTTATGGTTTATGTTGTGCATTGCTTACTTTGTATATGTTTTAAATATATTTAAGTGCGTGCTAATTGTTTTGTTTTGTTGTGTGTGTGTTTTAATAGTTTTATTGTTTCTTCTTTCTTCTTTGGGTGTTTTCTTCTATTGAAGTTCTTGTCGTAATCAGGGGGTTTTTCTTGTCTTGGTAGGGTAATCTTTTTCGGTAATTTTTCGAGTTTATTCATTTTGCTTAATTTTGATCTTATATTCACAGGTTTCTTTCTCATTTTACGCATAGAACGGCACCTCGTCTCCGCCAGCTACTCGGTTGGCGGAGCTGGGGAATCTGGGGCGACAATCAGCTCTTCTGTTCTAGTTAATCATCTGGGTGATTTCATCACTCAGTTCACGATTAACCAGATCCTGCATTTTCCGGGTCCGTTCTTTAATGACTTTGTTAATGGGAATAATCCCCGCCTCTCTGTGCAGGTCTTCTTGCCGTCTTCTTTCATGCCTGCGTGTACCCGTTATTAGGTACATGCATTTATTTTGCACTACTTGAAGACGCCTCTTTTGTGTTTTTGAGACACATGAGAGGGTGGAGGCGGGTTAAAGCAACGTAGATCTTACAAGGCCATTGTAGATCTTCTTCTTGTTGCTTTCACGTAGATTTCTGAAACTATATAGAGTTCTGACAGCGGCCAGGCTCGAGAAATTCTTTCTTCGACGTGCTTTTTGTACCCGGTAGAGGTGATTTTCATACCGAGTACATTGCATTCGTTGGTGTAGGGGTATCGCGTATCTCCCACACGCACGTCTGCCCTTAAGGTGCGTCCGATGGGGACCACCTTGAATTTCTCTTGGTTTGTTCTTATCTTCCACTGAGCCTCGTAGTTGTTAAGGTTCGCGATTTCCATCGCTGTCATGCGAGCTTGCCACGGCGCATTCCTCCATGGGGATACGATTATCTTGCTGAAATCATCGGCGTATTGAATATTGAGGGAATCGGGGTACACAGGGGCTGGGACGTCCGCGGTGTATATCGAGTAAAGGGTGGGGGACAGATACCCCCCCTGCGGGAGGCCCGCAGTGAGCGGAAACTTTGGTCCGTCCGTGCACCCTAGACTGACATACGCCGCTCTCTCCATGACATAGTCACAGAGAGTTCTTTCTAAGTTTTCACTTAGACCCAGCCGTAAGATCTTATACTGCATGCCCCGCTGCCACACCTTATCAAACGCCTTTGACACATCCCGACAAACGATATCCACATAACTCCTGTCCCGTTTGGCTTGGGAAAGCTTTTCCGTTATTACATTAATTGCCATTTCCGTACTTCGCTTCTTTCTAAACCCGAATTGGCAAGGGTTGTAGAGGGAGTTTTCTTCCAGGTGAGACACCAGTCTTCCGTTGAGGATCTTCTCAAAGAGCTTCCCGCCAAATTTCAGGAGTGAAATTGGGCGGTAGCTCTCTCTCAACGTGGGGTCCTTTCCGTGCTTGGGCAAAAAGATCATTTTTGCCGTCTTGTAAGCATCTGGAAAGTACCCTGTATTCAGACATGCGTTAAAAATTCGTCTCATTCCTTCGATGATGTTGGCTGGTGCCTTTTCGAAGTTAAGCTTCGTAAGCCCCGATTGGCCTGGGGCTTTCTGTCGGAATGAGCGGAGTGCGCCAAGGATCTCTTCTTCGGTGATCTCGGCGTCTCCGTCACGCAGTCTATCCACCTGGTGATGAGGATGCGTTCGATGTATTTCCGTGTTAAGCTCGTCTACGATGTTGTTTTCGAACTCTATATCAAAATCTTCGTTTTCATCTTCCGATATGCTGAAGATTTTTTCCCAATAACGCCGGAATATCACTTCGATGATATTTTCTGCAGTTTCAATGGATCCATCTTCTTTTTGGATTTCCATTTTCTTCTTTTTTCCAGATGATCCTCTGGACTTTTGACCTTTTTCCAAAAGTCCTTGGGAGATGCATCTTGATCGAGGCTCTCGATCGCATCGTCCCATTGTCTCTGTTGTTGTTCGAGGATCAACTGGTTGAGCTCTTCCTTGATCTCTCTACTTCGTTGTAGCGAGTCAAACGTTGCATTTGTTATGTTTAACTCGTACATAACTCTCAATTCTCTATAGAGTTCTTTCATATACCCAGTCCACCTGTATGAGGAGATGGTTTTATACTGGGTTTTGGGGATGCAAGCTCTATCTGCAATAATTAGATGTTCGTTGAGGTCGTCGAGTGCCTCGTCTATCTCCTCGAGAATTGCCTCGCCCAGATCTGGTGGGCGATAGGCTTCGAGGAGATCAGCGTACCGTGCCCAGTCTGCTCTCCTGTAGTCTTTTCTGACTGGAGCTGGGACTTGTATAGGGTTCCTATTGATGGTAAGCAGGATCCCTATATGATCACTACATGGTACCTGGACTGGTTCCATGTAGTAATTGAACGGCAGCTGACGATTAGCCAGACAAATGTCTGGTTTTGTGGCACTTCTTCCTCGAGTATAGGTTAGGAAGTCCGGGCCTATTCTATGGACCATGTTTCGGTCCATCATAGTCTCCAGGCACCTTCCAATTCCATTGAAGGTCCTGTACCCAGACTCCCGACATCTGGCATTAAGGTCCCCCATTAATATGGTGGGGGTCCTTCTGCCAAATAGGCCAGAGAGAGAATGAATAGGTAAATATTCTCGTCTCGGTGGCTGGTACCCGGTGGCGATGACCAGCTTTCCTATATCGAGTTCGACCTCTATTGCAAGATAGGATTCTTCCAAGTTTCTTATGGGTTTATACTTGATCCCTCTTTTGATGGCGATGGCGGCACCGTCGTACCGCTCTTGAGAGTAATTAGTGACTAACACGTCGTAGTTCCAGATCTTCATTTCAGAACTACGAGTGTCAATCCCATGTTCAGAAATCAAGATGACATCTGCATCTATTTCCCTGAACACGTTTCCGTAGAGAGTTCTTTTGGTTGTCCAGCCATTGGTGTTTATTTCCATGATTCTTAGTGAGTTCCGCTCCATGGTAAGATGAGTTACCTGTGTTTTTTCTTTGTTTTCTTACTCTTGGGGGCCTGTGGGGCGGTTCTGGGGTGCCCAGGCTTTTCCTTCTTCGGGGGAGAACTGGGAGTTTTTGATCGACTCTTCGTCGCTCTAGTGCGAGTGCATGGGCCCTCGTCACTATCCGAAGATGTGGTTTCTTCGTCGTCATTTGCTTCATCCTCTTCTTCTGATTCTTCCGATGGGGGAGATTCTATGACTTGTTTAAGTCCTGTGGCTTTTGCTTCGGTGTTATTGTTCTTAATGACACTATCTTTGAATGCCTTAGAGCATTCTGGGTCATCAGGAACGATGATGGAAGGTAGGTTGTTGGCTTTTAGCAGCGCGTTCAATACCCGGTTGTAGCATCCGGGTTTGGCCGCGTTTGCCACGTTTGCATGAGTAATGCAAATTAGAATCTTCGCACTTAGGTCGTTCGTAAAGACCATCTGTGAGGGAGTTGCCATTGTTGAGGCCATCCCTTCACTTTTCTTTAAAGTGCTCGCGTAGGTGCAGCTTTTCTTCTTCTTTTCTTCCTCTTCCTTTTTTCGATTTATATCTTTTCTTTTTGGGCAGTTCAGGGCCATCGTTCGATGGGGCCCCTTGCAGTTCATGCATTTTTTCTCCTGGCTTTTACAGGCGTCATAGCGATGACCCTGCGTGGCACATTCACTGCATCAAGTTGTGCCTTTTGGGGGACAATTAGCGGTTGTATGATTTTCGAGGGCATAGCATACGAAGCACATTTGAATATTGTGATATTTCTCGTGCTCGATGTTTGATCCTGGGATCCTCATATTGAAAATGAGGAGTCCCTCGGTTGCCGCCTTGTGGGCCATTTCGGTTGTATTAAAAGTTACCTTGAAGACGTGGGTGTGATCTGTGAACTTGATCATCTCCCTTATCTTCGCCCAATTGTGGTTCTTTTCAATTTCCATTTTTAGTTCTGCGGGGGAGTTTTCGCCAACCCAGCTCTCTACTTTACGGCAAATAATGCTTCTATTCGCGGAGATCGCTGGCGGGGTTTTGGCTTCCAGGTCCAAATGTTTAAGTACTTCGGCCCCTTCGTCAGATAGGAGCCGGTCGATATCCTTGGTTTCACCGCACATGGCGATGAAACCGTTGGGAATGTCAATCAATTTGATGAGGGCGATCCTTAAATTTGCAAATAAGGATTCGCACACGGTCTTTTTTTCGGGGGTCTTTTTTCCGGGTAAGGTCCGTAGGGGGACCCTCTTAGGGAGGGCCTCCATCGTCGCCGACGTCTTCTCTCTTCTTTCTTGAGTTTCTTCTTACTTTGTGTAAAAATATATGTTAAATGTTGTATATGTGAAAAAAGTGACAAGTGGTAAAGGAGGTAGAGTTGAGGGTTGGTTTTGACTCTGACGTGAGAAGAGTGCTTCCGTCCAGTTTCCTGTTGTTTCGCCGCTCGGATGGTGCCGGGATGATGGGGGATGGTTCTCGAGTGGGGACCTCAGAGGGTTGAGCTTGGTGGACTTAATGCATAGCGGCCGAATCAACGACCGCTAAGTTTGTGCCACCCCCTCACGGGTACGTACGCCAAAACTGCATCCAACTACATAGAGACGGGTGTAACTCCCTCTATGATTCTGGCCGGGTCCCCCGGGCGATGAGGATTTCTCCTCCGTCCGGGACTCGCAGTTTTGCCCCGAATTCGAGAAAATTTCTGACTTGTGCTTCTGCTGTGGGATAGGCCTCAAACCAGTTTCAACGCAAGCCCTTAATTATGCCAGTCCAAGTGGCCGACATAGTTAAGACGAAATTAATGAAGGGAAGTCATCCGAGCAGGTTCCCACGCAGGTCGATGGACGGGAGCAATGAGGGTTTTTAGCCCATCATTTTTCTTCTTTCGCAGCGAAAAGATTCAGAGAAAATCTTTGCAGATCAAACTAGGCTCCTAAAGATACCCAGGACAGTCGCGTTCTTAGGTGGCGAAGGCTCAAAAGTCTCTCTTTCTTTAAGCACGCGTAAGTTAAAACGCTCTTCGAAAGGTAGTAAGGCAGTGCTACAGCGTACGAAAAATTCGCCCAGCAGTGGCAAGTGGATCAATGGTTTTGAATTTTAACTATATAGTTTGAGAATAGGCCCTCTCTGTACAAGATACGGGTGGTCTCGTAGCGTCCCAAACTTCTCAGCATTTTACTTTCATGCAGGCAGGAAAATATAGGATAGAAGTGCAAGAGTAATGAAAAAAGTCTATAACGAAGACATAACTAACGGATCATTTTGGACCTACTTGGAATATCGCACAAAGAATCCTTTACTTAAGAAATAATTGATCATTTAAGTACCTCCATATATCTAAAGGTTTATCTAAGTAAACATAGGAAAACAAAAACACATTAAGAATTAGTGGTTAAATTCAATTTCACGATCGTTTTCTTGAATGTAGTACCGTCTAAATATTTATTATCACATCATCTTCCATAACTTTTGCCAGAATAAAGTCCAAAGGTTCCCAAATTGGTGTACAAACTACGTATTTGTAAAAGTTGTGTAAATTTGGATGCATTAAACGAAATTTATCAGCAGACAACCAATTTCATATAAAAAGTAATGCCCCAAATGATCTGAACGACAGCAGAAACAAATTTCTTCTGAAATCTAACGATTAAATTATCAGTGGAAAATATTTGTACAAGTTATAAGTAATTAGTATTCAGTCTTGACGATTTAATTTCCAATGATGCTTTGAAATCGGCCACGAGAACGAATCAACCTTTCAGGCTTCTTCCGCAGAGTTCTTGAACTGTTTCGGATTCCTCAAATTAGATCTCTCTCCGGGTGTCTTCGAAATATTTTGAATGAGATACGGATCCGTACTTTATAACAGTAATGTGTGAGGCGGGAAGTGATCCTGCATCAAAATTGTGAGTTAGGCTTCGGAAGCTTCGGAATTGCATGCAAACTTGCGCATTCTCGTAAACCAGTGGTCCAGTACCTTCTATCGGAATCACCTCCCAGACCATGATACTTTATCCACCAAACTTCACACTTTTGAGTTAAATTGACAGTCAATCTTTCGTCTTCTCTGCGACGACGAACGAATATAGATTCGTCACTCAAGTTGATTGGTTCCATTGGTCATACGTCCATGTAATGTGCTCAGTGACGAATGCAAGGCGAGCCTTCTTATTCTCCAGGCTGTTCACTGACTTTAACAGTGGGCGTGCGAGCGCGAATAATTGTGTTCCTCTAAGTGATGTGACAAAGTCAGCCTGAAGACATTGATATCCCAACTGCTCCATCCTTCTGTAAACTTTTTTCCTCAGAATTTGGGTAATGACTCGGTCCTCCATTTTTTGGTTCTTTGTCCTACCGGTTGATATGGTCTAGGCGAATAATCGTAAGCCAGCGTATCAGCTCTTTAAAGGACAGCGATGGGATCCTAAAAGACTGAATCTTCATTTGCAAATGTTCAGTTCCCATTCTACTTTGAATGTAATACTTGGGTGGATCTTATTAATTTTTTCAAAGACAGAATCAAATCTGTTATCGTTGATAGGCCATGTGGCACATATATCGTCTACATAACAGGACCACGTTATGGGATTGTGTAAAATGGGGTGAAGGAGGTGCTTTTCAAAATCCTCCATAAACAGATTGCATAATATTTTGCTTTTCTGGATGGAAAAAATATCTAAAATAAACGACAAAGCATATTGTTCCGTCTACCGGAAACCAACAAATTCTAATGCCTATATTCATTATTTCTCGTGTCACGATGTATTCGTTAAAAGGTCTGTAGTTTCTTCCATGTCCCTGAGAGCATATTGCATTTGTGATCCTTGTAAATCATATAATGATTATATATATATATATATATATATATATATATATATATATATATATATATATATATATATATATATATATATATATATATATATATATATATATCGGTGAAAGCAGCAGATTTTCCAAGAGAATGAATGAACATAAATGCGATAGGCGACGTGGTGCCCTCTCCTCGAGTTTATTTCTACATTATGTCCAATCAAAATCATTAAATTGATATTGATAATGCTAAAATAGTTTATAAGTCTCACAATTATATACATCGAAGCTAAATGAATCGGCAGATATAAAAGAAATTCCCAACTTTAATACTTCCGACGGTTAATTCAATAATAATACCTTAATAAACAAGAAATTCTAACTTCCGTTTTTCAAAAATGCCGCTACATTCTCGCATCTTCCACCTCAGCGTCACTGATTTGTGTGTTTGCACATTAAGCAACTTCTGTATTTCACTTGTTCACCAGCGACTGACGATGACGGATGTTTCCGTCGAACACCTGGTTTCGTATATAAAATTTATCCTATTAGTGTGGTTTTATCTCTATAGTTACACGTACGCTACTGTACTTATATATATATATATATATATATATATATATATATATATATATATATATATATATATATATATATATATATATATATACGTAGGTGAGTCAAAAAGTTCTCAGACAAATGGCATAAAATTTTTATTTGTAATAATACTGTAATCATTTTTCTACATAAGCTCCATTAACATCTATACACTTTCTTAATCTATGAATCCAACGGTAAAGACCATCCTAGTAGAATTCACGGGGTTGTCTCTGGCACCAAGTAATGACCTGCTTTTTTGCTTCATCTAATGATTGAAACCGGGTTCCTTTTAGGTGTCCCTTTAAATTTGGTTAGGTTAGGTAACCTAACCTAACCTAACCTAACCTAACCTAACCTAACCTAACCTAACCAAATTTAAAGGGACACCTAAAAGGAACCCGGTTTCAATCATTAGATGAAGCAAAAAAGCAGGGCATTACTTGGTGCCAGAGACAACCCCGTGAATTCTACAAAGATGGTCTTTACCGTTGGATTCATAGATTAAGAAAGTGTATAGATGTTAATGGAGCTTATGTAGAAAAATGATTACAGTATTATTACAAATAAAAATTTTATGCCATTTATCTGAGAACTTTTTGACTCCCCCTCGTATATATATAATGGAAGATATCAGACTAGTTTTGGCAACATGCCATTTTCTACTAATAATGAACACGCTAGGCAAGGAGCATAGTATATATAAGGTAAGACATCCTAAACAAAATGAAACAGCAGGAAACAATCCGAAAAAAATATATATGCTCGAGTAAATCTGGTGTGAATGACAAGCTAAACAAAATGAAATGGAACAGGAAACAATCTGGAGAGTTGCTAATCCCCCAAACGAATTGCATCCGGGGGCTTATTGATACGTTGGGCGACTCTATTCGTTATATATTTGGTAAATTTGTATTGCCCTTCAGATAAATTGAAATTATCATCTTTGTTGATGATGATGGATTCCGCAATTCTCCTTTCAATATAATTTTTTGATTTCTAAATGATTTTTGCATGGTTTAAATCAATTATATGGTCGTGCTTTTGCATGTGCGTAAAGAGACTTGAAGGGTTCGTACACCTTCTGATATCAGCTAAATGTTCTTTCATCCTCTTATTAAAGTGGCCTGACTCTCCGATGTATGTTAATTTTTAATTATAGTATGGTATACTGTAATCTCCAGCATCGAGATTGTTTGGGCGCAGTCTAGTCAGGGATTTTCGAATGGTATTAGAATATTTAAATGCAATATTTGTTATTTCCTTTAGCATATGATTTTAGAGGAGCCAAGGTTGGAGCATATGAGAAAGTAGTACATTTTTTAAAATCCTCTCTAGGTGGTGTGAAGGTGGCATAAAAGTTTTTTGGTGCTTTGGATGGCATCTATTTATGAGGTGAATTGGATATTTAAGTTCAATGAAATTGCGAATAAGGTGGTTAATTTCATCCTGAAGGAAGATTGGGTCGCACGTTCTATAGGCTCGGAGAAAGAGGGAAAACATAATAGATATCTTAACGGATTTCTCATGTAATGAGAAAAAATGTATGTAAGCATTTGAATTTGTAGGCTTTCGATAGACTGAGCACTGGATATGATTATTTAAACGGTGGATATTTACGTCTAGAAAAGGTAGAGAATTGTTCTGTTCCCATTCTATTTTGAATTTTATCGATGGGTGTAACGAATTCAGGTTGTTGAAAAATTCATTGAAATTGTTATTGTCTATGGGCCATGCCGACAGGATGTCTACATATCGGAACCAGATAAGAGGTTGGGAATGGATCCTAGGAAGGAGGGTCATTTCATAGTTTTTCATAAATTTATTGCATAGGATGGGGGAAAGGGGGTTACCCATACTTAGGCCATATTTTAGGCCCAAAAAAATTATCTCCAGTAGAAAATACATTATTCCTTACACATAAGCGTACTAATTTAATAATTTTAGGGATCGGTAAAGGAAGGTTAATATCTAAATTGGCAAGAAATTTCGATAAAACGTCAAGCGCTTCATAGACCGGGACTTTTGTAAATAGACTATTTACGTCAAAGCTTAACAGTTTTTTACCATTGAGGTCAAGAACACGTGACTTTGGTCAGCAGACCTTGTTTTACCGAGATCGCCTTCGTTTAAAGAGATCCCAAACCTTATTTTTCGAGGACATTCCCCAGCATTGAACACACCCTCTGAATGAGAGAAGACCTAATTTGATATGATATTGTTCGAGGTTGGGATCGTTGCCACGCTTATGTGCTGGTATGCTCAGCCAAACGAGGCTCTTCCCTTCCCCCTTTAGACGCTACCACCGTAACTTGTACTCGTTTTGGTTCCCCATCTCTTCTCTTTACACCTCCCCCAAATCCTCACATCCATAAAATAGCCCCGACGCCTACCTTCGCGTCTCAGAAGCCAGTCTCTCCAGCCTCCTTCCTGCCTGCTTCCCCCCCCATGATTACCTCTACGAGATTGCATTGTGCGCGCGCATTCAATACATACACACGTATATATATATATATATATATATATATATATATATATATATATATATATATATATATATATATATATATATATATATATATATATATAGCCTAAGCGCTTTCGTGTTTTCATCATCAGGGGCAGAAGAACAATGAAATAGAGAAACAGTAAATAAAAGAGAAATGTGACGTCATTCAAACGTACCGACGAACAAAGACAATCGTAAAGGGAGAAAAAAATAACTGACGAACAAATGAATAGCCCATCCGCGGAACTACAATATACAAACCAATTTAACAAATTAAATTTATATTGTAAACAAATATTATTCATGATCCAATTATCTAATTTAAATAGACTCTCACTTAGATTTAAATTAATGTTATGGGAGAATTTGATCATGGCTGTTCCATTAAATTTCTTTCAATAAAATTGGACACAAAAATAAACAGTGCATTTGAAGTTTGCCCCGTTCGACAACAGTACTTATGTTGTAAATTCTCACATCTAGGCTTTTTGTTGACTGGCCTATGTAAAAACCAAGATAAAATTTGCACGGAATTTTATAAATGCTGGCCATTTAATTAGGGGGAGAATTTTTAATTATATATATATATATATATATATATATATATATATATATATATATATATATATATATATATATATGTAAATTTTGTTGAAGACCATGGTATATTTCGCCTTGATCAATTTCCTTTGGCAACTTTCTATTTTTTCTTATTATCTTTTTTAGTCCATCTTGTAGATGGTGGATCACTTGTCCTATGTTCATATCTCCTTTTAATAAATGCGTTTGGTAAAAACCTAACTAAATTGCTGAGCTTTCGATCTATTCGATTATCTTCGGAGTTTCTTTAGATATTCTTTCCTCCTTTACCGATGAAGTATGGTGGAGTCTGAATCAGGTTAAATGAAAAGAATGATGAGATGAGATTAATAAAGTGTTGAAATGTGTATTAGATAAATATAGGTAAAATAGAAGTTGAGTATTGACCTTGTGTAGAGGGCATCTTTTGAGTTCTTCTCTTTTCTTTCCTTACTCTCTTTTGTTTTCTTTTCTGTACCATCAGTGTTTTACCCGCTGGTGGGGTTAGCCGCTTTGCGAGCATTGTTGCAGTGTTTGTTTTATTTTTCTTCTCTCTCTCTCGTTGTTTGTTTTATTTTCTTTCTTTATTTTATTTATTTTGTTTTTGTTTATTTATTTTTTGTTTGGTTTTCTTCTTTTTTATATAAATATATAAATAACCTTTTTCTTTTTCCACCGTCATGGCATTCAAGCTTTTCAATTATAGTATATTGTCACTCCTTAGGTTTCTTTTTTGTGTTTCCTTTGATTTTTATATTTATATATCGTACCGGTTTGCGGGCATTTTGCCTCTTTTTTTCTTTTATTATTTGTTTTCCATGTGGGCACTTTGCCTCTTTTTGTTCTTGTTTAATTGTATATTGTTGTGGGCATTTCGCCTCTTTTTTAATATTATTGTTAATTTTTTCATTTTCGGTGTCTAGTAATTATTTGTAGTTGGGCATTTCGCCTCTTTTGATCTTGTATTGCATTTGTAATTGATCTTTGTATGGTCATGATCGTGAATATTCCATTTGAGTTCTTTCTGGAGCATGTTCTTCCACTGGGGAAGAGGGCTCTCCTGGTGGCGCGTCCAATTTGGATTCTTGGAATGTCTATGTCGGTGTCCATGTTTGGGAGTATATCTTCTTCGATTTTGTCCTAGGTCTTTCTCCTTAGCCTCTGGAGCTCAATATTCAATTACTTAAGTCCTGCTCTTGCGTGTAGTTCTGTCTGCCGAATGTGGTCCATCCTGTGTGCTCCAGCTATCAGCAGGGCTGTTTTGTTCTGCGCTCTCTGCATTTGCCTGAGAGAGGTAGAACTCGTGGCCTGCATGACCACTGCCAGGTACACCAATGTCGAGCGTACCAGAGCAGTGTACAGCTTTTTGATGTTATTTGCGCTGAGGCTTTTTAACCTATATAATTTCCTAAGCTCTCTCTTGGCTAGGGAGATTCTGGTTTTAATGTGTGTCTTATACCCGGATGAGGTGATGCGCAGACCTAGGACTTTACCCTCGGTGGTGTAAGGGTAAACTTAATCATTTACTATGACGTCGTCAATTTTTCGGTGGTTTACTGGAAGAATTTAGAGCATTCGGCGGTTGTTTTAATCTTCCACTTTTTTTCGTATCGATTGATGTTTTCGATTTCGGTATCTGTTTCCCTTGCTTGAACTCCAGCGTTCTTATAAGTACTGGGGATGATTTGAGAGATGTCATCTGCAAACTACAGATACATCACATCCTTCCCAACTGGAGCAGGTAGGTCCAATGTGTACACTAGGTACAATAGTGTACTCAGACAGCTACCTTGTCGAACACTCGCCTCAAGTTCGAATTCGTGCCCTCTGTAGCCCTCGATCGAGATTTGGGCTTTTATCTCCATGATATAATCACAGAGGACCCTTTCTAAGATCAGGTTTAGCTGGAGGCCCAAGATTTTATATCGTAAACCTCTCAGCCAAACCTTATCGAAGGCCTTTCTTTCGACCATCTCGCATCACCACGTCTACGTATTTCCCTTCAGCTTTACAGCGGGCGAGTTTTTCGGTGAGAAGAGTGAGGGCTGTATCAGTCCCGCTTCTCTTCCGGAACCCGTGTCGGTTAGGCTTCCAGCTCTGTTAGCTGATCTTGTAGCCTGTTTGCTAGAAGCTTTTCGTAGACTTTGCCTATGAACTCGAGGAGGGATATTGGCCTGTAATCCACCAGTTGATCCGGGGACATCTTCCCCTTGGGTATAAAAATGATTTTGGCCATTTTTAGACCGTCGTGGAAGTAGCCGGTATTCAGGGAAGTGTTGTAAATGTTCTTAATTTCCTGAATGATCTGCTAGCGTGCATGCACTAAGTTGTTTTTAGTGATGCCCCTCCTGCCTGGAACCCATTGTTGAAAGGTTCTTAAGGTTGCCATGACCTCTTCGGTTGTTATTGGTCGGCCATTGCCTGCCATCTCCCTCCCTTCGTCGACATAGGCATGTGGGTGCGTTGGATGTATTCTTTGATTAAGATCTTCAATAAGCTGCCCTTCGAACTAATGGTCGAATTCCGCATCGTCCTCAGGTGTAATTGAAAAGATTTCCTTCCAGAACGCCCGGAATCCTCCAAGTAATCATTGCCCTCCTTAATGCGTGTCTTTTCTCTACTTGGTTGGCCTTTTAGTTTCTTTACTAATCGCCAGAACTTTTCGGATCTCACTTCGCTATCTACTTTGGCTATCAAGCTCTCCCAGATTTCAGCCTGTTTTTTTGGTTTATAGCCTGCTTCAGTTCTTTACTCAGTTGACGTAGCCACGAGCTTCTTTCCCGACTTGTAGCTGCCCTTCTGGTTTCTTCATACACCTCCCTTTGTTCTTTAGCAATCTCTTTCATCTCATCCGTCCATCTGGATACACACTCGCGGTCAGCCTCGATGATGCAGGCTGTTATCCTTTCCAGCTCCTCGTCGATCTCTTCAAATATTATTCCACTTAGGTTCGCTGCTTCATATCTGCCTAGGATTTCCCTATAGCGTTTCCAGTTGGCCGAAGCGTAGCTTTTGTGCAGAGGGACCGGAAACTGGATCGGTGCGAATGAGATGGTCGTCAAGATCGCTTTATGTTCTCAGGGTATTGTTGGGCCCGGCTCGCTATGGTAAAAGAAGGGGAAGCCGTCACTTGTCATGATTATGTCGGGCTTTGTTGCTGCCCGAAAGGTGGTATAGATCGAATGTTCTTTCGGTGCAGAATCATCTCCAAGTTGTGGCCTCTGTTGTTCGTGTTACATAGCTAGCCTTTCGGCATTTTGCATTGAGGTCTCCCCCGAAGAATACCATTCTGCCGTGGCCGAACAGGGTGTAGAAGCTATTGAGGGGCAGGTACGATCGTCAAGGTGGTTGGTATGCTGCCACTATCAAGAGATTGCCTACTAGTGTGGGCAACTCTACTGCTACAAAGGACTCGTCCAGTTCTGGAAGGTGTGTGAACGAGAGATTCCTTTTGATGGCAACGGCAGCAACGTCAAACAGCTCCTGAAAATGGTTCTTAGTGACCACTCTGTAGCCCGGTATCTTCAGTTGACTGGTAGTAGTGTCCATGCCGTGCTCCGTGATTAAAATGATGTCGGGGTCAAACACGTGGAATATGTTTATATATGTTTTTCCCTTTCATCCATGAACGTTGAGTGTCAAGGGGATTTCCATTATGTGTTCTGGCTCTTAGTGTTTCTTAGTTGTGGATTTCCTTTTCCCGTTCCTCTTCTTTTTGAATTCTGCTGGGGTGAGCTCTACAAGTGTTTCCTGATGGAGGGTAACGTTTTAGTTGTAGATGGCCTCCTCAACAGTCTCATTGTCACATTGAGCGTCGAAAGCTTTTTTGTTGCTCAGGTCTTTAGGGAAGGGGAATTATTCGAATGCGTAGACTAAGAGGTTAATTCCATTAGCGTCGAGCTTTCTCTTGGCCTCTCTCTTTCTTTTCTTGCGGTGAATATCATTGGTAGCGACCTCTGAGTCCGAGAAGTCAGATGTGTCCGTAGAATCTGAAGATTCCGTGACTTTCTTTTTCGATTTTGGTGCTTCCATTTGTTTGTTCATGTTAGCTGTTTTGGCAGCTACCACCCTCTCTTTTCTGGCCTCGATCCTTCGGTCGGGTCGTCTGACCTCTTCATTTGATTTTGGTTCATTCTTTGGGGGCTCTTGTATTTGTTGTCATCTGCTTAGGTGCCATCTTCAATTGGAGCCTGTCCCAGGATGGAGGATCATCAGGGAACCACATCTCACTCATGTTATTCATGGCAAGCATTCGGTTTAATTCCTTGGTGAATGATCTGGGTTGTGTCAGGTTGCTGGTGTGAGCATACGAGATGCACGTCAGAATTTTCGTTGAGTTCTCATTTTCTAGTTTGAGGTATGTCTTTTTTGTTTCCGTCTCAGAATAGGGCACCTTCGCTACCTGTGCATACGTAGTATTGCTCCTCCTGGTTTGTTCTTCTTTCTTCTGTTGTGCCTTTTCTTTATGAGCTCCTTTTTCAGTTGGCAGGCCATAGCCATGGAACGATGACCTTGTCCGCAGTTAACACATTTCTCACGGGGACTTTTACAATCCTTCCAGTGGTGGCCTGGTTCACTGCACTTGAGCATATCTCCTGTGGATCCTTGCATTCCCTCATCGTATGGGCTTCCATCTTGTAACAGCGGAAGCAGAATTGTATGGAAGTAAATTTCTCCTTCTCTACCTGCTTCCCACTTATTTTAGCGTAAAATAGCAGGAGTCCCTTTTCTTTAGCTATTTGTGCCATCGAAGTATCGCTGAATACCATCTTAAAAACATGCGTATACTCCTAGTTTTTTCTCTTGTTCCAGAATTTGATGATTTCTGTCACCTTAGCCGGTTGTCTGCCTCCGGCAGACAACGCTCCTGTGTGTTAAAGTCTGCAGGCCAATCCCTCGGAGTGTTTCTACGGCCTCTTCTTTTATGATGCTCTTCACGTCCTTTTCCTTTTCGCAGATCGCCACATAGCATGTGGGGACCTCAAGTAGTCTGAGCATGGTGATTTTCAGTTGCCCGTAGACTACTTCGAAGATCTTTTCTCTGCTTGGTCTTCTGCTTCCGCTGGTGGTGCGCAGCGGAATCCAGGTGGTCCCATTTTGGTCCATTATTGCTCGGGGGGGAGGGGGAACCCTCGGGGCCGGTTCTCTTCTCGGTGTGTTCCTTCTCTGTGGTTATTATTCTTCTGCTGCCTTGTGTCCAATGGTGAGCCCTCTTATGTTAGAGCCTGATCCTTTCTTGTAAATAGAGCGCTTTATGGGCAGCTAGGCTGAACATCTTAGAAGCAATCTTAATAAACGAAGAAAGGTCGGCCCTCAACACCCAGGCTACGAGCTGAAATCGAACATTAAAGTTGTTTTAAAAAATCCCTCACCGGATTGGATCGTTTCCCTTGACATTACGCTCAAGCGAGGAGGAACAAATATCCCCTAAAACTGCTTTCTTTTCATTCGACTGCTCTAGTTGCCGAATGCTCGTTGCTCTCCTTACTCTGATGAAGAATATATTTGTGCTTTGCCAATTTTCATTCCGAGATTGTGAATTTTAGACTCTCGAGTCTAAGTTGCTAAATTGTGAGTGCTATAAACAGTGAAAAGTGAAAATATCATTGACGTATTTTGCCGTAAATTAAGAGTGAACTTTTTGAGTAAAATTTTTCTCACTCGCTTTCGAGAGTCTGTGGCGGGGATTGAACTTGCTTCCCAGCCCCCACTCCTCGTCCTTCATCGAGTCTTTCTTGTTCGGACAACGACATGTGAGCATTCGAAAAGCCCCCTACTCCGAAGGTAAAGTGTCTTGTGAAAAACTATGTTTTTTGGACTAGGACACCTTTCTCTTAAAACTTGGTCATAGATCCTCTCTTAAACTACACATACGCACACTTACAAACACACGCTCACTCCGTGAGGATTTTCCATTTATCTTTTCCAGCCTCATATCTGAGGGTATGGAAAAGTAAATGAAGGAGACCCGGCGGATACCGCTGAAGACCCTCTCGGATGGCCCCAAGCCTGATCGGGAGAAAGTCTTCGCTAAAATATATGGGGATTTGAGAATCGCGCTCGTAAGATTGATCGACACACATAATGGGTACGCGGCTATTTTGTCAAAGGAGAATGCCTAAAAACATTAAACTTAAAACCACACACACCGTCACAAATAAAGACTCACAGAAGCATTATCCTCCGCCGCCTCTATCCATGGGTTGGGAGGTTGGGGGGGGAGGCACTCCGTTGAGGAAATTCATGCAGAGGAGGAAAAGAACCACACCTGAGCGAAGGTATATGAGATGATTAAATTAAAAAATACACACATGTATTCGAAATAGTCTTTTGTGATGGGGCAATGGTAGTTAAGGCTACGGAGGGAGGTATGCTCCTCTTTAACGTCCGTCTCTGCCTTGAGCAGAACAAACGTGAGAAGTTTATCGACCCCCAGATGGGTTTCAAGTGCTATAAATACAAGCAGCACACCACGGTCATCTGCCCCAGGGTGAACGTTCTTTTGTGCTATATTTGCTCGTCAGATGCACATTCTTGGAGTTTTAGTAGCACCTCTCTGAAATGCCTGAGCTGTGGAGGATATAAGACGCTCTCCATGGCTTGCCGGGTCAAAAAAGAGCTCTTGAAGAAAAAAGCTAACCAAAAGAGACAGGAACAAGAAAACAAAGTGAACAGTACTTACGTCAAGGTTGCTAAAGCTGCTGTTGCGGAATATCGGGAAAACAAAAAATACATTCACGTTGAGAATGAAAACTCGACCAAAATTATGTGTTCCATCTATTATGCTCACATTGCAAATCTCTCATCCCTAGGGTGCTTTGCGGATGAACTAAATAGAATGCTGACTCATAATGGGATGCAGGAAATGTAGTTTCCCTAAAATCCACGGTCGGAGGAGATTCTTAAGATTAGTCTTAAACCCCAGTGCGATATTAGTTGCCAGAAGCTCCCCACCCCTCTCCAGGGATCCTAAGATGCATGCTCAAGCAGCAAAGGAAGCAAAGACACGCACTGAAAAGCAGAACGACACAAATATTGCACAACAAACAAACTCACTCACACACACAGAAGGATAATGAGGTTACGGTGACTGAGACTGCGAGACCTGAGAGGGGGGGGGGGTTGCGCTCGTCCCACTCATGGAAAACCTCACAGCCTCAAACACGTCTGAGATCGTCCTCTTCTTGTAAGAGGAAATCTAGGCACGCTTACCAATCAAGGAAAATTAACTTCAAGGTATTCGCTGCCGAAAGGTCTCCTTTTCCTAAGGAGATGGATGCCCTTGATGTATCGGAAGGAATAATATCCGGAAGATACAAATGGGAATTCACCTCGGACAACTGCAGCGAAAAACAAGTCGAGGAGGCTTTATTCCAAGGCTTAATAAAACTGGCTTAATAAACCTTTATCATTATAACCGGTGGCGAATACAGGAAAAACAACCACGCCACCAAACACTCCACAATGACTTAAGCTCGTAAGAGAATAAGTCCTAAAATCAACATAAACACACATAGGAATCTATTGTGAACAGGACAATGGACACATTAAAATATTACATTTTAACTCAGACGGTTGGACGAACAAAAAAATAATATACGGTAACGTAATACGACAATTTGACCCAGGCGTAATATTTATATCTGAACATGGGATAAATGACACAGACAGGATAAAAATATTTCTCTACGAAATCTCAACCAAAAATCACAGCGGGAACGTTTTGACGGATGTGCAATAGAGACCAACAAAATGTACTTTGGGACAATTTGATAGACGGACTGAATATAGAAAACGACTCTCGTAATTCTGGCAGACAGTAAAAAGATTAAGAGGCGGACGGACACAAAAGACCATAAAAATTACACGGGCCCATACAGAAATTACGGACGCGGAAGAAATCGAAGAAGAATTCAGACTCTTCTGGGCATCTATATTTAAGATATCCCCGGAAGAGAATAATAACTTTGATTTAGACTTCGAAGACGGAATAATAAATGATCTGAACGACTAGATACACTGAACCCATCCTCACCATTATGTATCGCAGGAAAGGGATATGGAGGGACTCGGCGGTAGAACTACTGCCGAAGAACTCTCGGAAACCTTAAAATCCTTTCGTCAACGAGCTCCAGGGCGTACAGGACTGACACAGGAGAATTTTATTCGAGCCTCGCCTAACATCCTTCTGGGACTCATGAATATCATGAATGCGTGCTTGAACGTGGGTTACTTCCCTGACCACTGGATAGTAGCAAAAATGATATTCATTCCCAAAAGCCGGTAAGCCACCGGACAGTCCAGTTAACTTCAGGCATATATCTCTCTTAGAATTTGCACGGAAAGTCTTGGAGAAAATATTGGCCAACAGGGTGAATACATTCCTAGAGGAAAATAATTTCACAACAACCAACAACATGGCTTCCTAATGAAGCGAGGAACGGACATGGCGCTAGCCGTGATCACCGAAAAGTTGGCAAAAGTAAAAACAGAAAGACGCCATGCAAATCTGGTACTCCACGACATCAAAAAGGCCTTTGACAAAGTATGGAGGAGAGGCCTGCAATACAAAATATTACAACCGGGCCTCGATCCCATACTTGAAAGGATTCTATGCGATTACGTAATGAAGAGGAGAGTATTTGTGAACATTAAAGGTTTCAATGGCCCCGAGTTCGAACTCGAGGCTGATGTGCCACAAGGCGGCTGTATAAGTCCCTTACTTTACAACATATACACCATTGACCTTCCCCAACCTCTGACTGAAGGCTCGTTATACGTCCAATTTGCGGACGATATAACATGATCTGCACGACACATTATCTGAATGTGAATTGTATGGCACAGAGTAAGGCGGTAGAAATCAAAAACATCAACTCTTTCGAGGGAAGATGGAAGATATCTACCAAGGTCTAAAAGTTCCGTGTAATTCCACTATTTCGTCTGACCCTCGCAGACATCCGTGTGGGGGGTGCACGCATCCCATACCGCACGGAGGGCACGGTTCTGGGACTCCGGATTACGAATCGTGGATATGGGCGTCACGTAGCTAAAACTACAACGATTCTTAAACCTGAGTATCCCCAACAAACTTAAGATCTATAATGAATGCATTCGATCCAAATTCCTGTATACCCCGGTCCCTATAAACGCGAGTCCTCAGATCCAACTCGGTAAACTGCAAAGAGTTCAAAATAAGGCTGTTTATATTATAACGAGAATCCGAAGGTGAGATAGTGGAGAGGCAGAGTGAGCTCCATGGCGAACTGGTGTTAACCCCCATAAACGTGGAGCTTCACCAAAGAGCAAACAAGATCTGGGTCAACGTACACTGGCGCCTCCCTCCCGAGTTTGTGGTCTAGCACATGTACTTTGATGATATAGGACACGCAAAACTTTTTAAAAGCAGCAGACTACTCTTTGACAATGACGTAGACCTAATGTTCACTTAGATTTTTACAATCCCCAACCAACACAAAGCCAAACACAATCCCCTTTCACTTAATTAGTCAAGTGCTAATCCCTCCCCCAATTTTAGCGTGATTAACTCGCCAAAAATATCAAAAAAAAAATAAATAAAATAAAAATAAACAAAATAATAAAAAAACAATTAAAAAATCCGGGCCTAAACAACCCAGATAAAAACAAACAAAATCTCTTCACCAAAAGTAGTAGAGATCGAAAAACTCTGTTATAAACCAAAACGCAGAGAAACCAGAGGTGCCCTATCACCTGGGACCTGTCTTTCATTCTACTTTCATTTTCGCTTTCCTATCATTTTTTCCCACTATTTCTCCTACTCTACTACTATATTCCTCACTTTATATGTCCAAGTCATAAAGACGCTCCGAAGATGATCGAATAGATCGAAAGTTCAGCAATTTTAAGTTTTGTTTTTAATAAAAGCATTTAGTAAAAAGAGATAAGAACGTAGGATAAGTTATCTACCATCTACAAGATGCACTAAAAAAGACGCTAAGTGGTATGAGTATCGGACCTCGAGGAGCCTCCATGAAGAAACAGGTCTTGAACCACTAAACACATACTTCTATAAAAAAGGTCGATACATCTGAGCAAGACTAGAGGCTATTCTCCCTATTGAGACTGTAGAAGCTCTAGACCCAGAGGCAGAGGGAGGTGGATACAAAAGATACCTCCCCAGCACCAGAACAACGGAACCTGTACCAAAGTACAACTAATAATAAGAGACAGTGAAATAAAAAAGATCCCAAAATTGGACAAGCTACTATGTTAATAATCGAGCAAGTTGGCTAGAGAAGGGGTTTTGCAACCATATTTACCGCAGTAAGTTGAAAATTCTTTGCGTCGCGTTACTTTCATAAGAGAGATCTGATTGAGGGGGGGAGAGGAGTTGCGGGACCTGGGATTTGAGCGTTTCATGGATTTTCAGGGGTTTCGTCCTTTGAGATTGGGCAAGGAAAGAAGAGGATGGGGGAGAGGCTGGCCCCTTTGACTTTGAGCTAGGGCAAGGAATAAAAAAGTATATGGGAGAGTTGGCCTCACATACATATCTGACTACCACTTCCTTCCTTTTCTCACTATTACCCTCCACCCTCTCTTCCAAACTCCTCCCCCTCTTATTATATCATTCTCTTTTAAGTTTTAAGTCTGACTATTTGTCGCTCCGATCTAGTTCTCTGGCCAAGGAGGCAAAGGAAAATATGAGTTTGAAAACGTGCTTCTTTAACGGCGGTGAACTCGGAGACGCCGAGATGTCGGGAGTATGATTTCCGGCTGAAATTGCACGTTAATTGCCGGTTTCTTCATTTGAATAATGACGGCTTCGGCCATCCGCAATCTTCAGCGGTTTTGGAGCAATTTGTGAATAATTCCATTTCTGTTAATTCCCTGAAGATGACCCTACACGCTAGAAATAAAGAATGTCATATATATATATATATATATATATATATATATATATATATATATATATATATATATATATATATATATATATATATATATATATATAATTTTAAAAAATAAAATGATTTCCAGATTAACCTGAGGTAAAAGGATCATTTTTGGATCATTTTTGTTAATGTGTATGTCACTCACCATTTATGAATTGATTGGTGAGTGAATTTTGAAAACAAAAATGATAAATGATTGATGACGCATTTTCACTTAATGAATCTACGAAAGCGTACACACGCGTATATATATATATATATATATATATATATATATATATATATATATATATATATATATATATATATATATATAGAGAGAGAGAGAGAGAGAGAGAGAGAGAGAGAGAGAGAGGAAGAAGATGTGATTTCAAGTTTGTCACCACTTTAGAGCGCTTTATGTTAACTCCACTTTATGGCGAGATATGGGGTTTAATCTTATTTGGCAAGAGTTCTCCGCAGCAATTCAGCTCGTAGATTCAAATCTAATTTCTTTAAATGCAGGTTGAATAAGAAGATAGTTGCAACACTATTTTATTATGAAAATAAAATTCAACTTTAGTAAGTAATGAATTGAGATAGTGAAACTATTGGGGTCGCGAATGCCTAGAAGAGGACTTAGGGCGCGAATCAATAGTGTGACTGTTTGTTTATGTGAACGCGAATGGGAAGAAGATGTCCTTTCTGATGTGATATGGCATAATCTCGAGAAGGGAGGTATTGTAAGGAAAGATGAGCGAGCACTGCGTGTTCGCCAATGGGCAGAACCTAGGAAATCTTTTATGCGTGCGTGTTCCTGATAAAGCAGTTTTTGTATATCCTTAGGATTGTGGGTTTTTAAGTGAAAATGGGCGAAGTCGGGACGCTGCCTACACATACACAATCTGAACACTCTTTCTTTATCAATAATTATATTTACTTTGCTAAGCTCTAGAATGCAGATAGTGTCCAAATGCAAACAAAAATGACTATCTCTTTGTTTCTTGGCTCGACTAGAGCCAAAGAAAAGCCTATCCCAAGGATTTCAATTTGATAAGCGAATCTAAATTCAAGTGTGGGAGAGCCTGGAAGTCCTTTGCAAAAGGAGAGGCAGGCTAAATTTATATGTGGAGCATATTTCCGTTTTTACCTCTTAAAAATGGGGAATATTGGGACAGAAATTTAGCCTTTGAAAACATGGACAAGGAATTGTCCGTGGACATGATTTCCAGACATGTAAAACATCGTTTTTGAAAACCGAAAATAATTCAATAATACATTGAACATGATGAGGTAAATATATAAATGTAAAATTCATGGCATGAAATCAAACAATAATAATGACAGAAATCAACGAAGACATGAAAAATTAAAGCATAATAATCAATCAAAAATAATGTGGAATTGGATATATTAAAAAAAATAATAATCATGATATTTGCATGACAAAACGAAATAAGAAGAAATAACAGCAAGATGAGATTAATATAATTACAAAGTGAATGAAAACAACATAGTATTAATCAATCCAGCATAAATTACATCTGATGCGACAATCAACAAAAATGAAATAATAATGAACGTCCCTCACTCTTGGTATGTGCAATCCTGATCCTATCATCTCAGCATATCTTATCTGAGCAGTCGAATCATTAAGAATAAAAAGAATAAACTGGGTTGAAAGTATAAAATATTGCGAAACATGAAATGAAACCGCATATTCACATGATTTTAATTTTAGAGATTCTCACTTACATGAAAGTTGAATGGACAAACGCTGCATTTTGAAAAGCTTTTCGATAATTTAAAAAAATAAAATGATTTCCAGATTAACCTGAGGTAAAAGGATCATTTTTGTTAATGTGTATGTATGTCACTCGCCATTTATGAATTGATTGGTGAGTGAATTTTGAAAACAAAAATGATAAATGATTGATGACGCATTTTCACTTAATGAATCCACGAAAGCGTACACACGCGTCTACACACAGGTTATCTAGTGAGTTTGAAAACTAGATGAATGAGTTAACCTGAAATCTTTTGCAAAAAGAAAAGGAAGAAAACTACAGTAAAAAGAGTTGACAGAAAAAAATGTCTTACATGACCAAATGCCCGTGTTCTTAAAAATTGTGAGTGGTCCAGCGGTCATCCGTTTGATTTCCGTTGAATAGGGAATCGCTTCTGCGCAACTTCTAAATTGAAGAAGAAATTGATCCACGATTAATGGTCGAGTAACCTGCAAACCTAAGTGAAGAGTTAAACACTAGACGCATTGTCGAACTTCGCTTGAAAGTTAGCTTTCCAAGTCGGTTCATTGGATGATTTGAGTTATGGGATTTGATTGATCCTTGATTGTGAGTATTAATATGACGAGTGGAAGGTATCGTCTGTGGGGCAGCCAATGTGAAATGCTAAGCACTGTCTAAACCCACTATTGTCGTAACACGAGAGGTCGCTGATTATTTTTTTTTCTGAAACCTCTGGTGCACCACTGGCTAAATGTAAGTTATGTTATGCGGTTGCAATGTTGCATAGGTCATTAGAGCGTCTCTTGTTGACTGACCTGAGATTATTGATGAATGCCCGAATGATGTCTGGGCCATGGTGCTGTTGAACTTTGTCAGCGATAGTACATGAGTTGCGAATAAGTTGATGTAATTTTTGCCATTGAAGCTTGCAGACACTTTACTAATCGAGCAAGTTGGCTAGAGAAGGGGTTTTGCAACCATATTTACCGCAGTAAGTTGAAAATTCTTTGCGTCGCGTTACTTTCATAAGAGAGATCTGATTGAGGGGGAGAGAGGAGTTGCGGGACCTGGGATTTGAGCGTTTCATGGATTTTCAGGGGTTTTGTCCTTTGAGATTGGGCAAGGAAAGAAGAGGATGGGGGAGAGGCTGGCCCCTTTGATTTGAGCTAGGGCAACGAATAAAAAAGTATATGGGAGAGTTGGCCTCTTGAGGAACTCTCTTTTGTTTTGTTTTTTTACTTCGGTTTGGATAAGGAAATCAGAGGAAGGGGGAGAGACTGGCTCATTGAGGAACCTGCGATTTTTTTCCCCTGGGATTGGACAAAGAAATTGTCTTGGCTCTTAAGTATTTTTTGTATAAGGATGTTGCGTGGCATTCATATATATATATATATATATATATATATATATATATATATATATATATATATATATATATATATATATATATATATATATATATATATATATATATATATATATATATATATATATAAATATAAATATATATATATATATATATATTTATATATAATATTGAAAATAATATTCCTTTCACTATCGCAAACTTATGACATAAATGAAGACGACGTTATACAAATATTTCAAACATTTTTCACATTGTGGCAAAATCCGAGACAAACCCGAACTCGCATCAAATCTTAAATATTTCGAAAACCATTCAACCAAAATCTTCAACGAAAACTGAGGGCAATCAAACGTCGTTGTTCAGCTTGATGCACATCGCTATCTCTTATCAGCACAAAGATAAGGCGCGGGGAGGGGGGCATTAATCTGCCTTCATCTAAGAAACCTTTTATTTCTCAGTTGGATCCGACCCACCGGTTGATATACATATCAACAGCATAGAGCAGCCGCTGGAAAGTCGACCGGAATCTCAAATCTATCTACCCACTTACCACATCCGATGTTGTTTAACTTTGCTGTAATCGGAAGCGTTGTTTTCGCTCAGCTAGGTGGTAGCCCGGGGGAGGGGGTAGTATTTGTTGGCCAGAAGGCAACCCGGTCATCTACATAAATACAGCAATTGCCAAAAGTTTTAAGATTACTATATTTTTTCCTAGAAGAAAATTACTAGAACTAATCAAACGTCGCATTTTGTTTTAGTATGTTGTATTATTGGCCCACAAATTCTCTCTTGGGTTCTAACCTTGCGAATTCCTGGCTAAGGTCTCAAGAGTTCAATGTTATTTTCAGCAAAGAACTTTGTTATTGCTTTTGCTTTGTGACAAGGTGCGCCATAATACAGTTACAATCTCCAAGTTGTGGGGTAAAGATGCTGATGAAGCATGTTTTGGTACCATTTTGAGTTCATGGCCGTGTCTTGGGCAAAAATGTTCGTGCTCCAGTTTCCTTAGATGAGAAAAAGGCCCAGCCATGGATGGATAGTCTCCGGATGCAACACAGTGGGAACAACAAATGACTAGTGAAATCGCTCCCCATTTTCTTATCTTAACGAGGGATCTGCCAGAAGCTCCAAACAAGCGGAACGGAGCTTTATCAGAGAATATCACTTTGCCCCACTTTTCAACCTTGCGAATTCCTGGGCCAATGTCATCATTCATTTAGCCCCATATTTTTCAAGATTTTACCCTTTTGATTGAATAGAAAAGCTGTAGAAGCTAAAATCCACCTACTACAGGAACAGAACCTGAGTGCCATTTTGAATTCAGTGAAGGAATGCACCGTTTTTCTCATTATTTTTGAAATGCTGACTTATATATGTATATATATATATATATATATATATATATATATATATATATATATATATATATATATGCAATAATTTAAATACATATTAGAATAATAATGAGAAAACTAAAAATATTTATTAGTCTCAAAACCTTTAGCCATGAATACAATAAAAGATAAGTGGCAAACGAGAGTTAGGTTTAAACAGCTGAAATACGAAGGGAAAGAGGATGAAAATCAAGATATATAAGAAACACCTCCAATTCACAACTCCCGGATTTGTGTGACTGAGAAGAAATTGACCTCCTGTTGCGACAGAACAAACTTAAAGGAAGCAAACATCTTATAACTTTCTCTCTCTGGTTATCTTGAAGACGACAGAGGATTGTGATAAACAGCTACAATTGGGGCTCAGGGCCAAGCCCCCAGGGCTCCAAGTTAGGCCCTCTGTTAGTCATCGTCTATATCATCGATATGGATTATTCTGCCAAATTTGCTGACGACACAAAATGGGGTGGAAGTGTAATGTCAGCAGAAAGCGTCAAAAAGAGATGACCTAGTGTGACCTACGCCAATAGCAGAGTTGTCGGACAAGTCGAAAATACTATTCAACTTAAGATAGTGTGAGATAATGCGCACCGGACATGGAAACCCATGGTCGGAAATCTTTCTACAAGTAAATAGACACCAAGTTAATTCATGAGAAAACATTATTTGTAAATTTAAGGAATGAAATTCATTATTAATACAAGTTAATTACGGGAATGCCATGGTTTATAAATTTAAAAAATGAGAGGTATTATTAATACTTTGTACACTTCCCTTTAATATTAAGAGCTGCAACTCACCCACTCAAAGATTTAATAAGTTCTGAGATTAGAGCTTGTTAATTCCGATCCGTCTTGTTGTAGTATTCGCTACAGCTGTTCGATTGAGTTTCCTGTCAGGGGACTGACTCGGGCAAGGAAGTCGTTTGATGTCGCTTTGGTCCTCCCATTCTGTTGTCATTTTTGCAGCAGGAATAAATAACCTTTTTCAAGTTGACCAATTCAAAACCGGTTTCAAATTCAATTCCCCCTCTAAGAATGGAAATGGATTTTTCCGAGTTGACATTGCCAGCATACTCAACCGACTATAAATCATAATCATAATAATAAAAAAAAACGCAATTAAAACATTTGATCGTAAAACTGTAGAGATAACTGACATGGAGAAAGACAGGTCTGCTGATTAGCACCGTCTTAAAGTTCTAAAGACTGTGCGACCTCATTTGCAGTACGCGGTTCAGTTATATTCCTACTGCCTTCGAAAAGACACAAACGTGATCTGAGTCTCTTCTCGGTCAATTGATAGAGGCGTTCAAAACTTCGATGATTCACGTGGTTTACCCTTAACCAGAATAAGACTAGGAACCACGGCTGATTAGGTTCCTTCCTTTCCGGTATCTTTTTTGCTTTTTGTCATCGCCGATGTGTGCGGGAAAAGCGCATCGCAATAGCCTATACGATAGGCCCTTGTGGCTTTTGTCATCCGTGAAATTATGTTATGTTATGTTATGTTAAATCATCCGCCCTTCACATCGATTCATCTACATAGCACACGGATTTCCCAACCACATGGCCGCATGAACGCTGGTCATTCCTCGAACTACGTCCGTCACTATCGCGCAAGTGTTTCCTTCGAGCAAAAAGCCAAGCTGGAGAAACAACATTCTCCCACGTGTTCCAATTCTGATCCAAGTATATCCTCTCCTGCTTGGAAGATATCAGCCAGAGGTTATTTCCCCAATCGGGAGCCATGATGTTAAGGATCGGTGTCACGCGACAACATATATTAATCATTTAGTTTTAAAAAAGAATAGAGCTAAAGACTACTTCATTCGAATCTGTCTTCCCAACTCCAAACGCTTCCGGTAATTCTTGTCATTCGCGTTCTCCTTCACTGGAACTATAAGACTGTAAAGTACTGCATCTTATTTTAACGTTTAGCTATAGTGTCTAACGCGAAATACACTAGGAAGTTTGTCGTAATTCCAAACCTGAATTTCAAGCATCATTCAACCCGATAAAGATGTCTGATAGTAATTGATGTAATGCGTCATTTTTAATTCAACCTCAAGTAACTCTTTTTACTAGTTATTTTTGTATAAAGGTTTCACTGGTATAATGGTCACCAGTAATGACTCCTTATTGTATGTCCCGGTTCTTAAAATCAACAGTAATGTGGGGCCTTCCACGACGAAGAACTTCCTTCATCCTTTTTATACTGCGAGGAGTCTGTGCTTAAAGGGTTGTTTCCTCCGGAATTGAAGAACATCGATCCTGCTTCCTTTGCGCCAATCTGTCCTTTTTTCGCCTTTTTGTTCCTGGTTACTTATGACACGCTCGATTGGCCCTTCCTTTTTTTCCCAAACTTTCCTTTCCCTCTCCCATTTTTATGCGACTACTTTCCATATCGTCCCCTGACCCCACTTAGCGCTTGCCATTTTTATGGAGCTAAGGATGTCCTTTCGCTGGGGAAGTACTAATGAGACTCAAAAGCCTACTTATTGGCAGGACCACTGTGTGAAATTTAGGCGAAATGGAGGGTTTTCTGGTGACTCGTTGATGGGCTTGTGGAGATGGGGGGGAGAGTGAATTAAGGAGGGGCTTGTGGATAAAGGGAGTGAATTAAGGAGGGGAGACATAAAAAAGTTTCTTGTCTTTTTAATCTTCGAATACCAAAACATGAGCTATGTTTGTATGAAGCGCAAACGCGTGCTCCCTTAAGGGCAGTCGAATAGAGATCACATCGCACCGTTTTCCATATAGTTTCGCAGTTAAACCTCCCTAACGAGATAACTAGCCATTCCTGCTCTAAGAGGCATTAGTGCAGTAGTTAACTGACTGTCAGAGATAAAATGTTACCCCCCCCCCCCTCCTCCCTAGAACCCAACGTCTACCCGTGGCGCCTGAGAAAGATGCAACTGCACACCCAGACAGCCCCAAGGAAAACAGCAAGAATTTTGCGCGGTCGGATGACCCCAGAGCTCTTATCAAGTATGGTCGGGTCAGTCGAACCCAAGGAGCTGCCTCAAAGAATGTCGGGCGCCCCTGGGATGGAATATCTGCATCCCCTGGTTCGCGATATCCGTGACACCACGGTTTTGGCAAGCCGGGCGGATGTCGAGATTATCTTCTGCTGGGTTCCTGGACATGCAGGAATTGCAGGGAATGAGCACGCCGATGAGGGCGCTAAAGAGTCCGCGAGGACTCGGCGACCGGCCAGCGTTTTGCTCTTCCTCACACCGACTACATGGCAGGAATACGGGCAGCTCTTCGGACTGCTTGGCAAAGAAGATGGGAGACGGTCGAAGGGAACTTAAAGTTACGTACCATTGCGCCGCGACTGTTCTCATGGGCCTATCCCTCAATGCCGCGAAGGCTTCAGGTTGCTTTCTGTCGTCTCCGAATTGGACACACCCGCGGGACGCACCGCCATTTGATGGAGTGCTCGCCAACGTCCTACTGTGAAGACTGCGTTGTCCCTCAGACTGTTCGGCACATTCTTGTTGAATGTCCTAGTCTGGGCGATCTCCGTGCACGTTACCTGTCCCGGTACCGGGATGGGCGCGGTCGCTATCGCCTGTCCCTTGTACTCTGGACGAGTTCGTGCACATTGACTGGTGGACTTATAGACTTTTTGGGTGAGGCCGGCCTTCTCCACTTTATTTAACTAGGTTTTGTTTCTGTTGTAGTTTTCCTTGTAGGTTGCACGCTCCTGCGCAAGAGGAAGGCGGACTTCGCCTCGACGCCGGAGCTTGCGTCCTAATTGTTGGCATTTTCCCTTTTATTTTTGTTTTTTCATATTCTTATTTTAAAGTAGACTAGTGCTAGGCTGTCGTGATTGCCGTGACTTATGCCCGAGTGGGTAGTCGCCAGATGGGCTCCTAAAATTAAAAAGAAAAGAAGCTTCCAGCTACGAACGCGACGCGTCACCTCTCTACCATGACTCGCTCGTACCTAAGGTCAGAGTTCACGTCCGACATACGATAGACACGGACAGGCATCTATCACTCGGGTATCGACTTCGTTCTCGTCTGGAGTACTTCCCCATTCATTTCTCAGCGAGGTTAAAGAAGAAGGAATTTTGCAAGCGGAACTTTGCAGCGCCACGCTTACTCGTCGTATCCAAAGCCTCCAATCAATTCGGCTTTACTTGAGTCTGCCCGCCATTTGCACTCTCCCCCTTCATTGGAAGTAATCAACGTGCATTCTCTATCGGACTTTTGTCCCTGTCGAGTCATTTGTATTCCCCCCTCCCCTTTGTTACCCCGGATCTCATCTTATTTATTGTCATTTATTTACTTTTGCTAATAATATTTTCTTTGTATGTAGTAAAGTTATTTTTCTACAATCAGTTTCTCTAAACCCATAACCTATAAGAATTGATTATTTAGGCCATCCGCAATCGATTTTGATTATTTGCCCTTGCACTTGGATCTATATCTCACTTTCTGGCGTGGTCCCTCTCCGCGTCACCGCAGAGTCAATCCTCGGCTAGCATCGACGTTCGCCTCTACGACATTATATTCTGGTTTCAGGATTTTAAGGTCACCCTACAGTATCTTATCTCATTTCTTTTAGGCCTATGACAGGTTCTAAAGGGTGTTATTCTTGTAAATTAAAGGTTCTAGTGTTAGAAACTGTAGAACAGACCTAACCCATTTTACCTTCTGTGCGTATTTTGTATTGAATTTTGTGACCGCATGAAACTTTAACCCTTTCTAGGCCCCATAAAACGTCTGTCGTATTATAAAGGAGTTAATCTTATTTCTTTTTTTTATATTGTGTTTGTCGTTTTCTTCGTGCGTATTGGGCAATACAGGCTCTCGCTAAGTTCCCGAGTGAATATTTCGAGTATAATTAAGAATTCACGCCGTGCGAAATAATTATCGCTGTGTTTGTTTGTTTTTTTAGTAAATAATCGTAGGTCCGACAAAGCCTACCAGCACTCCCGCTGTGCGTCTAAATAATCCCCCCCCCTTTTGTGGTGTTTTTTCTGAAAGTTGGTCGAACGCTATAAAATGTCCTCATTATTTAATATGTTTAAGTTGCAAGGAGAATCGCTTGATCTCAGAGGCAAGGACATCTTAGTTTATATCCAAGCGGAGGAAAGGACCGAAATAAAAGACAAAGAGAAAGAAAAGAGAAGAAACGAGAAGAAAAAGAGAAAGAGAATAAAATGAAAGAAAAAAAAGAAAAGAAAGAAAAGAACGGGAAGAAAGGGAAAGAATATGCCTTCATGAACTTGAAATGAGTAGGACCAAGAACGAGACGCTGTCCATCAGCTCGAGGTCCGAAGCTCTCTTACCGCGTCATTTAAGCTTCTGGTTTTCAAGGAAGGCGAGGATTTCGGAGCCTTTTTAATCCACTTCGAGAAAATCTTCAAAATCAACCATTGGGACATCGAGGCAGATGGAGTGGCTGAATTGTTGCCTTTGCTAAACTCCCAACTCTGAGATATATTGATATCACTCCCCTCGGAGGAAACAATTGATTATTCGACCTTAAAATCGGAGTTACTGGCGGCATATAACATGACTCCAGACTTTTACCGTTCCAAATTCAGACATGCTCGCCTTCAGCTAAGCCAAACATACCGTCAGTTTCGGTACAACCTCCAGCGTCACCTCAACCTTTGGCTCGATGCTTCTAAAATTCCGCATGACTACGATGCCCTCGTTGACTTTTTCTTGAGAGACCAGTTGTTGGCTGCACTTCCAGCTGAAGTCAGATCTTTCGTAAGAGACCGGCGGTGACTCACATTCAAGGAGTGCACAGAAGAAGCCGACATTTATTCAGCAAGCCACAATCTTTATCCGAAAGAATGGAATAAAACGGCCCCCCTTTCCCCAAACCTAAGCCAAACAAAGGTAAATTCATCTTGCAAAGTGGAAGAAACTTTGCCAAGGTAGCTGGGCCGTCGAAGCCGAAACCACTCTTTTCGTCCGAACACTGGGATGTAAAACTGTTCTCTTCAGGCCCCCTACGTCATCTTTCTCGAAGGGACCCATCATTTGTTTTTCCTGTGGTGTGGAGGGCCACGTGAAACGAACTGCATCCAGAACTCTCAGTTCAGGAATAACTCTTCTCACCAGGTACACCAGATCTGTGCCACGTCTGCGCCCCCGTCAACACCATCGTAATCTTCACCTCCCCAGAGCACCTCAAGTCCCGGCAGCCACCAGGTAAACTTCTTGTTTGATAAGAATAACCCTAGAGGCCTTAAGCTCGAATCCAGTACCAATAATGGCTGCCTTGTCTCCACTCTTGTGAGAGATACCGGGTGCATCTGCATAGTGAGGTCGGACAAGCTGCCCTTCCCAGTAGCCCCGGACCATAATAAATTCGCCGACTACTTGGGGTGCGTCAAACGGTTCCCCATCGTTAAGTTCTACATCGATTGTGCGTACTTCACTGGATGGGCAGAAGTAGTAGCAGCCCCTATTAAATTATGTTCCGTCCTCATTGGCCAGTGCCCTCAGGTCTCCCCCAACTCCGTGGCTTAACCTGTGGTTACCCGTTCGCAAGTGGTAAAATATTCGAAGATGCCCTCGCTCCTAGAAACCTCATGTTCTTTAGAATTCAAGGTGGTCATGACTGAAGACTTCGCAAGGAACCAAAAGAACTGCGATTCCATCCGACCCCTGTGGGCTAAGGCCCAGTCAAAATAGCAAGGAGCCACCCGAGAGACAAGGTGATCTCCTACCAAGTTACGGACGGCTTACTTTACCGTGCGTGCTCAGAAAACGGTAAACCCCAAACGGGAGTATTGTGTGTTCCGCGTGCCCGCGTTGGTCATATTTTAACCACTGCTCATGACAGACTATTTTCAGGACATTTTAGGCACACGGAGTTCACCCAGAAGATTTTGAAATATTTTTGTTGGCCAGGTGCCCATGGAGAAATCCTTCGCTACTGCAGGTCTTGCGACATCTGCCAAAAGACTGCCGCCAAAGGGCGAGTTAATCCCGTACCGTTGCAGAGAGGACCCCTAATCTCAGAGTCGTTTTCCTGTTTCGCAATTGATTTTATCGATCCGATACACCCCCCGTCGAGTGAAGGGCACAGCCACGTGCTAACTTTAACTGGATTTTGCCACCCGGTTCTCCGAGGCAGTGCCATTAAAGAATATAGACAGCATCTCTTGCGCGGAAGCACTAATTTCCATCTTCTCCCGCGTTGGATTACCCAAGGAAATCCTGCCTGATCGTGGCCGCCAATTCACCTTGCAACTGATGGAGTACGTTAGCAAGCTTCCATTTTTACCACCCCTTTTCACCCATCTGGTAACGGGATGTGTGAGAGGCTCCCTCAAATCCATCCTCAAGAAACTGTGCGCTGAATAACCCCGAGAATTGCACTGTTTCTTACCTGTATCCCTTTTCGCATAACAGGAAATCCCCCATGCACCTTAGGTTTTGCCCCATTTGAGCTTCTGTATGGACGTAATGTTAGAGGGCCCCTCAGCATTCTAAAGGAGCTCTTCTCCAATTCGAAATTAGACCAGGAAATTCAATCCTCCTACGCTTGCCTCCTAGACCTGAGGCAGAGGTTAGGAAAGTGCGCAGAGATCGCGCATCAGAACGTCGAGACAAACTTGGGCAAGTATAAAACCTACTTTGACTGTAAGTGCCAAGAACGAAAATTTAAACCCGGTGACGAAGTCCTTTTACTACTTACCACAGAGAACAACAAACTTTTGAGCCAATGGAAGGCCCCTTTCCAGTGATCGAGTGACGCGGCCCCGTAAACTACTTGATCCAAACCCCGTCTGACACTACGGTATTCCACGTGAACATGCTTACAAAGTACCATCGACGCGCTTGTACCAATCAACTTATAGCCCTGGACGAAGAATCGGCTTTGTAGTCCAGCTACCCGCTTGACCTCTTGGTCGTACTACAAGTCCCTTGCGTGGAACAAGACACGGAAAATCCTCTTCACGTCTTGCAAGGTACCCCCGATTTCACATCGACCGAATTGAGTGTGAACCTTCAGCTTCCGTTCCCCCAGAAGACCAAATTCACTGATATAATCTCGGATACCCTTGGTTGTGCTGCCCAGTTCGAGCACAATATTCGGCTCACCACCCAGGAACCTGTCCATTCGAAGCCGTACCCCTTCCCCATTCACTTAAGAAAAGCGTTCAATGAAAAGGTAGACATGCTATTGAAGATGGGTATTCCGATTCACCTCATCGATCAGAATTTCCGCATGTTCGAGACTGACCATAAACCCATCCATCTCTTACCTACGGAAAGTTAAGAACAATAATGGTCGCCTCATGAAATGGAGTGTCTCTCTCTCCAAGAATTCCAATTTAAAATTGTATACATTAAGGGTTCCGAAAATTGCCTGGCGACAGCTTAAGCATAATTTCCCTGGATTTGTCTCCGGAGTAATTTCCCATTAATTAATTGTAACGTTAAATGGATTACTTTTGTATATATTCCTGAATAATTCTTGTAGTTTTGTGTACTGACTTATAAGAATATGTGCCATTATTTTTTTATAATTATGTATATATTTTTTACGAGTTACCCAATTCGTATATACCTTTTTTTGTATTGTGGGACCTGTTTTTTTAATATTCTTGTATGTAAGCTCCTGGTTATCGAGACTATGTTGACCCCGGCTATTGATAATTATTCCTGTCTGTCTTATTGTATTATTACTATTATTATTTTTTTTACTTGATATTGTTCGGTAATAGAAATACCAACCATTTCCCGAGTCCCCTTTATTTCACCTATTTTTGTGCAGAGTACCCGGTAACATCTCTTTTGTATTTGTGTCTCTATTGGAAATTTAGCCTTAAAATTACCCTATATTAGTCTGATGTCAATTCCTTCGGAAGCAACATCTTGGGAGGGAAGATGTCAGAGAGAGAAGTCACCCCCCTGCCCCCCTAGAACCCATAGTCTACCTGTGGCGCCTGAGAAAGATGCGCATGCACACTAAGACAGCCCCAAGGGAGCACGAGAATTTCGCACAGTCGGATGACCCCGGCGCTCTTATCAAGTATGGTCGGGTCAGTCGAACCCAAAGAGCCGCCTCAAAGAATGTCGCGCGCCCCTGTGATCCGTGTTGGGTTCCCTCCCTCCCTCCCCCCCCTCGTCGCATCGTCTGATCGGCGTCAGACCTACAGAGAACTTTCGTACGAGCCTGTGATGCTCGCCGAGAATATCCCCCCCTCTGGCGCGCCAAGTCTAATGAAATCCCCGTCCCCCCTTTTCGGGCCTCGGGCGACCCGCTTCCGTCGAGAAATTAGTACCATACAGCCACGTCTTGGTTAGCAGCCACGTACAGTCTCGTACGCCTTGCCCCGCCTCCCAACGCCTTCCAGCTACGAAAGCGACGCGTCACCTCTCTACTTTGCCTCGCTCGTACCTAAGGCCAGAGTACCCGCCCGACAGACGATAGACACGGATAGGCATCTATCACTCGGGTATCGACTTCGTTCTCTTCTGGAGTACTCCCTCATTCATTTCTTAGTGAAGTTAAAGAAGAAGGAATTTTGCAAGTGGAACTTTGCAGCGCCCCCCTTACTCGTCATATCCGAACCGAATCCTCCACTCAATTAGGCTTTACGTGAGTCTCCCCGTCATTTGCACTCTCCTCCCTTTCCCAAGAGGCAATCACCGTGTGTCCTCTATCGGACTTTCGTCCCCGTCCAGTCATTTGTATTACCCCCCCCCCCCCACCGTTTGGTACCCTGTGTCTCATCTTATTTATTGTCATTTATTTACTTTTGCTAATAATATTTTCTTTGTATATAGTAAAGTTATTTTTCTACAATCAGTTTCTCTAAACCCAGAACCTCTACTAATTGATTACACTGGGCTGCATCCCCCAAAAAATTCCTTGCAACAAAGACGGCATTACCATTTCCCATTAGAGTTTTGCACGCTGAATCCAGAAATCATACTCGTTTTTTCAGGGAGGTTCTCATTTTTTTTTGTAATAACCGATACTAAATTATTCAGGTTTATCGTGCAGAAATGCGTCTGAGCCAGGTCTGTAAATCTATATAGGTAAGTAAAGGCAAACAGAGGTTGACAGGTCATTTTATTTTATTGAGAAGAAACAAATTCATGATAAATGTACGTTACACACATAGAGGCATGTACATATCTGCTTACGAAAATCACCATTGTATTTTAATGTTGAGGCCAGCTATTCTCCCTCAAAGGCACGCGTTCGAGACTTTCTCTTGTGTGTCGGTGAATCAGCAGATGTTGCTCGGCTTCTTTGAAGCGATCAGCAGAAATCAGCCATCATCGTCACGCTCCAATTGCCTTGATAGCGGTGCTCCATTTCGGATATATCTTGATGGAACCTCTCCCCCTGTTCCTCACTGAAGTCACCCAAGTTGGCAGGTAAGTAGTCAAGATGGCTATGGGAGAAATGCGTTTTTATGCTCATCCGTACGCCAGCCGTCTCATATGCTTGAAGCATGTTCCCAATTCTTTCCTTGTAGTCATCGGCTTTTGTGTTCCCCAAGAAGCCTGTTTCAACTGACTTAAAACTATTCCAAGCACTTCTTTCATGAGGTGTTAATGCTTCAGTAAAGCCGGTATCTGAAAGAAGCTCACGAATCTGTGGTCCAACAAATATGCCGGCTTTCATTTTAGCATCACTTACAGAAGGGAATTTGTGGGACAGGTACTTAAACCTTTTCCATCTTTCGGAAGTGCGTTTACAAAGTTCTTCATCAATCCCAGCTTTATGTGAAGTGGAGGTAGAAGCACTCTCTCCACTGGTACAAGTTGTAGAGCTTTGAATCCCAAGTTCGCTACGAGTGGTCTAAAGGGCGGTTTAATTGAGATCAAAGCGGTTGCTCACTGCCTCAATGTGCACGGTTCGAAACCTACCCCAGCTCGGATTTTTTCGAAGTAAGAAATAACTATTTCCGAAGAAAAATTATTCCTTTTTCTCGTTCCTGCGCCGAAGTTGGATTTATACAAGGTGTCCCAGAAAAAGGTTAACCGTACTTTGAATTAGTATAACTCAAAACCTATTAAAGGTTTTTGAGTCTTGCAAAATATAACAAATTTAACAACTATTTATCTGTCGATTCTGGAAATTTCATTAAATTCCCTTTTACGATATTGATTAACTAATGAGTTTTGTGGAGGTTATCAAAATTATGTTTGCGCAAGGAAGTAAAATAATCAAACTTCAAAGTTTAAAATCAACAAATATATTTAAATCCATTTTTAACAAAAATACCTCGTCATATAGTTAATACAAATTCATTTTTTATTTTTTTTTATTTTCTAAGCACCGTTTCCTTCCATATGTCCTCCATTTCTTTCCAAGCACAGTTGCGCCTTTGATCGCATTGATTTAACAACTTTTTTGATTAACTTGTGATTTTCTTTAAGTCTATTAACTTCACGTGTGATACTATCTCTTAACTGGTTGATGCTTTGTGGTGGAGTAGAATACACTTTATTCTTTAGATATAACCCATAAGAAATAATCGCACGGTGTTAAGTCAGGAAATCTTGGGGGCCATTCAATCGCATGATTTAGCGCGACAATGCGGTTGTCAAAAGTTCCTCTTAGTTTTGTTCTTACATCAAGCTGTCTATGAGCTGGTGCGCCGTCCTGAATCCACCAAAGTCTATTGAATTGATTGCCGTAAATCTGGCGGAGTTCCGAGAAGATCCTTTCGTTGATCACGCTCAGGTTAGACAGCACATTCAAGTTATTCTCGTAAGATAGCCATTCCCGCATATTCCGATCCGCAGAGACACTTTCTGCTGATAAATACGTGTGTCAAGGTTGAATGCTGGGAGGTGGTTCAGCGACGCATATTGCCGAATGTTATGGCTATTTACCTTTCCATTCATGAAAAAGGCTGTCTCGTCACCAATCACAATGTTTTCCAATAAACGAGCAGTTTTATGGAGAAGCCATTCGACAAATTGTCTACGACGAGGAAAATCAGTTTCAAGAAGCTGGTGTCTTGCATGCATCTTATAGGGATGCCATTTGAAGTCATGTTTAATAATGCGGTTAAATGATGGCTTTGACTGATACATGTAGATTTTCGATATTTTCTGTCGTTCTTATGGTTATCATACGACCCAAACGACCTCTATTTAGATTTAAGCAGGTTCCTTCATGTTGGTATTTGCGAACATTTCTCCAAATTGTGGGCTTACTTGGTGGGGGCCTACCTGGAAAACGTTGTTCAAATGAATCTTGTACTTGTTTAATACTGCCAGTCTTACTAAAGTTTGTGACTACAAATACGCGTTGATCCTTTGTTAACTGCATGATTAAAAAGGTTCTATGGAAGTAAACTTTTACACAGGAACGCTTTGATTTGCTTAGTAAGCAATAATGACGAGACCATACCACATCGTGGTCAAAACCCACTGTAAAATGGCCTAGGCTTTGCTTGAAGAATCTCAAGCTTCGTTTCAATATTTTACTTCCTTGCGCAAACATATTTTTGATAGCCTCCACTAAACCAATTAGTGTATCAATATCATGAAAGGGAATTCAATGAAATTTCCAGAATCGACAGATTAATAGTTGTTAAATAACACACCTTTAGCAGGACCCCCAAATCTTGATTAGATTTTGAGTTATACTAATTCAAATTACGGTTAACTTTTTTCTGGGACACCCGGTATATAACGGGTGGCCCAAAGGTTACTTCATATTTTTAAAAATTAATAACACAAAAACTAATCAAGTTATAAAAGTAGGTGATATATAAAATGAAAGAGGAGATCTTGGATTTTTATTATTTAAATATAATATCCTTCAAGTGTTTTCCATTATTGTTAAAACAAAGGTGGATTCTTTGCACCATATTTTCCATGACATTTTCCAAAACATCAGGAGGGATTTTGTCGATTTCTTCGATGATGCTTTGTTTCAATTCTTGAAGATTATTAGGTTTATTTACGTATACCTTTTCTTTAAGGTATCCCCTAGGGGAAAAACCTGGAGGGGTAAAATCAGGTGATCGTGGTGGCCAAGAAACGTCACCTAAACGTGAAATTAACCGACCAGGGAAGGCTGCTCTTAGTGTTGCCATGGTTTCTCTCGCTGTGTGTGATGTCGCCCCATCTTGTTGAAACCACATATCGTGCATATTCAAATCTTTCAGTTTTGGCAATAAATAATCTTGTATCATTTACTCTGTAAGTGTTCCCTGTTACTGTTACTGTTTTTCCGTCAGCATCCTCGAAGAAGTAGGGACCAATGATTCTCGAACTGGTTATGGCGCACCAGACCGTAACTTTCTGTGCATGAAGAGGCTGCTCATGAATTATCATGGGGTTTTCAGCACACCAGAATCTCCAATTTTGTTTATTAACGTATCCAGTAATGTGAAAATGGGCTTCATCGGACATGATTAGGTGCGAGGTAAAAGTCGGATCATTTGTTAGTCCCAAAAATGCGCGTGCAAAGTTTATTCTTTTTGGTGGTCTGCAATAGTTTATTGATGAGTTATTTGAATTTTGTATGGATGAAGTTTCAATTCTTTTGTTAGGATGCGTTGCAATGATGTTCGAAAAATTCCTAGTTGACTCAAACGTATCCTAGTTGACGTTTGTGGCCGTTGTTGAACACTGGTTAACACACGCTGAATGACACCTGCATTTCGCACAGATCTCGGTCTACCAGAGCGTTCTTTATCACCTGTAGACCCGGATTCTCTGAACCTTGATATCATTGCAAGAATGCAATGCCTCGAGGGACTGTTTCGTTGATTAAATGCTGTTCTAAAGTCCCTTTGCACAGTAACAATTGATCCAGTATGTTTTAAATAAGTAGTCACAATTCTTGCTTGCCGTTTATTACTGTATCTTGCCATTCTGGGTTAATAATTAGTCGGGTATTATTGTGTATTATATTCTTTATATACATATTATAGATAAACAATAAAAATGTAAAGCAACTTTTGTACCACAATAAAACCCCAAGATCTCCTCTTCCATTTTATATATCACCCACTTTTATAACTTAATTAGTTTTTGTGTTATTAATTTTTTAAAATGTGAAGTAACTTTTGGGCCCCCCATTATATATATATATATATATATATATATATATATATATATATATATATATATATATATATATATATATATATATATATATATATATATATATATATATATATATATATATATATATATATATATAATTTCATTTCTGTTCATTCCCGGAAGATGACGTAACGTGGTCGAAAGACGTCTAGGAATAAAGAATGTCATTCGCGGATGTTTTTTCTCGCCTCGAAGACTGTTAAAAAACTTGTAAGAAATATTAAGAAAATACAAGTTAAAATTAATAATGCTGCCACAGCTGTGGACTTCAATAGAACCTGCATATATATATATATATATATATATATATATATATATATATATATATATATATATATATATATTAGGTAATTAAATAATTTCAATATTTTTGCTGATATATTAAAAAAACGGTTTTTTTTTATGGAATCTCAGTACGATCCCTGGAAGTTTGGAGTCAGTAAGATTTTTAGTTTATTTGATGGAAGAAATAATATATCGTGATATACATTTAAATACTCTAGGTACAGTAATTGTTTATTGATTCATTTTTTTGTATTGTTGAATTTCGCTGTTGTATTTTTTAATCAATATGTCAGCCCGTCTGTTAGATTGTTGCCAAAGTTGAACAAAAATGAACTCATGTAAGGTGCCACCTCTATTGAAATCGAGGTTCCGAAATATTCAACAAACAAAATATTTCAAATACGATTTCAAGATACTTTAATTTTGATTTTGAAGAGGTCAGTACTAATTAAGTAGTCTCAGATGACTTGGTTCTCCCAACGGAAGAAGCCAAAGTTAGGAGATTGCTGTCGGAGATTCCACTCAAGTAGATGAATGGCAATTGGAGATTAGTTCTGGCGAGGAGCTTAGCCAGGTGCACTCGCCAGGAAGCATCACATAGAAAGCAAATTGTTGCCAGTCTTTGATTCTTCCCACCCAGAGTGGTATTTCAGAGTATTTGAAAAGAATGCCGAAATATTTAGATGGCCAATGCATTGGAGGCTGTCAAAAAGACCTTTTTATTCGTCTTTTTTGGTAAAGATGGAACAAGATAAACGAAAGAATTTGCAAAGAAGTAAGGGAACTGATCAAATCGAGGCGGCAGAGATGGCAGATTTTTTAAAAATTAGTTCCAATAACATGATTGAAAGCAAGGTTTACCATGATGAGGATTCACGCTATAGTATAAAAACACATTCACCGGTTGATCTCTGTATTTAATGAGGGTAAACACAGACGAGTATTGGCTGGTTTGATCACTGTCGAGGTATGCCTGTGAAGACCTGCTCGGCGCAAGGGCGCATACGCAAGCACGTCGGGCAGATAGCCGACCCTAGGCCGCCTGCGATATGCTTTGGGGCAATTAAAGGAATGGGGGACCGCCTCCTTGATTTTTATACAGTGTGATTTACGGTTGACCGGGATTTATCTAATGGCTTGCCAAGTTGCAGTTCAAAGGATATATAAAGAACAAGACCCCCCAAATATAATTTTAATATACATATATAATAAATGAGGCAATATATATATACAAAAAAGGGGGAACAAATTACTCGATAAAGATAGTTAATTGGATTGTGACAGTTTATAATATGACAAAGTTAAGCGGGATGAGCAAAATTAACATTAACTCGAACAAGAGATATTAATTACGATTGAGCGGGAAGTCAATTCAAAAGTGGATGCGGGTGACGATTGACGGGGTTTAATCAGGGGATTACAACACAAGATCGCTTTACCTTGAAGCGTGGACGTGATCTGAGGGGAGGTAGACCAACGGTACAGGTCTGCGAGAAGATGCTTCGATGAGTCCTAACGAGGAGGACTCGTACTTCTTGTTGAAGAACGAGATTTTCTCTGCTCCAGAGAGATGGAATCTCAAACACGAGACTGTTCTGCGGTTCGGCAGGGAGTCTCAGACACGAATGAATGGAGGTCTTGAAGGGGGTCCAAGATGAGGGGGGGGGCGCACAGTTTTCCGGGAACAAGGTGGCTTGATAGCTTTCCTCTGAACAGGGGCCAAAGCTTTACGAAAGGAGAACTGCTGGTGAGATCTACACGCTGAGGTACGACTCGAACCGGGGTTGCGGGACTTTGCGGGGGAACAGACAAAATGGTCTGGACGGAGGTACTGGCAGACTCTCAATCTCCTCAGGGGTTTGGTGGACTCAGGATTAAATAGCCAGGTGGTTAGTCCGATAGAAAGCCCCAGGGCATGGCCGTCCCTAGAGGATTCTCGACGTCAGTCTATGTAAACTTACTTCGAGATAACGAGTCGGATCGGACCACAAAATTTGCCTCATGTTATGGGGGTAGGGTTAGTACGGCTGCGCTCATCGGGGAATAGATATGCCTGGGAAGCATGGGGTGAGAGCTCAGCGTTATCGCGGGGGAGGGGTGAGCGAGGAGCGTCCGAAAGCAAATACAGCTGGGTCGGGTGACTCAGCGCGCGACTGCTTCCTTCTCGAAGATTCTAAACTTCCCACGCCAAGGAGCACGTGGTTTATAGCGAAGGGGCTGAAAGGAGTATTCCGAGGGGGGCTTCCGTTCACGCTGGTCCTTCGAGGGCATCCCCTCACAGTCACGTAGTTTGTTTGTCTCTTAAAAACCACTTCGCAAACAATTTCATGATGAGAAATGCATAGAAATTACTAAATTGAACAATACTGCTAGGTGTATTTGAAATTTTGATCCAAATTGTAAGCTAAACAGTTAGATTTGTTATTTATAAAAGCCAAGTGTCGCTTATCTTTGTGTGGGTGTTTGGATGGCTTCCTTCTCTAGGCTCTAAGGAAGGTTGTGGGGTTGTATGAAACTTGCTGCTTCGCCTTCATGAAAGCTTTTGTTTGCACATATTTACCTGGTTTATTTTGGTGCAGCCTGATGTAATCCATTTGAGCCGTGGTAAAAAGCCAAGTGGTAATCCAGGTCCAAAGGCATGAATACTCCGAATGCCACTTCCCCTTATTCATCATTTCCTGCTCAGATTTAACTATTGCGCTTCCTTTTCACTTCGAATGTTCACTTTTCCCGGTCTATATATTTCATTTTTTGTTCATTTTCTCTGTTATACCCACCACCCACCCTACCCTTGCCCAAATAGAAAGCACCGCTTTCTATTTCAGGGAATTTGGGCCACATCGGGTGAGGTTATTCTCCGGATGGAGTTGAGATTCGGGGCACTTCTCGGCGGTTGCCATAAGCTGTAGTTACCCGCGTTTCGGATCCCACGTTAATCAGTAAGTCCCTGCTAATAAATAGAGGTAGATCGGTGGCATAAACCCAACCATTAAAAAAAGAAAAAGTTGGCTCCATTTTTTCACTAATGAAAAAGCATTTCACTGCAATCTGGCGGCGAAAACCTGAAGTTCTGAGGAGAACGCAGCTGTTGGTTGCAGGGAATCGAAGGGTGCTTGGTTCCATTTTGCTCGTGCAAGAGGGTTGTTCCTCCTCGCTTTAGAACCCCACATTCTTTTAGCTTTTATGAGGAGAACCAAGTAACGTGTTGCCCATAGCCGGTGCTGTACGAGGCCTCGACCAACTCACGAAATTTTAGACTATGTTATAAAACACCAGGGGGAAATAAAAGGGCTGTATTTTGAGTGGGAGGACAAGGGTTATTAATGTCCTGAAAGATTTGTTCTACCATGTGTTTGTTCTGGTTCTTTGTTTGCCAAAAAGATTCACATAATTACGAATCCAATAGGGAATGCGAGCAGTACCACACCTTTATTTCTTATTTTGGGGGCGACTAGAACCGGTCGGTCGTCGGTCCATCAGATAAGGACGGTCCTTTCCCACAGAACGGTGTTTGTGCAAATCGCGTACTGCTCTTAATTTGTCTCTGCAAGTAAAATTAAGCATTTTAAAGTTGTTCCCTCCTCCTCAAAAGATGACAAAACACCAGTACACAGGTCAAGGACAACGTATTATTAGGTTCTCCCCCTAGAATGCGAGGAAGATAGAGGAGGTGAACATCCGTGAAATATTTATTGCCGCTGGTCCTCGTGCAGGCAATGGAGCCGAGAGGGAAACTGCGGTGTTGGGCCATCATGTTACACAAACTTCCATATTTCACTTGCGGGGGATAAGGATAAGGGGAAGTCTCACCTCCAGATGACAGCTGTCTCTTTCTCCTGACCGCCCTCCTTGCGGGCATGGTACCCTAAAACAAAGAAGCCTCCAATGAGGGGTGTTAGAGGGTCAATAGTTAAGGAAATCATCATCAAGGTCGAGTCATTCAAAATAAGCCAACTGCGACCATCAGCAGGAAAATAAGTCTCCTATAGGGAAAGAAGAGGGAAGCAGACATCATAAGAGTCGCGGTGATTTACGGTGACGAAAAGGATGATCCGATTCCACGATTAAACCCAAAAGGCAGGACCACAGGATCTCTCCACGTATAAAAGACCTGCCATGACCCAACAAGGGGTGACAGAAGACACTAAACGCAGTAAAAAAAAAACACCGTACAAATGAGCGCTCATGAGACCCCAAATGCGTCATTTTGAGGTCTCTTGGGACGAAATTATCGCAAGGACTATCGGATAGCCCTTCACCCTGACCTCTACTCGAATAGGGCTGACCAAGCTGCGTTGCAGCATTCCTCTTCTTTTTCGAGCCGTTTCTATTTCTACTCATTTGTCCCCTTTCTTATTCCTTTTGTCCTTCGCCTTAAAAAGAAAAATGTCAGGAGGGAAGGGGGCTAAAGAAAGAGGGGTCGATGGATAAAAGGTTTGCAAATTCTCAGTTTCAAACTTATTTATATAAAAAAATGCGATTATTGAGAGGGAAGATGGAGGGATGGGGAAGAGACAAGATGAGAGTGAGAGAGAATTTGTTCCTTCGAAAGGTAAATTGAGGAAGACCTATTCATCTTTAGTAATGACGGGGAACGTGCATTCCCCTCCACTAGATGCACGATGCGATATCACTGTCTATCACTTCATTCGCGTGGAATCGAACCAAGATCGTGTGAAGAAAGTACCACCCAACTCGACGACCAAGCTCCTCCCAGCCCGGTCTCTATATCGGCGCGCAGAGCCAAGCTCCAATGTGAAAGCAGAGTGAAAACATCGCGTACCTCAATAAGCAAAGTTAAACCACATGGAGTATCGGTATTCGCTCAAGTAGGTCCCTAGTAGGGGCAATTTTGCGGCTGCTGTCATAGGTTGCAATGGCATCTGGTCAGAAGCTCACGTTTAACTTTATCTCCCCACTGAGATATAAACCGGACGTTCAGCAAATCGGGTATTTTGAAAAGTAAATGAAGGTTACTAAGTAGAAAAGAACAGGGACAGTGAGAAAATTAAAAGATGAAAGAGACAGTAGTAGTAGAGTTAGTCACCCCTATATGCTAAAACCAGAAGGAGTCTCTTCGTGAAGACCAAGTTTATACAACCACTGCACGAACTGAAAAGTATAAACTTGAATCCTTTTGAAAAAGAGGGAAAACTAAGCCACCACGACAATATAAGCTTCCCCCTTTTTATCTCTATCTTCATTGTTCTGCCACTTTTGCTTTCTCATACAGTCCTTTGAATCATTACAGCCATCTACTCAATTAATTATTAAAACAATGAAATAAAATGATTTTGAGTTATTTATTTCCAAAATAATAAAATAAATTAAGCGAGCAAATAGTGATTAACCCGCTCTCAACCATCCAGTGGGAGATCTGACCACCTCGTCGAAAGCGCATCGAATTTCCGAGCTGCGTGAACCGTTCAAAGGAAGAGGGCTATTAAGGGTTATTAATGGAAGGCCACTTCCCTAATATTTTCCAGGTCTCAACATCTATAGACTTTGACCCATCATCTTCCTGTAGCCGATAAAAATAAAGAAGACAAATTATAAGATATTCATATTACCGAAACTTCGGCCATTCTTGAGGTAAGAGTCACCGACGAAACAGGGATTTATTTTTGCCATAGGAAAAAAAAGGTTATCCCAAACAAACTCTGACGAGAGAAAAGTGTGACACAAGTAGTCTGAAGGGGAGGAGATGCGAGACCCCTCACCCCCTTCCCCTTTCAGTTTGCTTAAATTGTGGGCCATTCTTAATTCTTCTTCCCATTGAAAGGACAGAGAACTGAACGTTTATTTTTCAGGTAGGGTAACGCCCCTCTTTATGTATAAGGGCAGTGAAAATAAGCGGTGTAGGGGGAAGGGGTCATAAAGATTTCCCTCGGAAATACAGGAGAAAAAAGAAGAGGAAGGATAAGGGAGGTGAAAGTGAAAACAGAAAGTACGCATGCACGAAAGTCTGTGAAAATATACTGCCATATAATTAAGAAGGGCTCGGAAATATCAGAGAGAGAGAGAGAGAGAGAGAGAGAGTCACAAGGAGTCACAAAGAAAAGTTGTACCTCAAAGGACATTGCTGTCCATACCGTGGAGGTATTATTTTGGGAAGGCAAAAGAGAAAGCATAGCACAGGCGAAGGCTCTCCCCTCCCCCCTCTTCTACCCGCCTTTGCGGGCACAGAGAGCGGAAAAGACCCTAATTATGATGTAAAAAAGGATCACAATCAGGAAATTTTAATAGTATAGAAGAAAACTATTTTACTTGTTTCTATAATCCACGCTCTATACATATTCATGGAGTACATCATCCAATCTAAATTTGAATTGTTCTACAGACGAACTATTCACCACCTCGACCGGAAGACTGTTCCATGTAGCGCAGATCTTATACAAGAAGTAGTTCCCGCAAATACTAGTCTGGAATGGGGCAAATCCAGCTTGTAACCATGGTTATGGATCGGATTTGTGTTCGACGTGAACATCCTTCGGTAGTCCACTTTTTCAACACCCCTTAATATGTTGAATGTCTCTATTAGCTGGCCTCGTAATCGGCGGGTCTCCAAAGAGAAAAGCCCCAATTCTTGAAACCGATGCTGATAGCCTTTCTGCCTAAGTGATGGAATTAGCTTGGTGGCCCTAGCCTGGACACGTTCTAGTCTATCTATGTCTTTGCGCAGTGTAGGGAAATAGAATTGAACGACGTATTCCAGGTGAGGTCTGATTAGAGAGTTGTACAATTTGAGGACAATCTCCTTATTACGGAAGCGAAATTTCCTCTTTATGTAACCTAAAAGTCTGTTTGCCTTTTTTTCTACATCGGCACACTGCCTGGAAAACTTAAGGTCGCTGCTGGTTTGCACACTCACGCCCTTTGCCAGATTTGTCACCTCCAGAATTCTACTTAACAAGTGGTAGTCTTCTCGAGGTTTGGCATAGCCATATTCGACTCTTGCAACGCGCTAACGTCATCTCTTAGAGGGACTATGCGCTGGAGAACTAGTTTGTACCTATTTATGTGCAGGAATAATTCCTTTGGGTTCTCTTTGCAGAGGAACTCTACCCGAAGTTCCTCGTTGCGTTTAGAGTGGCGCACTAGTGTTTTAACAGTTCTAATATTTTTCTTCTATACTACATGTGATTCTCGTGGCCACCACCACGTCTCCAATTAGCGTAGCTTTTTTTCTGTTGCGAATTGCTGAGCCAATGTTGCGATTGAACTATTTGGGTTTAAAAAATTCTTCATTCACCTCTTGTTGGGGAACGAACCTGGACTGTTGGTTCATGAAGCGGTCTTTGAATCTCCGCCAGTTGGCTGAGGTACTTTCACCACTTACAGGTTCCAGTCGGCTTATCGCATCTCGTAGACCGTTGAAGTTGACGCGGCGGTAATCGGGTTTATAACAGCATCGCGAGGGGGACTGCCGCACGCAGCGCGTATGGTGAATAAGACTGTTTCGTAATCGCTACCGTCCAGACATTCACCCACGCTCAGTCCATATACCATGTCATCCTCGGTGTTGAACACCAAGTCCAACAGGTTCTCACCTCTCGTGTCCTCTTCGACCCCCTGTGTCAAAAAGTTATGGTCAGCGAAGTCGATGAGTCGTCTCCCCTCCCCATTGCACGATCTATCACTCCAGTCAACTTCACGGCAGTTAAAATCACCCATAATCAGGCTTGGGCAATTTTAAACCAACTCGGCAAGTTTAGCGTACAGGTTTGAGTTCACTTCCTCGGGTTGACTTTGCTTTCTGTATATCCCCAAGAGTTGGTATGGGGAGTTGCCAAGATTTATGTCTACTCAGAGGATCTCGTAGACACTTCTAACATTGCAATAAACCGCGGGAAAGCAGTTGCGGGCGTATACCAATACTCCGACGCCTTCTCGATTGGGTCTATCGCCGTGAAACATTGTGTAACCGGGAATCATATACTCACCCTCGTAATCTAGAGTGTCAGTATGAAGCCAGGTTTCTACGATGGCAACTACATCTATTCGGATGTCACCGGACAATACGACCACAAGGTCATCCCACTTGTCTTGTATTGACCTAGTGTTAAGGAATAGGCATTTAAGGGAACGCGGGCTATTCCTCAAGTCCCATACCCTTAGGCGTTTCCCTGCGGTACGTTCGAGTTGTTTTACCCTGAAGCGAGAAAAGCACCTCGAACGACCCCTAAGTTGCAAAGACCTGCCCCATGGTGCAGGTCTTCGCCCCTAGAAGGTTCCCTACTCCCCCCGGTTTGAGATAAAGCCTGTTCGCCAGAAACGGGCGCACTGACGTTTAGTTCCTTAAACTCAAATCCTGCCTACTTCTCATGGGAGCACGATTCCCCTCCTCTGCGGCAGAGTTCTCTATACTCTCCTCCGCCTGAGGTGCGTTGGGTTCACCAGTGACGAGGGCCTCTTACCTCGTCTACTGAGATGTACACTATCCTCTGTGTACAGGTCGTCACATCCAACAAACCGATCAAAAGGGTCCAAGAATTTGATGGCTATCATTGCACACATATGCCCTAATCTCTCATTGATACCCAGAAGTTTGCTAGTTGCATGCTGTCGTGGTACAACCACTCTATACCATACACTACTTCTATATCATGTGGGAGGGGAGACTTAATCACCTACTGCAATCGCGAACCGTTGTAGGACTGATCGCAGGGATTAACGACCAACTAGGAGGTCACACTTGAGGCGTTGGGTTTCAAATCCTTAATAATCAAACAGAGTGCATAAATGGTTGGCGAGATTTACTTGAATAGGACGAGAGTATCGTTCAAGGTTAGTTAAAGATGAAACAACAAAAATAATTTTATTTACACAGATCAAAATAAGAATAATAATAGGCAAAGGGGAATTATTTAAATTGAAAGAGTCTCTTGATAATTATTATGAGGAGAGATTCTCAAATGGAATTAATTGATTAATGTTACTAGGCTAAGATCAAAAGAGAAACTTGATAATACTAATAATGGAGGTGGTTTCAGTCTTACGGGTCGATGACTTCGAGGAGGGTCCTTCTTGCGATAAGGCGAGTGGGGAACGACCCGATGGGGCAAGTCAAGCACGAGCCAAATGAGGAAGGTGGGGCACGATCCGAACCAACCTTCCGATGAAGAATGTGGGAATTCTCGTAATTCCACTGAAAGAGGAATCTTCTTTTTCCTCAAAGGTGGAGATTTTCTTCGGTTCGATTAAACGAAGGGAGACTGTTGCGAAAATTCAAAGGCTTGCCGTTCACAGAAGCTACAAATTAACTTGGGTAGAATCACGGCTGAAGAATTCTTGCTGTCTGACGAACACTCACGGGACGAGACGATAAGGACGGCCTTGAGGTACGGGCTGGACTCCTCGAACTACAGAAGAACCCGAATATTTGTATGCCTGATTATGGAGAGGAAGGGGGAGTTTGGAGAAAGGAGTCACAAACTCCAGACATCTTAATCCGAAAGCGGAGTCGATTCATCATTTAGCAGCAAGGGCGAGACATAGCGGCTCTTTCACACCTCGTCATCGGGGGGTGGGGGGAGTTTAGGATGAGTTCACAGGATTGGAAAATATTTTCCCAACGTGCTCAGGAGTCGAAAATTCGAGAATGTTCGAATAGGGAATGACACCATAACACGTGGTCTCCGATAAGTTGGGAAGGATGGGGGGGGGGGGGGTCAGAGGTTGTTCTTTTACACCCTTTCCTTCAATACGATGGAACTTTTCTGAGAGAGAGGAAAGAACAAGGGACATTGCAAATTTGGATAGGATGAATTATTATTGAGGCGACAGCCGCCCCCCCCAAAAAAAATAAAACATGGAGGACCTGACCTGTATTCGACAGGCTTACAAAAAAACTATGATATTAATCTGAGCAAAACTTAATGTAAATGGGTGGAAAAAAATTAAAAAATATTTAAATTAAGGAACCAAATTAGAACTTTGTCTAAAAGGGTAGTGGAACAACAACACACCCACAAAAAAGCACAAACACTGTAGTAAATAGGTATCTACAGGGACCATAGATATATGTACAGAGTTAAAAAAAGAAAAATAATATATACATGATTAGCTGACGTGTTTACAGGCGACCTATCATTTAATGGATTAGCCAGCATTGTCGGCTTATGGATTCCGGCTAAGATTATCAGATATACAATTTTCGGTACCCGTATATACCAAACTTTAAACTGATATTGTTGGAGTTACAAAAGCCATCGCATTATACGTCCGTTCTTGTTTTTAGTATTTCGGAGGTACGACAAAGTGCGATGGTCAGTCTCGACAATAAACTCTTTCCTTATTAAATACATGCTAAAATTGGTAATACTCCATACTATAGCTAAAGCTTCCCGTTTTATTACCGAGTAATTACGTTCTCGGGGCAGTAGCTTTCGGCTGGCGTAAGCCACCGGGTGGCTTTCACCTTCGTCAGAGTATTGGAGCAGCACGCATCCAATTCCTTCGTCACTCACATCCATCCGGATGCCGAAGGGTTTAGAGGGATTAGAGAGCCTCAAAATGGGGGGGGGGGACGCTAGCTTGCCCTTGAGCACCTTGAATCTAGCAGTAGCTTCGGGATTCCAGGAAAGGGGATCTAGGGATCTCTTCTGAAGGAAAGCACTTACAGGGGCGGAAATAGACGCGAAGTTAGGGATAGATCTACGGTAAAAGGAGGCTGATCCCTTGAATGACCTCAGCTGTTTCTTCGTGTGGGGAAGGGGCATCTCGACAATGGCTCTGACCTTTTCGTCCTGGGGGCCCATCTGATTTTTCAAGAGAACAGGCTCTTGAGTAGTAGAGACGATGTCTTTGCGGCCTGTACACCACTGCTACTCGATAAGAGGTGTTGATAAGATCTATGTCTAGCCCTAAAATCTCGTGGCCACATCTTACCTTGCATTCGACAGCGTGGACACAGTTCCATATCAATACCATAACTTCGCCGCCCATTCGACAAGGTCGGTCACGGTGGAACACTGTATAACAAGGGATCACAAACTCACGCTCGAAATCTCGATTGTCAGTATGGATCCACGTTTCTACGATCGCCACGATATCTATTCGGTTATTGGAGGCCAATACAGCCACAAGTTCGTCCCACTTGTTTCGTATTGACCTCTAGTTAAAAAAATAAAACATTTAGGCAACGCTGGCTAGTCCTCACGCTGCCTCCGCTATCGCGTTTCCCGACGACTCGGTTGGAATGTTATTCTCAAAAAGGGACGCATCACCATGAGCTCCTGGGTCTTCTTCCCCTGGGACCGGTTCTTCGTCACCGGTAGGGCTTCCATTACTCTCGGGTTACGGTGTAGCAGGGCCTCCTGCAGTAGAATATCCCGCATTGACCTGCTCTCGCGGCTCGTCTTGAGTCTGCTCGTTGGTATCCGTCGAGTTGTCGATTCGCTCGTCCCGTGCAACTTTCAATAACCAGAAGGCATTCCTGTCGATTAAATTGGTCAGGAAACTCCTCCTCGCATGTTTAGGTGGACCCAGTCCTACGCATATAGGTCATCTCGTCCGAAGAACAAGTCGACCTGGTCTACAAATTTAATTCCTGTCAAGGCACAGAGGTGACCTAGACGTTCGTTAATGCTAAGATATTTGCTAATTGCGTGCGTTGTAGCAAACTTCCTGGGTAGCATCCACACGAGCATGGCCTTGCTTGTCTTTGAGAGAAGATCCTCTGCAATCTTCATTGATATCATGACTATATGTTCCGTTTGCCCAACTCTACCCCTTCTAAGGAAAAGGTCGTTTCCACTACCCATTGAGGAAAGTACGGAGCTCCTGGAGAAATTCCGTATCTTATTCACTTCGTCTCAAAGTGCCTCATTATCCGTCCCGGGGAAACATCGTACTTCCCATCTGTGGCACTTCCCCCCACTCAGGTGGTACTGAATGCCTCGCAGCTGCGAGTCTTTCAACACTAGGAATTGCGCCTCCTCGTCCGACAGGACGGCAAAGCGATTTAGGGTTCTCAAGGGAGTCTCTACGGCAAATGAGGGGGGAGAGGTCGTCTTCTGCTGCTTCTTCTTCTACTTCTTACCTCTTCTCTTTTTCCTTCTTACTTCCTGAAACTCTCCTTCGTTTGAGCATGCACCCCTGACCTCCAGTGAAATCCCCACTGCCGGTGCCGATGCGCTCGTATCGGTGGGTTCACTGTTGCTCACTGGTGCTCCTCTCGCAGCTGCTACTTGCCTTTTCTTCTTTCTTCTTCGCTTCTTTTTCTTCGAATTGGTCCTAAGATTTACTGCAGCAGCGTCAATAGGAGTTCCTACAGGCCCAGTGTTATCGTTTTCGATATTCTAAGGGGTTCGTTCGAGCTGCGCCCGACACAGGAGTTCTCGCCGTCTCTAGGGTTGCGGAGGATCTAGCGACGTCAGCATAACTTTGCTCTGTTCTTTGACTCCCTCTTTTAGCGCTGCCAGGGTCTTTTCGACTTGTACCCTGTCCGGATTGGGTAGTACTGCTCTCTTGCATCGAGTCTGCGGCAATACTTTCCGCCACGGCAGCTCCTCTAATGTCGTTCCTATTTCCTGGAGGTGCCCTGGAGAAGAACCCTCTCCTGAGTTAGTGAACTGCGTCTTGAAGTTCGCCCACTTGATTCCGCAGGTTTTTCAATTCCACAATGCAGTTTTCTTCGAATTGACCAAGTTGATTTCTCACGAGTGCCAGTTCGCAATGGTGACGCTCTTCTGCTTCACTCATCTTCCTCTCCAATACCAATTCTATGTCGTAGAATCGACAGACGCTCTGACGAGTGATGTTCTTAAAGCTCCTCTCTTTAAAATCTATACACCAACGAATGCCTCCGCACATAGGACGTTCAGTTTTTTAAATGTTGGGTACCAGCCATTTTTCTCTATTTACTTTTGTCAGCTGACTAGGCGCGCGCTAATATTATGGGGTAGAGTTTATAGGGGTTACCAGTATATATGAATGAGGAATTAAGTATCTGACTCAAAAGATGAATTCTTCCCAATGATCTTATTTTAAAAGGGCTTACCGAAGGTCTAGGGTAATCGAGGTAAAGAAGGACGTGGCAAAAATATATATTTTATTCCAATATTGGCCTATAACGGGGCAAGCGACACGTCACGAAGTTACTTTGCCAGCGACTAGCAATCTATATATACTCAACGCGAAGTATTAAATTCTGGAGGGACAAGACTTGATGAATTTAAAAGGGGGTTCTGTAAACGCTAATACGGGTATGACAATACTAATGACAATTATAATGCTTAATTATGAACTCCCTATTCCTCTCATTGCTCACGTATATATAGTTTCATTTCCAGGGGGACGTGGCCTAGATTCGACTCCGGGACAAATCTGTCGTTGAGCTCATCACAATTTCCTGGGTAAATGACTGACCTACCCCCTCTGTATACCATAAAACCACTAATTCAAACTCTTACATCCATTTTTAGTCTTGTCATGATATAAAAATTAAAAAAGCCATTGTAATATCTATTTTTTGGGAGAGGTTTTAGAATCTGTGACTTATGGTTCTTGTCCGATGAAATTACTTTCATTACCTGTACATTTATAGAACTAAAATATCCCCTCCATATCATCAATGAATGCTTATCCAAGACCAAGTCAAACTTCTATTTCCTTAAAAGTAGGAACCCAGATACTAAATGCAACTGACTCTTCCTTCCATTTTCTGCATTACTCAAAGGTTTAAATAATATCCTTTTCCCTAACCGCACCACTTTTAAATACCCTTCGACCATTAAAAAATCATTCCCTACCACCAAACTTATAGAAAGAACCAAGGAAGCAGGAGTCTATTTAATCCCCTGTAAAGAAATTAACTACCCTTTATTTTACATAGGCAAAACAGGAAGAAACCTGGATAAGGTAATGTATGAACACAGAGGAGACAGAGGGAAAACAGAGCCTCTTGCCTTTTCACACACAGTAACAACTTCAATCACCCAATAGACTTCCCACAGGCCAAACTAATCTACCCCTGTAAGTACTTCCGCAAAAGAAAGGTCATTGAATCCAACTTTATAAACGAAATCCCGAACTTTAACCTTTCTGATGGGCAATTCAAATGCAGCCCCTACGTCAAAGATCTAATCTTAAAAGATATCTTTAATGAACTTAAATTCACCGCCCCCTGATTAGGAACTCCAATTCGATCTCTGTAAACTATATATATATATATATATATATATATATATATATATATATATATATATATATATATATATATATATATATATATATATATATTGTACGCTTGGTGTATTCTTAGTGTATTCTTAGTGTTCGACTGAGGCTGACATGACAAACTCCATGCCGAAACTGGTCTCGAGATAATAAATACTACGATTCTCCGCAGTTTTTTTATTTACATATTTGGAATCTGTCATTGGATTTAACAATTATTCTGATATATATATATATATATATATATATATATATATATATATATATATATATATATATATATATATATATGCAAATTTTGTTGAAGACCATTGTGTATTGCCTTAATTAATTTCCTTTGGCAACTTTCTCTTCTTCTAACTATCTTTTTTATTCCATCATGTAGATGGTGGATTAATTGTCCAGTATTTATCTCTTTTTTAAATGAATGTGTTTGGTAAAAAACAAACTAAATTGCTAAGGTTTCGATCTTATTCGATCATCTTCGGAGTGTTTTGAAATGTTCTTGCCTCCTTTACCGATGTAATGAGTGGAGTGAGGATTCAACAAAGACTGCTACCCAACTACAATAATATATATATATATATATATATATATATATATATATATATATATATATATATATATATATATATATATATATATATATATATATATATATATATATATATATAAGAGAGAGAGAGAGCGCGAGAGCGAGAGCTAGAGAGAGAGAGTTACAATGAAAGTAAGCACGTTAAAAGACCTTTCGATCCATGCCGAGAAGATGGTTGTTTCCCTATTCTATTATATATACAAAAAAATCTAGGAGTTGGAAAGTCTCTTTACCCTCCTCTCACACCCGCTACACGGGTACGGAAAACCGAAAAGATACCTGGTTCAGTTGAAATATAGAGCTCAATCAGGAATTTTGATAGTAAAGATTTTGAAAAATTTGTCATCAAGTAATATTTAATAGTTAATATTCCTTATTACTTTATCTAACCTCTTTTTAAATGTGTTAACGGTGGGACTGGAGACTACCTCTTCCGACAACTGATTCCATACATTTACAATTTTATACGGAAAATTTTTTCACATACATTGAGTCTGTACTTTTTCGCAACCAGCTTCATGCTGTTATTACGTGTAATATTTCTATTGAATTCAAACCAGATGGAGTAGTCCACATTTTCGATTACATTTAAGATTTGATATACTTCAATTAGTTGACCTCGTATACGTCTTGTTTCTAATTTGTAAATGTTTAACTTTTCCAGCCGTGTATCATAACTGTATTTTCTTAATGATGGTATCATTTTCGTAGCTGTAGCTTGCACTCTTTCTAATCTTTCTATATCTTTTCTGAGCGATGGTGACCACCCCTGGGCACAGTATTCTAGTTGTGGTCTTACTAAGGCATTGTGCAAGTTAATTAATACGGACTTGCTTTTATAGCTGATATGTCTCTTAATGTAACTGAGTATCTTTCGCACTTTTTTCTACGTTAACACAGTGTTGTGTGAACTTGAGGTTATTTGACACACAAATACCGAGATCCTTTTCAATTTTTGTTTTTGCTATTGTTTTATCAAGGAGTTTGTATTCTGCCTTCGGATTTTTGTGGGCAACATGCATCACTTTGCATTTTTCAGGGTTCAGTGGAAGTTTCCATTTTTCAGACCATTCGGCTATGTGGTCAATCTCCTTTTGAAAAAATGTACTATATCTTGCTCGGTAATTATACTTTTACCCAGTTTACAATCGTCAGCGAATTTGGAGATTTTAGAGATCATTTCCACTGTAGAAGTATCCTCTAGAATAATATTATTTCCCCACCTCCTAAGATATTACTTTGGGAGAGAAAGCAAGCCGTTACTCACCTCCCCCCCCCCTCTCCGACTTCACCTTTTTTAGACTTGCAGCCAGGTCTCCACAAAATTCACACCGAGGCATGACGCTGAAATTAAGGCTACCTCCCCGCCGTTTTAATCTCCCCCTTCCCCCTCGTATCGGGAGATTACTTTGTAGGTTCGCCGTGAACCGCTTTTATCGCTCCAGCCACTGGTCGTCCGTCAGGACCCGCTGATTCCTGCTGTTGACAATTCTCCGTAAGGAGACGATCAGTTTGTCACGCCCAATAACGAGGGTTCGAGAAGGTCTCAATCTCTTTCCCTGTTTTGGAGAACTCCGGGTATATATGCACCCTCTCCAGGATTACAGACAGATTTGGTTAGACGAGACTTCACCGAAAGGAGTTCGATTCACGGAAGCTCTCGCCCGAAAAGTGTGAGTGTCGGTCGCAAGCCACGGAAGAGCTGGATATCACACCCGTATCTTCGGGTCAGGGAGAAGAGTATCGTGAGGCAACGTCAGCATTTCTCAACCGCCTTCGGATCAAGGATTGGAGAAGCCGTCCTCTGAAGTTCTTCTAGTGACCTCTTGAGGACAAGAGGCCCGTTAGTTCGCTCAATCCGAGTGTGGAGAAGTCATCCCCCCCATTTCGAAGTTCGAACGGTGCCCCGATAGCTCGCTCAACCCGAGTTAGGAAGAGTCATGCCCCTCCCCCTTCGAAGTTCAACCGGTGACCTCTTAAGGAAAAGAGGCCCGCATATCGCAAACACAAGTTCAAGAAAGTAGCCCCACTGGCTGCTGGGTTGTGGCTAACCTCCCGTGAGTAATGAAGGTCACCAAGACCTCCTCCAAGTTTGCCCCGCTTTACTCTTGAGGTTCAAAGGAACTAAATCACTCACTATCCTAACTCTCTCATTATAACCATTCAATAACCCAGGTTATCTAATTAGTATTCGGAACCTAATTTCGTCTTATTCCTGTACCCCTATATATATCCATATTTATTGTTGTGCCTTTTAGTGTGTATTAAAAATCTATTTTTATCGTTGTGTTTGGTATATTCCTTGGTCATGCAGCTGCCGCTATCTATTCAAATCGCACTCTTAGAACAATAACAGTTGTCGCCTTGCTTAGCCTACCTTAGAGCCTGTATGCGCATATTATCGTACACTTGGCCATAATTCAACACCCACGTATATGTCATTTACATGAATAATATAGAGCAAGATTCCCAGAACCGATCTCTGAGGAACGCCACTACTCACAGGTATCCATTCAGACTCTTCTCCATTGATCACGAGCCTCTGTTTAAGATTACTAAGCCAGTCTTCAATCCAATTTGCTATTTTACCTCGTATTCCTAGAGCTCTAACTTTAGATATTAATCTCCTGTGTGGTACCTCGTCGAAGGTCTTTTGAAAGTCCAAATACAGAATGTCGACAGATCTCTCTCACTATCATGAATTGTGTTAATGTAATGTGTGAGGGAACAAGCACCTGATGGGAAAAATAACGTTGATTTTAAGCATTGTCTCCACGTGATGGACCTCGTTGTCGCTTAGAGCAATTTTTCAAGCTTAAAAGCGTGAGAAACAACAGGATCGGGCTTTGGAATGCAGCGCTTATCAATCCGAGTATTTAGACAAGGAGTTTTCCCCACATCCCTTCCCCCTTTCCACCAACACTGGGATCGCCGCGGTCGCACGACTCAAACGATGGACGATACTTCCCCCCCCCTTATATGGGGTAAGCTCCTTCACTCCAGGCGAGATATATACCCGTGTTGCCAGGGATCGTGGAAATTTGTGTGCGAGAAAAGCTCACGGGAGCAGACTATCTTACTCCTCCTCGATTCTGGTTGTCATACGCCGAAAGCAAGGAAATTTTGCGGGATAAAACCGAATATCCCTCCTTGGATAAAACAAATATCCACCCTGGATTAGTTAAAAATCCTCTTCTCGTAAGAATACCCGTCTGACTCCGTGCAACGTCTCCATCTCCAAAGAAGAACCCAAGTCTTGTCCCAAAAGGCTTCATTGAAGATTACTCTTCGCGTAATACCACCTTAATTACGTATAGTCGTTCAAACAACCCGTCTGACGTCTCAGAGAAACTCACCCTCCGTTTTCTTCGAAGGGATTCCACCGGAAGAATTCGCAGCCTCCACTCTCGAAGGCTCTGCCCCCCCCCCCCCCCCGTCATCTCAAAGGATTACTTTAACTCCGAGCAAGTTGACCCTGGACCTCGTCGAAGTGACTCAACCTCTATCCCACTTCGCAGGAAACGACTATCTTCTCCCCCTCCATATTGTATAAGGTATTGTAACGAATATTTTAGCTTCCCCCAAATTTATAATTGCCGCCTACTGTTTTCCCCCCTCATTTTCATTGTGTGCTTACTGTGTCCCCGTGTAAAGCACTACTTTAATTCCATTCAGCCTACCCATTTTTATTGCATTTTGAATACCTAATCTTATTACTGGCCCGTTGACCACTGTAATTATTTGTATTATTATATGTCTTTTATTGTTCTACCATTTAACCTAAGTTATTAATATGTATTAAAGTCTATTTTTTGTCGACTCTTTTACTTTCAACCTTTGAGCTCATCATAGCCGTGTAATAGCCCTGTAACCAAGTAAGATTTAAACACTCAGCCAATACTGAGAATCAAAGTAGCTCTATTGGACTAGCCCTCCCTTACTAGAATCTGACCTAGTAATCAGCCCCGACCGACCCAAAGGTATTAAAAAGCAAACCCCGTGCACTCTAAAATGAAATATAATAGATATATGTATGGTATATAGGAACTTATACCACGACATAATGGGAGAACTGTAATAAATTTGTAAGACAAGATCTGTGTTTCCTAAATCCGTGTTGCATGTCTCTTAGCAATTCATTGGTTTCTAAATGGCTTACTATTTTTTCCTGCAATAATACTCTCGAACATTTTGCCAATTATTATAGGTCGATAATTGCATGCCAGATATTTACGTCCTCTTTAAAATATTGGCGTTACATTGGCTAATTTCTGATCTTGAGAGAGAGAAAGAGAGAGAGAGAGAGAGAGAGAGAGAGAGAGAGAGAGAGAGAGAGAGAAAGAAAGAAAGAAAGAGAAAAAGTGTGTGTAACAAAATGATGTTGGCCTTTTGCCTTTTGTTATAAATTCGATATGGGGAAAGGCAAAAATGTTGATTTTGCCGACGTCCAAAGAATTTTGGCAAAAGACGAATAACACTGAAAATAAAGTGAGGAGATCAAATTTAGGAAAGCCTAATTGAACTATAGACTGAATAAAGTTAACTGGAAATGCTTTTAAGATTAAACAATTTACCATTGGACTTTAATTAAAATCCTTTTGGCTCATCTTTTGTTTTTTTGTTTTTTTTGTATTTTTCACAAAAACCATCATCCCTCATCGAGTTTTTGCCCCTTGTTTTCACTTTAAGAAAAGAATTAGTCTTTCTCTTTCGTCGATCATTTTCCTCATTCACCATCATCATCATCCCCTTTATTCAAAGTGATTGACCTTCTGCTCTCTTCCTCGTCATCCTGTGAATGACCGCATTAAGCCTGTGTTCAATTGGACAGGCGCATTGTTTCAGGGTGGTAATCCTCTGAATAATCCTTCCATATTTCCTTTCCCTTCGGGGGGCGGGCTCCTAAATTAATAAAATATATGAAGGCAAACTATTTTTCCTCTTTTTCCACTCCACCACTAACGGTGCTGCTTAGTGGTAATGGATAAATCTTACTTTATGACTGTCGTGGAATGGCTAGACTCTATATTTATATATATATATATATATATATATATATATATATATATATATATATATACGTAGGTGCTTTGGGGCTTGGGGACGAAGTTGGTTGAAGGCCGTTAGTGAAAGGGGAAATTGTTATGAGTCCGGTGGGGATGGTTTATTATTAACTTTGCAGGGTCCTTTTAAACAAATATTTCAGAGTGCGAGTTGGCCAAAGATTAACAGGTAGCTGGTACGCGCTAGGGTTGCAAAAGAAAGACAATGACGAAAATATATCTTTACTAACAACAAAATGATATTTATATTTACACACAAATTGGGTTTAAAGGGAATGGTCGCCCAGACGGGGTTAAAGGTCCACACGAGATACAGGTAGGTTAATTAAAGGATTAAAGAGGTCAGATTCAGTTTGGTGATTTATAAGGGGATTTTAAAATGTGGGGTAAGCCAGATTCAAGGTCAATCTGCAGCCGGCAACGGTTACATGCTCGTTGCCGAAAAGGGGCCAGTTGGAGTACGATGAATGCGACGGAAGAAGTCAAGTGAACTCTTGCTTCAGACGAGGGAGCACTTGTCGAGTCTTCGGAGTCAGGAATCCTTGTCAAGTACTTGCCGATTGACTATGGCAGAGTTCACGGATGTCGAAGCTTGCCGATTGACTATGGCAGAGTTCATGGATGGTGAAACTTGCCGATTGATTATGGTAGAGTTCACGGATCGATTTAGCCTTCAACCTCGAATCGAAATCGCCGCTGGGGGGCGTCCTTCAGCTTGTTCGCCGGAGTAGGTGGAAGTCTAACAGTGCTACTATATAAACTCAGTCGAAGCGTTATATAGGCGCCTGGTGAGGTGGCTCCAGACGCGCGCGCGAATTTGGGGAAAAGTCGGCGACTTCTTCGGGGAAAGGGGAAATCGTGATAACGTTGGTGAGAATGTCCAACGGATTTCAATCTTCGAGCGGAAAACCAGAATGCTAGCCAATAGGGGGCCGTGGGGGACGATGACATCGGTCCCTAGGCAAATACAGCTGGGGCGTGTGATGACGGCGTCGGCTGCCTCCTTGATCAGGTTCAGCCATGCTTTCACAGCTCCATGCGGTGATCTCAGGATCCACATGGGTACAAGAGGGCACGTGGTCGCCATTTGACCTCATTCTGCTACAATGACCCCCTCCCCTCTCTGGGTCATCTGGCTTCTTTCGCCTCCTCTGGAAAAGCCGACGCTTCTCCACCGCATGATCGGGGCCTTCCTTCCCTGGCGATGGAACGACTGTAAAGATTTTATAAATGTCTCTTTTCAATATAAGTTAAGTTAGGTTGTGACCTACACCAGGGGTGGGGAACCTTTTCATGTGTAGAGACCACATTAAAATTTGCCGCCCGCAATGAGGCCGCAGTCAATAAGTGTGACTATTTTTTACTGTAATTTTTAACCTTTCGTTAATATTATTTAAATTAATAGCTAGTAGGGAGTATACATGCATTTTAAGACAAATAATTATATTTATTCACTTACCTTTTTAATAATTCAATGACTTCTTTGAGATTGCTTCTGGTGAGACAACATTTTGATGTCGGGTTCTAACATGGAGGCTTTAAGTTTTAATTGGTCTTCCAGATGCTCATCTGTGTTCTCAACGACCCTTGATTTGTGTTAAGTATGAGAATGTAGATTCACAACAGTATGTCGTAGAAAAGCACGAAATCAATCGGCGATCCCGTTCGCGAAGGCGAGGGTATTCTACAGCCTTTTTGCAAATTTCGACGGGATCTTCCTTACTAAGAAACACAGATTTCAGAATAAGCTCCATTCTGGTGCCTTTAATACATCAATTAAATGAGGTTGAAAAGCTAGTTTCAGGGTAATATCATGCTTTTCAAAATCAATGAATCTTTCATTGTATTCTTTGATTAATGAGTCTAAAACAGATTCTTATGTTTCGAAAGATTTACAGTTATACTCTTCATTTTCATTATTTATTTTTGTCAACTGGGAAAAATTGTTCTTCTGAAAGTTTCGACTGAGCAAGAAGAGATTTGAAAAACAACAACTTCTTTCTAAATGCCGGAATTTTTTGCCACATATCATATATAGATTTAGTTTTGCCTTGCAGCGAAATATTTAACTCATTTTGCTTTGACATTAGATCACATAGAAACGCAATATCTCTGTGAAAATTTGCATATGATAAATCACAATGTTGATTGTTTCCTTGAAAAAATTCAATTATTTTCGCTCTCAAAGATAGAATTTTGACTAATAGTGGACTTTTGAATGATAGGGTAAATCTACATTGATTATCTCATCATCCATCATGAGCATGTTTCGAAACTGGCGATGCCTCGTAGCATTTGCTCGAATATACTTCACAATACCTATAACTTTTTGCAAAATGTTATTTAAATGACAGATTTGGCTCAGAGATTTTGCTGATGCAAAATACAATGATAAGAAATCAGTGCATTTGGAGCACCATCTGTACACACACTCACCATGATGGGTAGGCAAACGAAGAAATTTATTTAATCTGAAAAACATAAATTATTTTATTGATTAATGGTAACAAGCAAAGCAACAAAATAATCAAAGCAAATAGCACACATTGATAGATGGACGCACAAACGCATACAACACCGACGAAATCATATCACTGACTACGAGAAAACAGCTTATTCTAGGCTATTTTGCCAGTTCAGTTCCGTCACCGACGACATATATACTGTATACTTTGCAATTTTTCTTATTTATTATCATGCGTCTTCCTTAACATGTATAAAAATATAAATAAGTGAATATCTGAAAAATGTAGGTGTACGAAGAATTCTGGAAAAGCTTTAACTGAATTTGACAATTAGCGCATTGACGCATCATTCATAAAGGTGTGTTCATTTTTCTTATTTTTACGACTACTTGTGTTTTGTACAGATGGGTGTGAATGATTTATAAGGTTAAGGTAGTTAATATTTCGTTCATTTTACATTCGGCGCGATGCTTTAGCATTAGCTAGTACCTATTTTGTTTGTGAGGCTTCAGTGGCTATATTCTGTTATATATTATTATAACTGCTTGGCCTTGGAATTCATGGTTTTTATATAGATTAATATTTATTTTGATATGCCACCGGAGGCCGCAGGCTCCCCACCCCAGTACTAAGCCATTGGTCGGCAAGCTGCGGTTCTTCCGTCCCTCCGCTGTGGCTTCCTGTGGTGGAGGAACGACGCTGACGCAGCACGTCAGTTCTTGCGAAGGGCTCTGTTATTGATCATTAATTAAAATGTATTTTATTTCAGTTCGCTAGATTTTAAAATTTATTTATTTAATTTATTTATTGAAATTTTCAACTCCAGGTAGGCGAAACATGGAAAAGTCTACGGATAAAAGTTTCTGAAGATAACACATCGTTCAATACTCCTTGAGCAGATTCATTTGCTTTCACTACTAACGAGACTGGTTTACCAGTATGCTTAATATGTGGTGAGAAACTGGCAAACAACAAAAAGTCAAATGTTGCAAGACATTTCCAGAATAAGCACAGCCTTTGTTGAAAAATATCCGTATGAAGATGAGAGAAAAAAATGTCGTTTCGGAACTGATGCGGAAGGTTGAATTGAGCCCAAATAAATTCAAGGAGTAGATAAAGTTTGAAAATTCAACCACAGATGCTAGTTTTGCCGTCGCTCAGGAAATAGTCAGGCACGGGAAGCCGTTCAGAGATGGAGAATATAAAAATGAATGATGCATTAAGATTTCAGAACATGTACGGACTTTAAAAACAAGTGAAATTGTGCAGAAAATCAGAGATACTCGTAAATATGCCTCTCTCTGCAAAGAGGTAAGCCTCTTGGAGAGTGGTGTGATTACAAAGGGGTAATTTGTCACTGAATTTTGGTACCACCTTTTGGGGGGCCAAATGGGTTTCATAATTCGGCTGGGCGGCTGCTTGGTTGTTTAGTAGGCTGGGTAAATGGTGATCGGAGCTTTCCTCAAAGGTAAAATGAATCTTGGAGCTGGATTCAATATCCTGTATTCTGCCCGAACTATGGAATCGTCTTCAGATGACTTTTTTTATAAAAGAATTCATGCTTAAACGCAGTCCATCTCCCTTTTTACATAACAGCTCGAATACATGAATGCGGTCTTTTAAAAACTAAAAAGGGCTCGATTACCTGTTTATAGGTCCGGGGTTACCAGTTTATGGATTCAGGATTACCAGTTTATGGGTTGGTTACCCCAGATTGTGAGGTGCGTTAGATACAAAGTATTTGGAATGGAAGGTGGAGGCGTCCTCGATTCTATTGCCCTCCTCGTATACACCCGTTAATCGTGGCGGTGCGTGAGTGATGGCGTCTGGCAGAGGGTGGCGTGACGAGTATCAACGGGTCGTAGACAGAAAGCCTACCTTTGTCCTGCAATCAATTTAGATTCTGACTCCTTAGGTTTTCAGGGAAATTCGCTTATAGGCTGGGTTGCTGAAGCTGCCTCGGTAATTGTGAGAAAAGAAAAGGACTTCGAAACGAAGACGGCTATAATAGGTTTTAATCTTATTGAGGGACTACCAAAATGGGAGCAAGCGGGAACGTTCGAATTCTGAGCGGGTATATGTGAGTTTTCCGTTTTAAAGGGTATGTAAGTCTGTAAGGGCGACAAAGTTCGGCGTTTCATACGAAGTTATTTTCTCGCCTCTGAGCCCTGCCCCGTTGGTCGACGCCCGCGCGCACGCTCGATAGTTATTCCAGAAAAGTGGCGTGCGTATGAGGCTATTACGTCACGTCCACCCGTATAAAAGGACGCTTCCTTCTCTCGAAAGGAAGAACCCGTTCAAGTCCGTACGACGATGACCCTTGCCTTATCTCCTGCCAGTTTTGACGCTGACCTGCTGTAGGAGTGCTACTAATCTTCGACGTTTGACAGTTCTCCATTGGGAAGTCTGAAAACTGTGGGCTTGTTTTGGCTCCCCCCCCCACCTACCCTTTGTGTCACTCTAGATTATTCCCGCGGGGTACGCTGGTCCCTCGGTCGTGCCAACTTCGGAATCCCTCATCACCGGGATCATCTTCTATTCCATTGGATCTATCATCACCTCCGCCCTCGCCATCCGTGGATCCGTCCTCCATTGGATTACCATCATCCGAGGTGTACCTCCACTGCTCCAGTATCAGGTACTTTGGAATAGTTCTTTCATCTTGCGCCCTCACTAGGCCTCCAAGTAAGTCTCGAGTCTCCCTCCGCATCGTAGGAAAGAGCGTAAGACGGGGGAAGGGGGGGTTATTCCGTGTGTACCTCGTACTCGAAGAGTGAAGCCTATTGTTTCCCGCTTAATTTATACGACGTAAATTCTTCGTAGTCGTCCACCCCTTTTATATAACGACTTAGGTCGTTTGTGGCTGAGGTTACATATAGTTGTTATAAATCTTATTTTTGTATTTAATTAATATAGATTTTGTATTTGTAATCAAGATTTTCTTCTCCTTAAATTATAAAAATAGAATTTTTCTTGTTTCTCTTTTTCCTCGCTGATACTCCAAGACCCACCTGGTAACCAACCGTAACCTACATAGTGTAGCCTAGTGGCGCGACCTTTTGTCTGCCTCAAAGTGAACTTGGTTTTCCTTCTGAATACATATTCTGGCAACCTTGTTAGTTTGTTAAGGTTATATAGGGCCGTGTGAACTGGATTCCGCATTTGCCATTACAAAGTCTAAGGGGGCAGCAGAACTCAAAGACGAGGAAACTGGTTCGTGACGCTAACTAATAGCGACATGCTGCTAACATCTTTGAATTTCTGTGTCCCTATATATATATATATATATATATATATATATATATATATATATATATATATATATATATATATATATATATATATATATATATATATAATCTTGATTATACAACCACCACAGGGCTATGCCATTTTTATTTTCTGTCTTTCAAATAAAGTTGAAAACAGAAAGAAAGATGCAGAAACCTGGTGTAGCTGACTATAAATACATATAGTACAAGAGGAATAAGAATTGGACGCGAATGAGCAAATGAGACAAGAAACCTGTTTTTTTTTAAAGGCAAGAGAGAACGACATAGGATCAGTTCGTGAAGATCGATCCTTCAGCCAGTCAAGATTATTCGGTGAGAACGATAAATGATCAGTTCGTGAAGATCAATCCTTCAGCCAGTCAAGATTATTCGGTGAGAACGACATAGGATCAGTTCGTGAAGATCGATCCTTCACCAGTCAAGATTATTTGGTGAGAACGACATAGGATCAGCTCGTGAAGATCGATCCTTCAGCCAGTCAAGATTATTCGAGGAGAGACGATAAAGGATCAGATTGAGAAGATCGATCCTCATCCCTCCCCCCAGTGCCGAATTGACATAAATCGTCAAGTTTTGTATCGGTGCCATACCGAAGAATCCTTTACAGACTTAGAAGAACTCTGACTGGAGAAAAGAAAACCCGCACACACTCGAGCGACTCTAACAGCTCAAGCTCCATAAGAGTGAGAGGAGAAAAACCAAACCCCAACGAGGTTCCATTTATTAATTACTTCAGAATTCTCATCGTATTCCCAAAAGCTAGTGGGGCACCCGGCGTTAAAGAATAGGACACATAGAGGCTTCAAGATTATCCAGAAGAGGACTCTTTGAGCAGGAGCAACGTAACTCTCTCCGTCGTCTTAATGTGCCAGGAGGCAAAGTTACAATAAGAAGTTGACACGCCTACCCTCTTTCCCTATTCAGCTCTCCGAAGCGCGAGAAAAGTCCTTCAGCGACATCCGGCAACCCCTGATCCCTTCTGTCATGTAAGTTAGAAAGAACATTTATATTCATATTGCGATAGTATGAGTTTATTTCGTTTCACGATTTAACGGAAGTAGAAACAATTGTTCGTGATCCCCTTTCATATTTACTAGTAGAAGAGAGTAATTTAATTTAATGTTTAACGCTAATCTAAAAGGGGTGCGATAAAATAACTAATCAGTAAGTGGTGTGTTTACATGTAGCTTATTTTTTTTATTTTTGTCTTTGAGATATATTGTAATAGGCCTAGTTGTCAACCGGTTTGGTCCAGGTTAGCTTAGTAGTGGGATATAAATGTGCTTACTGTTTGTTTGTCATAGTTAATTCCTGTGCGTTTCTCAATATCCTTACGTGTTGAAGCGGCTCTTCCTTAAAAACAACAAAATTAGCACTCTTCGCAAAAGTATACTTCCAAAAAGAAGTATATCACGAACAAAAAGGTATCCTGCGAACAATATATATATATATGTATATATATATATATATATATATATATATATATATATATATATATATATATATATATATATATATATATATATATATATATATATATATATATATATATATATATATATATATAAGCGACCGGTCTCCAAGAGGTGCGACCCTTCTTCACTTGACCTGGATGCTAGACACAGCTAACGATCGGGAAAGCTCGCTGGCTTCCTTTTGGGTGGAGCTACAAGAATCATGTGCATCTCTCCAGTTCACATGCTTTTCCATGATTTTTGTGCTTTCTTACTATTCAAAGCCCTTTGGAAAGTTTAACCGGTAAAAGCGTATATTGCCCTGTATTTTTCAGCTTGTCCCGGTTTATCTATCATAGAGACCTTTTGACTGGCAGCTGTTTGCTAGGATGCGTATATCTGTGTGTCCGCGTGAGATTCTGGCATTTCGCTTGTACCATACATATCCATAAGAAGTGTTCAAGTACTTCTTACTTTGAGAGTCACACTCGCGCCACATATGTATTTTGCTGCTAAATTATGAACACCACTTGATATCTTTCAAGGGGCAGTCTCGCATTACGTGCTTTTCTAACGCTAAGCAGTTAAGACACTTTTGAACGTTGACATGGTCGTCAGTTTTTATTTGTTCGGGTGTAATTTTCAAGTGAAACGCTAACAGACCGGTCTCCTTAGCCTTTCTTGCCCTCTTAGTCTCCCAGAAGATAATTATAAATACATGGGTGTATTCGGGCCCAGCTCTGAGCCCGCTCGATTTCCTCTTTTATTTCATCAGCCTTGTGTTCGCCACCCATGGATCTACTTGCCGACAGTAGACAACTTTCTGGGCCTCGATTTGGCGAGAAATTTTGGCCTCCAAACCGATTCCTTCTAGCCAAGATGTGACTCGTTGTTAAAGAAGCCTGTCTACGTTTTTGTCATTCAGACAAATGGCAATATAAAAGTTCGAGTAGTCCAATAGGCGAACCAACACCACACTGAGTCCCCCACATATGATCATAAATGCAGAGGTCCGATCGTGTTTTGGTGCGCCCTCCTGGACGAGCAAAGGGACCCGTTGGGTTGAGTCCATCGATGTGTTAGCTAATCTTCTTTTTCTTGTGTTTCTTCATCGACTAAGTAGTCGAAAAGGAAAAGAGAGAAAGGCTGAGTTAGATAAAGTGATAAAGGGTGCTTGTATATCTGGTTATCTACCTGGCTTATTCAGCTGGCGATTCGGTTGCCCTGCCTCCTTACCTATCATCTAGCCCTAGCAGTCGAGGCCGCCTCTCACAAGGGTCAAACCCGTTCCGGGTTAAGCTTCAGCCTGCGCTGAGTTAGCCACCCAGTTCAGATACGGCTACTGCTAGAGAAGGTACCTATTGAGACATTTGAGCGTCCCTATCCGACTCACCCTAAACAAGTTGGATAGGTAAGAAAGGTTCGTTCTTGTACTGTGTCCAGTCAAAGTCCCGTCAAAAAGTCACTGTCTTTTCAGATCTTCTTCTTCAGAAAAACGATGTATCTCGCTTCGAAAATTTGGAGTTGTGGATTGCTTGCGTGAATATCTTCAGTAGAAAGAATTTCAATATCTTCCATTCGTCCTCTGCGGATCATTAGGTCTTACATCTTGATAAAGTTAGAAAAAGTATAAAGTGAGAGTAGAGTGAATAGAAATTGTTAGGTAAAGTGGTGAAAAGGAAAATTTTGAGTGTTATTTGTAGTTGCTGGCTGACCAGCCATCTCTTGAATATTTTCTTTTACGTTCTTCAGCTCTTAGTTGTTATCGGTTGTTAAAGGCTCTCACGCCTCTATTATTCTTTGTTTTTTACTTGTTTGCAATTCGGTTCTTTCTGCAGTTGTATGTCGCATTGTTTCTTCTTTTTATTTCATATACAACAATTTCTGTTCTATCTGAATATTGGTTCAGGTTCTTCGAGTGGTTTCCCACTTCGGAATTTTCCCATATTCGTTCTTTTGTATTCTAAGGTTGTCTCTATTTCTCTTTTGTCCTCCTCATCGATAATCCCCTCCAATCTGTCCCATACCTTTCTTGCCCTTTCATGTAAAACTACATTGATTGGATCTATATCTATTTGCTTCATGTAACACATCTGTTGGTATCTGGTCCCACAGGGTGACGTTGGCAATGAACCTTATTTCCCTATTTTGAACAACTTGTGCTTTATTAACATTGGTTTTGCTCAGGGTATGGAGGAGGATGGCAGAGTACAGGAGGATCGGCCTTACTAACAACATGTAGAGTTTCCTCTTGCTTGGTAAAAGTTGTTTAAAGCGGTACAGAGCCCGTGGCGTTCTCGTGGCAGCGGCGATCTTTTGTTTGTAGCGGGCATTGTCTGAAGTTAATTTCAGGGCAAATACCCGGCCTTCTCTGGAGCAAGCGTAAAATTCGTCCTGCACCAGCACGTCTGCTGTCTTCCGACGTCACACCGCTATCATCTTGAACTTGGTCTTAATTTTGTTAATCTTTTCGACGTGTTCGAATTATCTGCTTGTCCTGTTTGCAACATCAACAGGGTTTTTATATATGCTGGTGATGACCGGTGTGATGTCATCTGCCAGCTGAGCGAGGTCTTGGTTGGGGTAAGGCAGGTTGCAGGTATACACCGCATATAATGTAGGGCTGAGACAACCGCCCTGTGACACTCATGCATCTCGGTTGAATGGTTCCATTTCGATGCCGTTTATTCCTACGACTGCCTCTCGATCTTCCAGGTAGTCGCAAAGTATTCTTGTTAGATTTTCCTCCATATCTAGGTCGCTGATCTTCTTTTTCAGCCCCGGTAGTCACATCTTGTCAAAGGCCGAGGCAAAAATTTGCAGAACGATGACAACATTGCCATTTCTGGCCTTGCCGATAGCAATCCTTGCTGTGATTAACGCCAGAGCCGTTTCGGTACCATGTTTCTTTCGGAAGCCGCGTTGTTGGTTATTATATAGATTGTTAGTTTCTAGGTAGGTCCTCATTCTGTTATTGAGGAGTTTTTCCATTAATTTACCCATGAATTCCCTCAGAGAGATGGATGGGTCTATAGCTGCCAATTTCCTGTTTCTTCTTGCCAGGCTTTGGTATGAATATCATACGGGCTCTTTTAAACTGAGGTAGGCATTAAATACCAATAATAGAGCTCCTATGATGTTCTGAGGAGCATTTAACAGATGCATTTTTGTAATGCCAGTTATACCTGGCGCATTTTGCTTAAAGTCTTTCAGAGCTCCTTCATATTCTTCATGGGGGAAAGGCTTTCCCTCTTCTCCGACCTTGGACTTTCTTGGTATTGGTGTGGATATGGAGGGATAAATCTTCATGCACAGGTCCAGAGTATTTTGGAAAGGTATGGTGAGCATGGCAGTTGCCATTGCCACTGCCTCAATTTCAATTTCCTTCGGCGCAATCGCTTCTCCTGGCAGGTGGCTTGTTCAATTTGAGATTCCTTATCTTCGGCGTGATCTTGCTTGCGTAGGCGTGGGTCGCGAGAATCCGAGCTAGACCTTGGTACCGTTTGCGCCATGCTTTTTATTTGGGCGTGGAATAGGTCCCATGACGGTGGGTTGTCAGGAAACCGCATTGATATTGTTGAAATGGGCATGCAAAATACACATTGTAAGGTCGGGCCTCATATTTTCATCGATTTGCAGCATGGTCTTTTCCTGTTCTGTTATTTATGTCGCCTGTGCATATGTAATGGTAGCCCTTCTATTTCTTTCGTCTATCATTGCCTTCTTCTTGTCCGTTATTAATGGCTTTTTAATTGTGCAAGACATCGATAAGGTACGGTGGGAGTTGCCACAGTTCAGGCACTTCTTGTTCAGATTCGTGCAATTCCTCCAGGTATGACCAGATTCCGCGCACTCGGATCATACTTTCGCCTCGACTTTACACTCTTTTGTGGCATGCTTCTCCATGGCGTAGCATGAAAAACAAATCTTTAATGGGACAAATAATTCTCTTTCGGTACAGCTGGCGGAGACTTTTGAGTTGAACATAACCAACCCGTTTGGAATGTCACCTTGAACACATGTGTGTGCTATTCACCGTCGCGATTTCTAAATTTACATGTCTCATCGATTTTCGCTCAATCCTGTCTTCAATGTCTTTTTTGATTTCTTCTGCAGAGTGAGTACCAACGTAAGGGTCGATATGCCGAAATATAATCGATCTCTTTGCTGAGACGGGCGGAGGAACCTACGGTATGAGATCGATTTCTTCTAGTTTTTCTCATGACTTTTGGCTGAGCAAGTTGTCTAGATCTTGGTTCGTATCACAGAAGGTCATGTATCCATAGGGCTGATCTTGAAGCCTGCAAAGCGTGATTCCGAGTTTAGAGTACACAAGTTCAAACACTTTTTCGCGCGTGGGCTTCTGACATCGCTCCTTGATTCGGAGCGGGACACATTTCTCGCCGTTAGTGTCGTCCATGATGACCCTAACTGCGTTGGTTCCTATTTTGAACCTAGCAGGCCCTTATCGCGAAGGAGGCGGAGTAGCTGTATATTCTCTGATTCACCCTTTCTTCCCTACCTAAATAAATTGTCTAGCAGGGTCATACCTGACCTGACGACTCCGCCCAAGAGTGGGGTCCACTTCTTCGGGCCCCATGAGGGGGTTCCTTTCGGGGTTCGGACACATCAGAGACAGGCTGCTTCTACAGACCTTAAATGGCAGAATTATCAGAACCAGAGATGTGCTGCTGTGGTGGGAACAGGCAGATACGCGGGGAGTTTTCCGAAGTTTCCAAATTCCTTCGTAGGCGTTCTCTCTCTCGCGCGCGCGTGGGTGGCCTTGTGAAAGACCAGCCGATTTCAACTGGATCCAAAAGCGGCTCTCTTCAAATTCCGGGTATCTTCTTCACCTACTAATCGCAGTGGAGAATTCCGAAGGTGAATGTATTAGGGCTTTGCTTTTCCGAGTGCAAGTAAAGTTTTCCAAAAGGAGCAGTCCAGATAATAATGAATATATAAAACCCATTTTTATAGTTTTTGTCATCGTTTGCGCAGAAGATGACCTTGAAAACGTTGAAAGACGTCTCGGCTAATAAATAAATATGCCACTTGCCACCTTTCGCTTTCTGAAAAGAAAGTCTCATATATATATATATATATATATATATATATATATATATATATATATATATATATATATATATATATATATATATATATTTATATGCATGTACTATTGAAGTCCACAGCTGTGGCAGCGTTATTAATTTTAACTTGTAAGAAATCTTAAGAAAATACAAATTAAAATTAATAACATTGCCACAGTTGTGGACTTTAATAGTACATGCAAACAACATGGCCTTTTACCTAATTATATATATATATATATATATATATATATATATATATATATATATATATAACACGCTGCAATGGCAGTGTTATTAATTTTAACTTGTATTCTCTTTATTTTTGTTACAAGTTTTTTGACTGTGTCTTTGAGGCTAGAAATAGCATTCGAACAAGACATATTTTATTCCGAGACGTCTTTCGACCGTGGAGGGTCATCTTGAGGGAATGAACAGAAATGGAGTGATCAAGGTCTCACGGTTTATTAAGAAATGAATTACGAAATAGGGATTTTACATACATGTAAAATAAATAGCGAACAGTGTGGAAAATCGAATGTAAGCAGAGAAGAGAAAGTTATTAGTATAAGTAAGAACTAAGTAAGGTTCCAGGACACGTGGAAATCATTTAGTTATTACTATACAATTCAAATATTATTATTTACATTTTTACTCGTAAAGAGTTGATAATTTGTAGGTTTGACGTTTTTACATATAGATTTTACATAGTTATATTCTACAGGATTACAAATTTTTCGTTAATTTCTATTTACACATTATTTTAATTACTTTGTTATTAGTTTGTTTTATCTTTAAACATTTCCTTTACCACTTAGTTGGTTATTTTGAAATCATTAACTATTTGCTCATTTACTCTAAACATTTTTATACATCTTGTTAGTCCAACTGTCTATATTAATTTTAAGTCCCATCGTTATTTTTATTTAGTCCCTCAATCAATTTACAATAAATATTTTGGTTATTTTTCGGTTTATGTCAGCCCTCGAATTTTTAATAATTTATATACATATATGTTTAAAAACAATTGTATTTTAATGTAGACAAAGTTTTTTCTTGGGGGGTGGGGTTGTTAGGCTATTGCAATCTCATCATAATGTATTATATATAATTTTTAACTTAATTTAGAAACGGGGTCTTTTCCCCCCTCCCTGCAAATTAAAAGAAAACTCGTAAATATTCCTAATTCGAAAAAGCCTATCTTTTGTTTCGAATTCAAAGTCACGATTGACAAATCTCGTTAGGCCTCTATTTGTTTATAGCGTGTTACGCAACCCATTTGCACCCGTATATAAACAATTATAGTAGCATCTTAATTATAAAGAAATATTTAAAGTATTTAACAAAAATAAAAAAAATAAACTACATAAACCCTTACGTAACGGATTCTTTTGAGGCGAAGACTTTACAAAAATAAAAACAAATTAAACTAACTAGATTCTTTCAATTCGAAAATGGCGGCCAATCTATTTTCGTCATAACATGATAATTAGAGATTTACTCACATTAAGTACTGAAACAGCTATATATCTCTATTTTTTATATCACTTTTTTTACGCATTAGCCATTTTATTTCAGATGTCTTTTGACTACTTTATATACGATATGTACACACGTTGCTTCTATTTACACCGTGCCCTTTAACACCAGCGCTGCCACTTCATAGGGTGAAAAGGGTCCCTCATAGGTCCACTTGACGATGCCTTGCAGGAGTTGTTTCGGGTCCTCCTTTAGGGGCTTGCACAGAGGTGAACCAAATACCGTGAGGCCCAAATCCTCACCGTCGAAGAAGTATCCTCTTTCGAGTACCTCTCTTATCGATGGGGGGTACTTCTGCGTATCCATTTTCGTGTTCCTCTTCGTCATCCGTGGTTGGTTCTTCGTGGTTGCTTTCTTCCTCTGTTTTCTTATTCTTCTTCCCTCTTTTTCTTTTCTTCTCCACGCCTTTCCTCGTTTTTTCCTCTCCTTCCGAAGTTTCTTCTTTTCTGATTGATTCTTTTGGGGCTCTTCAGTTGGGCTCCTCTTTGGTTGGTGCTCGTCTTTTGATGTTTGTGGGTCGTCAATAAAGTGAATGTTTAACGATTCAGCTGAGGCTGGATTCTCAGGGAACCAAACCTTCTTCTTAACCTTCTTCATTCCCAGAAGGCGGTCGACCGCTCTCTCTCTCTCTCTGTATGTCTGTCTGTCTGTCTGTCTCTGTCTGTCAGTCTCTGTCTCTCTCTGTCTGTCTGTGTCTCTCTCTCAACAACCACCTGGCCGTCAGTGAGAGAGCTTGCGCGATCTGCTTGAGTTAAGCTAGCTAAGCTGGGGGACTTTTAGGCAGGTAGGGTCAACAATGCCAGTAAGGTAGCTGTAGTAGGATCCAGACTAAGGGTTGTCAAACTTCTCTACCACTTCTTTGATGCGTCTCCTTGCATTCCCCTACCAACCTCTTCGATTCTGATAGTACTTAGTTTCACAAACTCTCTTCAACTGTCAAAAACAAAACAAAAACCCAATAACAAAAAACAAACATTCATCTCTATTACACATAAGTTTATTAATAAGGGCCTCACCAGCTCCCTTATGCCACGTGAGAAGAGAAGCTTTGGAACCTCTTTAAATAACGCCTTGGAGCACTCATAGGTTGCAAGAGACTGAGATTGAAGTGATCTCAGGCGTTTGGGGTAGGATTAATGGAGAAATGCTAGGTACCCCTGAGAAGCTTTCTCCTAACGTGTAATGGCCTGACCAGCCCCCTGTGACCGCTACTTGGTGAATACAGGCTCAACTGCTCTTTGGTGAGAGAGCTTTTATGCCTTGCTGGTTGCCAGATCAGCTAAAGATCTCGGGGGCACGAGTTGCAAGGAGCTCACAGATGCCGTTAGTGTCTGCGACTTCTGCGAACTCGAGAAGCGCATGGGCGAGAGCATCGCTCAACTGAGAGAGGAGAACTTCCTCTTCAAAAGCGAGGTTCAACTCTTAAAAACAGAGAGGTGCAAGTGCTCAGGCGAGAAGGCTTCCGACGTCCAACGGCAGATTTTTTCTGCTGCAGGACTGCTTCAACGAGCCAAATAGAAGAAGAGAAAGTAGAAATATAAGAAGAGAAAGTAGAAAGAGAAGAAGAGAAAGTAAAAAGAGAAGAAAAGAAAGTGGAAACAAAGGACGAGAAAGTAGAAGCAGAAGAAGAGATACGAGAAACAGAAGAAGATAAAACAAAGGAAGACAGGAAAAAGAAGAAGAAGAAGAAAAATGTAGAGATAAAAGAGGAAAGGGGCAAGTCGCTTCCGAAAGGGAAGAGTAAGTCGTCTGCTGACAAATGTGCAAGGGTCACCCTTATTGGTGATTCTCAAGCACGGGGTCTGCAGCCCCTGCTAGCGGCCCGCCTTCGCCTGCCAGGATGGGGGTAACCACCACATCAGAGTAGAGGCTGAGAAATCACAGATTTTTTTTAGCTCAGTCGTTGCTCTGATGGTCAGGGGAAACGAGTTATATCTGAGAGGAGGTAGGGTACACCCTACGGATAAAATCCTCCACACGGTCATGAGCGCCGTGGACGACTGTGGGCTGAAAACCCGCAAGTGTTTTGTAGTCAGGATGCTCCCGAGGAGAGGTCCAACACGGACCGCTCAATCGATAAACGTCTCTTTAAACCGGCGCCTGGCAGATTTGTGTATGGCAGAGGGGGTCTTTTTTGTGGACCAGTACTGCACCTTTTATGGTAGAAATGATCTCTACCAAAGGGATGGGGTACATCTTTCCTTTAAAGGAAAGGCCTTTTGTATAACATGATCCAGGATGTCGTAGAGAGGACCCAAAGGAGTAATTGACGCAGAGTGAGGGCGGACGTACGCCAGTATGCCCGTGTCACTCCTAGAACGACTTTGTCAAAGGGCGCAAAAAGGGGTGTCTCCTCGCCAACAAACAAGCCGGGGAACGGAAGAGCGTAGGGAGTCCTAGAAGTGTGCGATGCTGTTCAAGACTCGCGGAACAGTTTCAAGACCACATTCATGAGTTTTCAATTGCGGTTCATCCCTCTGAAATGCCCCCGTCGGTCTTCTGTTCAACCAAAGTGGTTTAATCGAAAAATCTTCCAACTGCTTAGGGAGAAGAGAAATGTGTACCGGCCTTCGAAGATCTGAATGACTTTGACGAATACCGGAGGCTATCCAGGAAAGTGAAGTCCAGCATAAGGGCGGCGAAGAGGTATGAGGAACTCCGAGTTGGCGAGACTTGGTAAAGAGAATCCCAAGGAGTTCTTTGGATATGTAAACAGCCGTAAACCAATCCGTCGAACGATAGGCCCTTTGAGGAATGAGGAGGGGACATTAAAACATTCAGATGCAGAAAATGCTAACCTCCTCAACCACTACTTCTCTTCAGTGTTTACTAAAGAATGTGGTCCCTTTCCCCAGCCAACGAGTTCCTACTCGGGGGGAAAAGCTGGAGGATATGGACTTCACCGAAGGAGAAATAGAAAAGAAGATCACTGACCTAATGACGAATAAATCACCTGGTCTGGATGGGTTTGTACCTAAAGTGTTGAAAGAAGTGCGCGATCAAGTGTCACGACACCTGAGCGCAATCTTCAACATGTCAATCCGGACCGAATGCGTTCCTAGAGACTGGCGTGAAACGCAGGTGACTCTTATTTTCAAGAAAGGAGACCGTAGCCAACCGTTGAACTACCAAACTATCAGTCTGACTTCGATAGTCGGTAAACTCATGGAAATCATCATGGTGAATAAAATGACGTCGCATTTAGAGTCAAACCTGCTACTGAGAAGTTCCCAGCACGGCTTCCGAAGGCAACGGTCATGCCTGACGAACCTTGTGGAATTCTTCCACTTCGTCTTTAGTGACCACGATCGAGAGAAGGCAGTGGATGTGGTGTACTTAGACTTTCAGAAAGCCTTTGATAAGGTACCACACCACCACCTTCTCCGGAAAGTGCGAGCGCTGGGCATAGACGGAAAAGTAGCCGGCTGGATAGAGAAGTGGCTAAGTGGCAGACGGCAACGAGTGGTGCTGAAAGGACAGGATTGTGAGTGGGTGCCCGTTACTTGCGGGGTGCCTCAAGGTTCTGTCCTGGGACCACTACTATTCATCATCTACCTCAACGACATGGACGGTGATATGGTTGCCAAGATTTCCAAATTTGCCGACGATACCAAGCTTGGTATGAAGGTTGCAAAGGATGGAAATACTGCCCGCCTGCAGGAAGATCTTGGGAAGATTGGGGAGTGTTTTATACGTGGCATATGTCTTTCAACGTGAACACATACAAAGTGATGCACATCAGCCACCGAAATCCCTAATCACCCTATAACCTTAAGGGCACTGCTCTTGAATCCATCGACACTGAGAAGGACTTGGGTGTAACTATCACCAGTTTCCTCAAGTTCTCTAAATAGTGTATTGAGGTGGAGAAGAAAGCCCAAAGGATGTTAGGATATATAAAGCCACAGTTTGGATATCGGAACAACTCCCTCGTCTGACCGCACCTGAAGTATGCCGTACAATTCTGGAGTCCTTCATTTAGAAAGGACATCGCGAGATTGGAACGCGTGCAAGCCAGGGAAACAAGCTGATTTCCTCTATCAGACATAAAAGTTATGAAGATAGATTAAGGGAATTAGATATGTTCTCGCGTGAGACCCGGAGACTACGTGGTCAGCTTATCAAAGTGTTTAAAATACTTCGAGGCTTCGACAGACTTGACTGCGGGGATACTTTCCAGCTAAGCGAGGGGAGAACAAGGAATCACGGCTACAAACTTGAACTGAAGCGATACCACCGTGATCTGTGTGGGAAATTCTTCACATACAGTATATGTGGTAGTTGGAACGTACTTCCGACGGAAGTTGTCAACAGTGAATTTGTTGACCAGTTCAAGTCAAGACTAGATAAAGTCTTGCGAAATCACCGTTAAGATCCTCGCGAGTGGTTTTCGAGGTTGCCAACGGACACCTTCGAGGATTGCGCCAAAAGTGCCCTCCTTGTATGGACCCTAAGGTCTTCTAGGGTACTCTTCTTCCTTATAGCTCCTTGTAGCTCTCTCTCTCTGTTTTGGCATTACCAGCCTCGGGGTATTAGTTCCCTCGTTATTCTTCGCGACCGATGCTTCCGCGTAGTTTTTTCTTGCTTTTGCCTCCTTTGTTAGAATTATTACTCCGAAAGCAGAGCAAAGCTAAGCAAGATCGTAGCGCTTAAGTGAGAGACATTAGTGTCCAATTGATTTGGAAAGTATAGTGATTTCTCCAGAGAACTTATTCCAAACGATGTTTAGTTCCGAATACCCTCGTTAGTTAGAGTTTAGTTTAAGGGTTGTTTGAGAAAAGTTTGATAGCAATTTGATGGTTCTGAAATGGATAGAAGGTTAAGAGTTTGAATGACCGAAGGTTAAATGAATTCAGGCGCGAGAGAGTTTGATGGGAATTCGAGGAAACTCGCAGAACCAATGCAAGAAAAAGGGTATAAAAACTTACCTTGGCCGGAGAACCCGGGCAAGGACCTTACTGGCGAGGAGTCGTCTTTCCCGGTGCCTCACACTTCAGAAGGTTTCCGTCCGGCCGAGTCCCAGCGTTTGAACAGAGTATTGAGTGTAGACGGTTGCTTCTTCCATACATTTTTACTTCCCATATACTCACTACTCCCATTACAGAGTCCCCCTTACATGATGCGCACTTGTTGGTCTTTCGCTTTAAATTCGAGAATCAAGGGGAAGACAAAATCCGTCTTGTTTATTCTAGCTCTCTTCTCGCTAGACCTTATGTTTCCACTCTCCCCCCCGTCATCATTCGTTCAAATCTTTGTAGCCCGAGTTCTTCCGTGCCGTGCAACTCCACTGCCCATTGAACTGCACTGGCTACACATACGCTCCTGCATCGCATTCAAAGCCCCTTTTTCTTACCTACAAGGCCATAAATGCGCGGCCTCGTCTTACCTGTCTTTCTCACGGAACCTGTGACTTGAGGCCCCTTCGTTCGGGCTCTTTCCCTTCATTGTTGCATGGTCTAGCGTGCTTCCTCGATGTTTGTTCCTGAGATATACAATGATCTGCTTGCTGCCATCTGCTTCAAACCTTGGTGCCGTTAATCAGTGTTGAATTAAACCGTTTCATTTCCATTCTCAAAAACTAATTTCACTACACAAGTGACAGAGAACATCTCTCCCTCTCTCTCTCTCTGTCTCTCTTTCTCCATCTCTCTCGATCTCTCTCTCTTCATCATGCAAAGATATTCTATATTTCAGAGGTCAGTAAAAAAGTTTTCTTAGCGACTAATTTAACAATGAGTAAAGGTTAAAGTTAAAAGAGCGCCATTACCAAAGGCAGTTGACTCCTGAAACTGTACATATATACACACATGTACGAACTTTCGTGCTCTCAATTAATGTCTTGCTTAAATATATTAATATTGGCAATAACGACTGTGTTTACTAGAGCAACACAAAACACTACAAACAAACAGGAGAGACATAAGCTTATATTGCCTAACTTTATTTAACCTTTCAGACTACGAAGTGTACTGTTGAACAATTTCTGTATAATTATTCATATCTTGTCGACTTTCCTTTAGCTACTTATAAACAGGGGCAGCCCTTTTCGAGGACCGCACTGCCCATCCCTCAAGGGGAGAACCCTAGAAAGGGTGTGTTAACCGCGCCCATTCTGGTATTTCGCTCAGGGGTTGAAACTCTTTAGGTAACCAAATAAAACTCACCATTGCGGCTTGGAACTTTTGTACACTATTGGACAGAAATGGCAGCGACCGCCCACAAAAGCAAACGGCCTTGGTTGCTGCAGAACTGAAGAGATATAGAGTAGACATTGCTGGGCTTTCGGAAATGCGCATCGCCGACGAGGGATCGTTGGTGGAAGAAGAGGAGGGGTTTACCTATTTTTGGAAGGGATGCCACACGGAGACAGAGACCGCAATATTTACGAAACGGCGTTTGCTGTGCGTTCAGACATGCTGAAAAATGTACCGGACACTCCCAAGGGCACAAGTGAGCGGCTGATCTCGTGGAGAATCCCGCTATATAGGGGCCGGCATCTGGCTGTAATCGGACTCTTTGCACCAACACTCGATCCCGAATCCCGCCATGAGCGGACACAAACATCAGAACACGTAAAGATCTGGCTACCGAGTAGTGGACGCGCTGTGCTCACCCCTGTATTCGGGGAGTAGATCTTACACTCCTCACTACACACATAGCCAGTTACAACACTGCTTTATTTTCTCTTTCGTCTTCACAGTACAACACACACACACACACTTTCTGTTCTAAGGAATCCTGCCGATGGGTATCTATATCCACATACCTCTGACGCGGAAGAGATCCTCCTGCCTCGGGGCGATGAAGGTTCCACCTGAATGTTGTTTGGTGTTAAAAACTTCCTTGCACCTCTCCCCAAAGAGGGACGGCTGCTGGTGCCCTCGAGCAGACCAGCGATTGTCATACTGACCTTTATGTAGAATTCATTATCGTGTCGGGGATCCTCCTGGATCAAGGGAGGATTGGCTTCGACTAACTAACTAAATAACTATCTAACCTAGAGGACCGTTTCTATGAGACTACAGGAGGCTGTGCAGTCTGTGTCGGCTGGCAACAAGCTGTTGGTGCTCGGGGATTTTAACGCCAGAGTTGGAAGTAACAAGAACCTCTGGAATAGCGTGTTCGGTAGTTACGGAATTACAAAGTGCAACGACAATGATTTAAGGCTGCTGAGTTTCACTGCTCAGAACTCCCTTGTTATCACCAACACGCTTTTTAAGCTAGAAGCTCACTATAAGTCTACATGGAAGCACCCTCGATCAAAAACTTGGCACTTATGAATTATGTGCTAACTAGACAGCGGAATCGGCGCGACATTCCTTTTACGCGTATAATGAGAAAGATCACCGGGTGGTGCGCGCAAAGCTGACACTCAGCGTTAGGTCCCGTGGCGCGCAAATGCTTCCCCTGCTAAAATAAACGTGTGGAAACTCAACGACAGCCTGAAGTGTGAATAAATCAGAAATGCGCTACAAGACTGCTTTGGCATCAATTTCACTACCACACCCGCCCCTATCATGACCGAGTTACTGACGTAGATGTGGAGCGAAGTCGCTGCTGCATTCTCAGAGAGGGGCCAGAGATACTCTTGGAATGGTTAAAAAGAAACACTGAGACTGGTTTGACGAGCAGAGGGTTGGCATCCAGCAACTCCTGGACGACAGGAATGAAGCGCGCAGGAGGGTGTTAAGGAACCCGCATTCTGCGAACCGCGCGGGATACACAGAGCTGCGCTCTCGCTTCCAACGAGAAATCAGAACCATGGAGAATAACTGGTGGTGCAAGCTCGCGGAAGAGATCCAGGGGTATGCGGACAACGGTAATCAGCAGCAGTTCTACACGGCGTTGAAGGCCGTAGATGGAGTGCGGAGGGGTGCACGTTGTCCTGTGAGAAGCGCAGATGGCGCTGTCTTGATAAACGAACGATCGCCTGTCGTTGGAAACTGGGCAGAAAACTATCGCAATCTACTGAACAGGCGAACTGACATCGACTGGCAGCTGCTGGCGGACTTGTCAGAATTGCCCGTTCTGAGGGAACTAGATCTGTCGCCTTCGTAGAGGGAAGTAAGGGTTGCCATCGGCAGTCTGAAACAAGGAAAGGCTACCAGACCTGGTGGGGTGCCTGGTGATCTGCTTAGTTGTTGGGGGTGAGGCGGTGGTACGCTGCATAGACTCATTTTTCGATCTTGCGTGGTCCTCCGGGCGCGTTCCGCAGCAATGGAAAGATGCGGACATCATCAGCAGCTACAAGAATAAAGAGGATAGATCCGTATGTAACATCAGTCGTGTTATCTCTTTCTTCTCAGCGGGTGGCAAGATCATGGCAAAATTAATTCTTATGAGAGTGATTGACAGCATAGCGGGCGAAATTTTTGATGCTCACCCAAGTTCCTTACGATGGTTAAAGACCTGCATGAAAGAGCTATGGCTCGTGTGATCAGTGAAGGAATCAGGTCTGACCTCTTCGAAGTTTGTCCCTGAGTGAAGCAATGGTGTGTCATTGCACCTATAATCTTTAACCTGTTTATGGCTGCTGTATTTAGTGCTGCCAAACTAAACATGAATCCGGATGAAGGAGTACTGCTGAACTATCGCTTGAATGGTAGCTTGTTCAATCTGAGTAGATTGCGTGTGGCCACGAAAACATCGCAGGACAAGGTCGTTGAGCTGCAATATTTCGACGATGCCGTGATTGTTAGCTGCACTGCTGCCGCTCTTCAGAGAAATGTTAATGCAGTTGAGAGAGCATATACGCGGGCAGGTTTCACTATAAACATTAATAAGACTGAGACGCTCTCATTGGTCACGAATGAAGAAAATCTCGCTACCTTCTACGTGAACAGCATAGCACTTAAGAACGTTGACAAATTCACATATCTTGGATCAGTGTTAACTGCTTGTAGGAACATCACTGACGATGTGCAGCGGAGAATCTTCCTTGCCTCGGCGGATTTTGGGAGGCTTACGACAGGAGTGTTTCAGAACAGAAACTTACGTGTGTGTACAAAGGTGGCGATGTACAGGGCCGTATGTCTCTCGATTTCACTGTATTCATCTGAATGCTGGGTTGCTTACCGTAGGCATCTGAAGAGCCTTGAAAGATTCCACATTCAGTGTCCGTAGCGCATCCTGGGGATCAGATGGCGGCACCGCGTGCCGCATGTGGAAATTCAGAGAAAAGCAGTGATCGAGCCACTTGAAACCATCGTTGTCGGCAGAAAATTGCGCCGGGCCGGACATGTTAGAAGAATGCCCGGGAAAAGGCCCCCACGACGCATATATTATGGAGAACTTTGGGTGCGTCAGAGGTCTCCGGGTGGCCAGAGGAGGTGCCATAAGGATGTACTGACAGCACACTTGAGTGAGGGAGTGTAACCTGAACACGCGTGACTTAGAGCTGCTGGTGGGAGACAGAGCAGAGGTGGGAGAGGGTTTGCTTGTGCCGCGGGTCTGGCCACGCATCAACGGAACTTCGATCTGGATGCTGAGGAACGACGAGCCCGTCGGCACCAGCCTCGGCCTCGGACTCCGGCTGAGCGACATGTTTGCGTCACCTGTGGACGTATATGCGGTTCGCGCATCGGACTCGTCAGTCATCTGCGCACTCATCAACTGCACCAGCCTGGGGAGTGACGTCATTGTCTACAGCGACGGACATCTTTAAGCGTCTTGGTGGTCAGGGAACGAACTGGTGTTAAACTATTTTGCTCCTCTCCTTTCCTCTTTTTAGCAGCACGATATTGAGATATGCAGCAAGAAGTGGTGATTAGATAAATAATAAATGATTATTGGAAATCAAGCTGAGAGCAAAATCATCACGAAAAAGTTTCTAAAATATTCCTTCATTTACTCCTTTTATTTTTGCAGCACAAAACTCTATTCTAAAGCTCTCTCGTATCTTTCAGGAAGATACAGCGGTCTTTTTCAATTTAAGAATATTGACATAAGTCATTCTATCAACATATTCAACTAAGTCAGATGGTCTAACAATGTGAATATCCCAAGCACAGGTTTGGGTCGTGTTTTGTTCAAACTTAGTCGGGAATTTTTCAGACTCACAAAGGGTGTTCAGATATTTAATGATATCTGAAGCCAACCTTTGCTAACCCTCTTCTTTCAGAGCCACAAGAAACTACAAGCGCAAAGTTTTCTTGATTCATGACTAGCGATACCTGAAAACGTTTAAAGACCAGTATAACGATTGTTTTAGAAGTCAAAGGGGTTATTTTATAATCAAGTACCGTATGTATTTATTATATGTAAGTCAATTTCAATAAAAGATCTAAATGTTGTTTGCACATAACAGAACGTTCAATACTTGTCTTTGTTTCAAGAGTACTTTTTCTATTTAGGGGTCATGCGGTTCTAGAATGCAAGTCATTGTTTGATTTAAGAGTTCCTTTTCTAGTGAGGGTTGAGACGTTTCTGAACTGAAAATCGTTGTCTTTGTTTCAAGATGTTTTCTATTTAGGTTTAAACTTCTCTGGAATTCGAGTGTAGGAGTATCGTCACTCCCCTGTTTTCTCGCAGTGGAGTCACGAGGCGATTACCGCAAAGACATCCGGCCCCGGCACCGTCGGGTCAAGCGTGTAACCGCAGCACCGCGCCACTCGTCGCTATGAAAGACCGAAAGGTTGTAAAATGCAAGATCTCCCCCAGGAGAGTGAGATTCAATTTTACGTCAAGTAAGAAATTGGAGGCGTGTTTCTCCCAAGCTTGAAGGCTAACGAGGAGCCGATGTAAGACTTGGTGAGAAAAACCGTTTGGCATAAGAACCCTCCTAGGCCCGTCCTCAAGCCTTCCCCCTCTTACCACTCCCCCAGTGAGGTGACGAGGTATAAATAAGAAACACTGAGGAAAATAGTGATAGAATACGTCAGTCTCCAGGTGACGAAGTCCCCGGATTAAGATCGGGCTACCGAGACTGGACAAGGAGATTACTTGGCTCGCCAGACCAAGAAGTACCATGCAAGAGAGGCAGGGCTACCTACCTTAAGGGGCTAAGAAGCAGCTCATCCTCGAGCTAGTCCCTGGTTATCAAACCGAACGTTAAGTTAACTTGTTCAAGTTTAACTTACTCTCGTCAGAGAGACTCCTCATATCCTGGTGCATCTTAAACACCAGGGGTATTCCTCGTCCTCGAGGAATTAAGAAAAGAAGAAGGAAAAGGCTCCCCTTCGAGCCCGTTACTCGGTGGCCACACCAAACTCATAAGTTAACTTGGTTGAGGAACCAAGTTCAACTTGTTCTTGTAAGAGAAACTCCCATCCGTTATACTCACCCTTGAGGAAGACTGGAACTAAGAAGAAGCTCATCCTCGAGCTAGTTCCTGGTTACCAAACCGACCTTTAAGTTAACTTATTCAAGTTTTACTTATTATCGTCAGAGAAACCCTCCTCCTCGATCCTCGCCCTTAAAGAAGACCCTCCCCGAGTTCCGTCCTCGCCTATGAGGAATTAAGTAACGAAGGAGAAAAGCTCCCCCTGAGCTCGTTACTCGGTGGTTACACCGAACTCAAAGTTAACTTGGTTTATGAACCAAGTTCTACTTACTCTCGCCAGAGAGACCACGCCTACCTTGGTGCCACCTGAAGCACCGAGATTGTTCTCTTCCTTGAAGACCTCCCCCCCCCCCCCCTCCCGAATGCTGTGTAGAATCCCATCGGCTACCCTCGCAAAAAATACTTCGTGATCCCGCCCACCTCCATCTGGCCGGTCGACACGCGTCGTGGAGCCAATAACATTCATGAGGTATTTAAACTCCAGTAGAGTCAGTAAGCCTAAATCTTATATATTGAAGTATGCAGCGAATTTAGCCAATTTTTTGAGGGGCAAGCTAATTAAAAATAATTATTGTGTATTATAATATTTGGAGTATTTCTGTGGTTAATGGTTAATTTTTGTGTATTAAATTGTTAAAGTTAAAATATAAGTTTATTTGGGGAATTATTGAGCGTTTCTCTATATCCTTACTTGTTTCCAACGGCTCTTCTTTAAAATAACAATATTAGCACTCTTAGCACTCTTAGAACAAAGCCTACTTCATCAAAGAAGTATATCACGACCCCAAAGAATACTACCACAACAGCGGTTTGTGTGTAGAAAGATTAAAAAGGGGCATTATCCTACATAAAAGTGGTATCTGGTGGGGAGTGATCAGAAGAGGGGGGTTATTCCACGGAATCAAGTCCTTGTCTTTGTTCCAATACTACATTTTTATTGCTGATTGAGGCGTTCCTGGACTGCGGGTCATTGTCGTTGTTTTAATATATTTTCTATTTGGGTTTGAGGTGTATCTCGAGTGTACGTTCTTGCGTTTTGTTCAAGACTAGACTTTATATTTAGTTTGTTGCGTTTCTTTTTTTAATGACTAGATTTTATACTTTAGGATGAGTTTTGTAGTGCAAGTTATTATTTTGGTTCAAGACTACATTATGTAGTCTTGTGGCGATTCCAGAATGCAAGTCCTTGTCTTTGATAAAAAGACTAATTATTCTATTTACTATTTAGGCGGTTCTCTTTGTAAGACGTCTTTGTTTTAAGACCAACTTTTCAATTTAGGTTTGAAAGGTTTCGGAAATGCAAGTCGTTGTATTTGTTTCATGACTACGTTTTCTATTAAGCGTTGAGGCTTTTCTGCACTCCACATCGCTTTCTTTGTTTTGAGACTACATTTTCTATTTAGAGTTTAGGCAATAAGGACTGCAAGTCGTTGTCTTAATTTTGAGTCTAACTTTTCTATTCAGGGTTGAGGCGTTTCTGGTTGCAAGTCTTTGTGTTTGTTTTAATAATAATAGTAGAGTTTTATATTGCGCCCTTTAAGACCTTGAGCCATGTTGCGATGTTTAGTATTTTAAATGTGAAGACTTTAAAAGTAATTTGAAATTTAATGAACAGTCAGTGCAGTTCGCAGAACAGGGGTGTGGTACGAGGGAACCGTCCTCGACGGAGGAGAACGCGAGCTGCAAAGTTCTGGAAAAGTTGAAGGGGGCAAATTATAGTGCTGGGGCTCCAGTGAGAAGAGAGTTACTCTAATCAAGGTGAGAGGTAACAAAAGCATGGATGGTTATCCCGAAACTGTTTCGGTCAAAGCGGGACCTGATACGACTGAGGTTACAGAGAAAGCAGAGATAATTTGGTGATATTAGCAACATGCGATTTGAAACGAGTTGACTGTCAAAGGAAACAACCAGGTTTCTAACGTTGTCAGAGAATGCGATCGGGGAACCAAATAGATTGAGAGACGGGGTTATATTTTTATAGCGAGCGACATCTGCTGAGGTGCCCATCAAAAGAACCTGTTTTTTCATGATTGAGGTTGAGGAGGTTATCCGATAGCCATTTAGTAATCGTATCATATGTGGATAAAAGATTAGTGACGGTCACGGCAAACGAATTTGAGGAGAGGAGAGAAATATTTACATGTCATCAGTATAGAAATGGAAGGATAGCCTTAGGCGACGCAGAAGGCCAAAAGAAGGAAGTAGATACGAAATAGAAGTGGGCTAAGGATAGGATACTAGAGATCACAGTATGACAGCAGCTGAAGTAGAGACTTCGCTCCCGATGTAAATGCTGAAAGAGGACACGTGTTGACTGATGCGGACAGCTTCTAGCCTCTCAAGACTCTTGGATCGGACCGACAATAGCATTTTTAAATTCAGAACGCACCTCACATAGAGACAGAAAAGCGTAGAAAATACCCAATACGTGTAGTAGGTAGACAGCTTGTAAATGAACATGAATATTGGGTGGGAAAGTGTCAAGCGGAAAGCAGGTTTGTTTTCGATGGGCGGATTACTGAGACGAGCTCGTCAGTGGAGCCTTTGGTGAGGGAGGAGAGATTGGGAGGTTTGATGAGGGGCAGACGAAGACGGAATACAAGAGCGAATATTAACTACCTATTCAGAGAAAAGGCACATAATGCCGATGGGTAAATGGTGGAAGAGTGAGTGGTGTCTGGGCTGTATATCCCTGTCTTTTTTCAAGACTACTTTTTCTATTTAGGGTTGAGGCGTTTCTGGATGCAAGTCGATGTCTTTCTTTCAAGATTCCCTTTTATTTTAGGTTTGAGGCTTTTCTGAACTACTATTCTTTCTATTTTTTTCAAGACTACATATTTATTAACAGTTAAGGCTGTTCTCAATTGAAAGTAGTTTTCTTTTTTTTCAAAAATACATAACTTTACTATTTAGTGATGAGGGTTTTCTTTGCTCAAATTCATTGCCTTTGTTTCAAAACTACCTTTTCTATTTAGGATTAAGTCGTATCTGGACTGCAAACCATTTCTTTGATCCAAGACACCTTTCGATTTAAGGTTGAGGCGTTTCTGGACTGCAAGTCGTTCTTTTTGTTTCGAGACGATCTTTTCTATTTAGGGATGAGGAGGTTCTGGTTGCAAGTCATTATCTTTGTTTCAAGACTACCTTTTCTATTTAGTGTTGAGGCGTTTCTGGATTGCAAATCGTTGTCTTTGTTACAAGACTATCTGTTCTATTTAAGGTTCACGCGGTTCTGGAATGTAAGTTTTTGTCTTTGATTCACGTCACCTTTCCTATCAAATATTAACGCGTTTCGGGACTGCAGGTCGTTTGCTTTGCTTTAATACAACATTTATTCTATTTGAGTTTGATCTGTGTCTGGGCTGCAAAAAAGTTTATTTGTACAAAACTACTTTTTCGATTGAGGATTGAGCCATTTCTGGACTGCAAAACCCCATATTTTATTTACGGTTTCTAGATTGAAAGTCGTTGCCTTTGCTTCGAGTCTATCTTTTCTATTTTAGGGTTGAGTTGTTCTGCATTTGAAGTTTTTGTCTTTGCTTCAAGACTGCTTTTTCTATTTTAGAGTTTTGTCGTTCTGTATTTGAAGTCATTATCTTTGTTTCAAGACTACTTTTTCGATTTTAGGGTTGAGTCATTTATGTATTAAAAGTCATTGTATTTGCTTCAAGATTATTTTAGGGTTGAAGCGTTCTGTAATGGAAGTCGTTGTCTTTGTTTCAAGTTTAGTTTTTCTAATTATTAGCCTATATTCTTCCTGCCTCTTTTTTTCCCATTGCATCTCACTTCATTCACCTTCCTCCCTCGTTGGAAAATTGATGGATTTTTAAAAATTAAATTTAAACAGAAGACCAGAGAGGGCGTCTTCCTCAGAGAATGTTAAGGCGAAATCTGTTAAGAAAATGGTAGAGTTAGAGGAATTGAAAATGTGTAGATGATTCATAGCCTTAGATTCTCTTCGGGAATTAGAGCTTGCAGAGTACGCTATCCTCCAAATATTAAGTTCACTTTTTTTTGTTCATAAAACTCAATACACCCCTTCGAAGAAAGAACTGCAGACAGGTTCCAGAGTGTTTTCTTCCTTGCATTCCAGAGAGTTTCTTCCTGTCTACTCAGAATTCGTTCCTGCCGCACATTTTTGCATAATTTCTTCTTTTTAAAAGCTTCTTCATCCTATGTAAATAACGATGGCGTTCCTTTTGCCAGGATGAATCTCCCAGGGATAAAAAGGCCCCTCTGGATGTCACCGAAGATGTCATTTAATTGACAAAATGGAATTCTGAACAGGAAAACGATACCGGGAAACAAACGCCCCATCATGCAACTATACTGGGAAACAAACGTCCTGCCGGGAAACAAACGCCCCATCATGCAACTATACTGGGAAACAAACGTCCTGCCGGGAAACAAACATTAATATGCAACCATACCTGGAAACAAACACCTCAATATGCAACCATACCGAGAAGTAAACTAATCACGTTGGTAGATAGAAATATTAAACTTTGATGGCCATGGATAGCCGGAAAATAAGTAGCTGCGCGCCCTTTATTTATCCTGAGCTTTCTTCATCGATGATAGAGGCAAGTGAAATGGTGGCATTAAAGACAAAATCTTCCTTTACGTGAGCTGAAATTAAGCAGGTTCTACTGCTGAGACCCAATGTGAAAATTCCAGTTCCTTCTTCCTATTTTCTCTTTGATTTCCAGTGAGCATCCACTGTTATTAACAACCACCGTTTGTGGTTGATGGGTTTAGGAAACTGACTACTTGCAATAACTCTGTCTACCCACTTTTGCATCTATAGAAAATGATGCACCCCATCGCACTATCAGATTTCTGGGGCCTCAACATTTCGCCTTCGTTCGAGCTATACAATGCTTTACTATTTCGATGTTCTTAATTTTCATTGTCAGTTCTTTTTGCGTATCTTTGAAATTAAGCTATTTTGAACAGAGGCTCAAAATCCGTCGAGGGGTTCTTGCCGCGCACACGTTGCAGACGAAGTCATTTCTCATGCTGGCCGACACGCGGTTGAAGGAGGACTTTGCGTTGTTGTCGATGGAATTGAGGTCGGGCGACGGCGGCGACCAAAAGCCCTTCGACCAGAAGTTCAGGTTAGACCCCAACCACTCTTGCACGTTTTAGCCGTGTGAGCCGGGGCACCGTCCTGCTTTAAGACTTAGTCTGCCTTCTTCGTGATCCTTCCGACCCCGAGAAAGGGATTTCGTGGCCATGATGTCCCTGAAATCGCCCGCGGCAAACCTGTAACAGGGCCATTCGAAGCCGCAACACCGAGCATCATCACCGAGGTCGGGTGCTTGGTCATGGACACGTAACGGACCTCGGAGAGGTCCTGTGGAAGCTTACCACGCAGTCTTTGTGCTTGATGATGACCGGATCAGTGAGCAGTGGCCTTTCCAAGCACCTCAAGCGCTTGCTACCCTACTCCTTGACGGCCATGGACACCGTGGCTACCGAGATGTTCTTCTTCGCGAGCGCTGTCATTTTGAGCTTCGGAGCACTTTCGAAAGCCTTCTCACAGCTAAACGGTTGAGAACTTGAGGTGTGACTGAACGAGGTCGACCTTTGAGGTCTTCTCCGTCCTTGAGCCTCTCCGCGACTCTGTGGACGGTTATTCGACTCACGTTGAGCCGCTCGGTGATGTCGAACTTGCGCGAATGAGGACAGAGATCTCGACTCTTTTCACTTCCACCTCGACACACCTGCACCACGAAATGGAAAAGAGGTTTTAATGACACGTGCTGGAAAAGTAGAACTTTAAGTTGTTTGAGAGAATATTTTCTATCACGCTAGACGTAAACTTCTCGAGAGGTCGAAAACCGAGTGTAACAGAACTTTTGCACAACCCGGTATCTCTTCCCCTCTCTCATCTTCTTTTCTGCCTCTCTGCATCTCTCTCTATCTCTCCTCTGTTCCACACTCTCTTTTTTGTTTATCTGTCTGTCTCTCCATCACACTCGCCTTCTCCCCCTTCCCCTCTCTATTATTCTCTCTCTCTCCCTATCTCTCTCCTCTTCTCTATCTCATATCTTTCTCACTCCCTCTTTCCATCTCCCCCCCCTCTCTCTCTCTCTCTCTCTCTCTCTCTCTCTCTCTCTCTCTCTCTCTCTCTCTCTCTCTCTATATATATATATATATATATATATATATATATATATATATATTAGGGTGGTCCCCCAAACTGAAAATGATATATTACACTTCACGAAAAGGAATTACACCTAAAGTTTCTTCTCTCTATGTCATCATTTAGGGGTAGCCCCACTTTTTACTTTTTCTTCGTCAGGTTGGTATTTAAGGTTTTCGATATGGCCTTTAGGTGTTCGTGAATGAGACAGAAGATAAATTGCTTATCATCCTCATACTACGCCAGCGTCGCATTGTTTCCCTCTGCCAGGGCCACTCCTCTTTCAGCTGCGTCGTTCACTATTCTCAGGCTCTTGGCTATGCCCTGAAAGTCCTCGTACAGCTTTTCGCCCTTCCAAGCCAAAGGATCCAACTGCAGGAAGCCCTGCTTCGCATTCTGGTCTCCTTTCTTCAGGATGTCGAAAACACGATGCGAGCTTTTGGTGAAGAAGCCATCAAGGCGAATGTTCCGTGTTTCTTCGATTTTTACCCGGCTTGGATGATGTTCGGTCAGATTTTCAGTCTTCATCCGAGTCACGGAGTCCGCCTGCATCTTGTCTGAAACCCGGTCGTCCAACAGGGAAAGATCGACCAAATCTTCTGCTAAATACCAGAGATGCCGTTGGAGGGCATTGCTTGCGGTTGCAGCGACCTTCATCTAGTTCTTGTACTTCTGGAGTTCAGTCAGCATCATGCTGTCGTTGTATGTGGTTTGGGATGACAGAATAGTTTCGTGCTAAAAACGGACGTACACCAGGGCAATGAACAACACCATGCCAATCACATTCCGCTCTTCTCGTCTGGTTGTATTGAACTGGTGTCGGAACAGGAACATCTTGACATCCACTTGACATCCACTTGGCGTGGTGGATGACACCAGGGGCATGGAACAATGGTTGAGTGTTGTGCCCCCTCCAAGAAACAGGGCTGCGAGCTGCAGGAACTCGAAGTAGTTATCGCGAGGACACTTTGTTGGATCAGCCAGGGCAGATGCCAGGTAATCCTTCATTTGGGAGCGGAGCTGCTCTAGATGTCATTCAAAGAGGGTATCCTCAGCTACCGTGTACGCTTGCTGGTCGATGGTCGGCCACTCCTGGAAACGCTAGAAGAGGGCGACTTCCGTACCTCCAGTGTGCCCAAATAAGACTCGAAAGACGTATGAGAGAACAATCTCCAACAAATGATGACGGCACGCCAACATTGCCAACTCCCTTCCAAGACCTTCCTCGATCCGGACGCCCTCACAATTGTGGGGGCCAGTGTTGCTTGAAGTTATATCGAAGACTAATCCGACTACTCAGTCATGATTCTTCCAAGGCTCAAGCAATTCCAGACACGCTGCGGCCTGAGCTTCTTGAGTATTTGGGGCAGCACTTGGAATACCCAGCAACTTCTCAAATCCTTTACCCTTTGCCAGAATCGCATCCCTCTCCACTGTCTTCCCTCACATCTCCTGCGGGCATTTTCCCGCCCCAATGCAGAAGAAGGGGACCAGCTGCTTGAAAGTTCTTCCGCGCTTCTTCGTCTGGATTTGGCGTGTGTGACGTCGCGACCGCCGTATCAAACTTCGGGACAACGTCACATCAGGAATATCCTAACCCAGGGCCTGTGCAACAGCGCCAGTGACGAACGCGGCACCACGATCTGGGAGATTGACTCGATCCAAGTCGCCGACGACTTCAGGAGATTTGAAGATGTTATTGGGCCTCTTCGCTAAGGGCAGTTGAGGGTCGGTAGTCGTCTTTAGCCTGACTCCTCTGACGAGGTGGAGCCGGAACTGAAGGCATCAGCGGGTTCTTGAACTTTGGCCTCCTCTTGTCCTCGTATCTCCGCTTGAGAGTAGCTTCTTGGTCATTTCTCTTTCCACGCCTGGCCTAAACTCGAGATTTCTTAGCGTCGATTTATGCAATGCTGCACGAGATGTCCTTCAGGAGATTTGAAGATGTTCGTGGGCCTCTTCGCTGAAGCACCAGATGTACAGGCTGCAGTTGAGGGTCGGTAGTTGTCTTCAGCCTGACTCCTCTGACGAGGTGAAGCTGGAACTGAAGGCATCAGCGGGTTCTTGAACTTTGGCCTCTCGTCGTCGTATCTCCGCTTGAGAGTAGCTTCTTGGTCATTTCTCTTTCCACGCCTGGCCTCAACTCGAGATTTCTTCGCGTCGATCCATGCAATGCTGCACCAAAAGATGTCCTCACGCTGCATCTTGAGAAACTTCGTTGGTCATGGTCTGGAGGGCATCGCTTGTGGCAACGTCGAAGAGATCCTAAGGTTCATTTAGGAATCTCTCGCCCACGAGTCCGGTGTTTCTTGAGTGCTTGGCATTCGTCCTGGATTCCTCGAAGTTTCTTGACACAAGCATCCACCCGCTGTGTCGAGATCCTGGTCCTCTTTCATACGGTGAGGACCTCGGCACATACCAAGTTTAGGCCTTCCGAGACGGTCTTCTTTTCCACGACGTGATGGAGCAGGTACAACGACAGCACATCCCGCTTACTTGGAAGACGGGCACATGAAAGGGAATCAACAGGCTTCCTGAGAAGTCAGCACACGGGGCTCGAACGAGTACTGATTGTCATAACCTGAAAATAAGAAGAAAAAAGAAAAGTTTAAAAGTGGGGCGAACGCTAAATATCATTGTATTGTGATGAAATTTCCCACACAAGGAGAGAAATGCAACACAAAAAAATCAGTGGTGTGGTGAGAGGATCAAGGCACTTTGAATTTATTTTACTCCGTTTTTGGACCACCCTAATATATATATATATATATATATATATATATATATATATATATATATATATATATATATATATATATTGTCTCCCCACTTTTATCGGAGAATTATTCTCCAACTATTGGCCGTTTAACATTTACTCTGATATAATACCTCTTTTTCAAAGTATTTATATAGGTAATGACTTTTAGCGAGTCAGTCTGAAACCACTCAGGAAGAAAGATAATTCATCTATTGGTTGAGTGGTGGACTCCGACTTCGTCTAAAGGAGTCTAAATACTGTATTATGAGAGTACCACAGCGTTTAATCAGTTTTAAGGAAAGAGCCAGTCAACACGTAAGACTCCAGTGAAACACCAAGAATTAACCAAAAATATATATCTTTTAATTTATCAATTAACTCAAATATATAGAGTAATTTCTATGGTTCACATGGTTCACAAGAATCAAATATTGGCCTACTCCTGACGCGAGCCCTGATCAAAACAAGTAGGTTCCAGGTCAACAAACCAATTGCCAGATAGCTAATTTCTGGAGGCCTCTCAGTTACAGAGTTACGCCACAATTTACTCCACTAATCTAACTAAAAATATGACAGGAGTCACGAAATATTATATCTCTTTTAGTTAGCTTGGAGACAGCATTAAAATCCTACTTAATTAAAACAAATATATATATTCATTCGGACTTACATGACCTTGATAGGAACAGGGATTGACGGATGTCACTATACTGGATTTTTCACGAGTCTTCGCGTTGCAGTGGAAGGAGGGTGGTGGTCACGGAGACGGTATAAACCGATGTCGATTTCTTCTTATGAGTTTATCTATCCGGTTATGAGTCTAACAGACGGGAAGAGGAGTTGTACTCTTCTGGCTCAAGGAGTACTCTTCTTGGTATCTCTTGAGTACTTCTAGTATCCTCGTCTACTTCGCAGGGCTACCACATTGGGTTTTGGTATACGAAGTGATTCCGAAAGTAATTAAAGGGAACATACTTGCAGATTAATTCTTCTTTTCTCAAAAATTACGGAGATAGCAATTTGAGAGTCCCTCTTGCTAAGTCTGCGAAGGATAAATCGGTATGGCACCGATAAGAAAACGAGACGAAATTATAAGTCTTAGAAGTCGAGTTCGGAACTGGGCAAGGGACTGATCACAATAATCTAGTCCTCCATCGTCTCTAACAGAATAATCTTCTTTCCTTCTTTACGGGGCTTATTTATAGACCGCGGACCGCCCCACCTAAGGGGGACGGAGTAATGCCACTAAGAATAGGGCGAGGGGGAGGGGGGTGACACTGCGGAGCCCAGGTCTGCTTCTTAATGAGAGGCACCGACAACCATCACATTATTTCTCCTCGGTGGTCTTTTGATCTGACACCGCTTTTTGGCGCTCTAACCACAGGCCTCCTGGCCTCGTAGGTAATCTGATCTTTTGAGAGCTGCTTAATGACCTTTTGCGGCTACCTTGGTCCGGTAGCGCGACTCGACTACTCACTCAGCGGGGAGATCAGAGCCCTTCGGAAGTTTGACTGTTCGTCAGACGACTAAAGTTCTCACTCCCTCTCCGAAGAGGGATTTTAATATATATGTCCGCTTGGACCTCTGGGTAGAGTTATGTTTTAATTCCTCTACAATATATATATATATATATATATATATATATATATATATATATATATATATATATATATATATATATATATATATATAGGGTGAACCCTAAAAAACAAGCCCGCACAAACTTTTTGTGATATATCCTTCATTTATTCACTAATAAGCCTTACTTTACAGGACATGACAGAAAAAACGCCTGTGAACACAACTAGACCTCAATGGGAGCTCCAGCAAAGAATATACTGCGTCAAAAATTACTACAAGACAGGTTTGTTCAAGAAAGTGCATTAGACTTTCGTGCATCAGTTCTAATGTGAAAAGCCCCCTCCAAGAGCAGAATTCAGGACTTGGTGGACTACTTCGAGAGCTATAAGACAGTGGAAAACCTCAATGCAGCTAGTGACAACGTCCAAGCCAATCAAAACGCCTCAGGAAGCGTAAGGATGAGCTGGTCGAGAGCATGAGAGAGTCAGTTTAACAGAGTACAAAACGCTATATGCGCAAGCGACGTCAGTCCCCCGGTATATCCCGTGAGACTTGCAGGAGAGTGATAGTAATGGATCTAAAGCCCTACCCATACAGAACGAAGCAGACCCTTACAGCATTAAACAAGGAGCAGAGAAAGGCTATGGTAGTCAGGATACTGGAGAAGATTCAGGAGGCTCCAACTTTCCTTAAACTCCTTTGGACCTGAGATGAAGCAAAATTCCATCTTGAAGCAAAGGTAAACTCGAAGACAAATGTCTTCTGGGGGACCTCTAGACCATATGAGGTAGCCACCAACCCCCTACACTTCCCAAGTGCACAGTATGGACTGCAATCTCAGACAGAGGCATCATCGGGCAATTCTTCTTCGAGGAATCTGGCGCGACAGTGACAGTCACCAATAAACGGTATGTTGAGGTCCTCAAAACCTTCAAGAGGCAGCTGCAGACCTTGTTTCCGTCGCTTATGGAGAAGTTCTGGTTCCAGCAAGATGGAGCAAGCTCTCACACCTCAAACCTGTCGCGAGATTGGCTGAAGGAGAACTTTGGTGGCCGTGTGATCAGTCTCAAGACTTATTTTAAATGGGCACCTCACAGCCAAGACCTTAGCCCCCCCACCAGATTTCTTTCTCTGGGTCTACCTTAAAGACAGAGTGTACGCAGGGAGACCCAAGACCATCACGGATGTCAATGAAGTCATCAGGGAGGAGATCAGAGCCATTAGTCGGTTTGTTTGTAAGGACGTCATGGACAACTTTGTGCTGCGCTTCAAGAAATACACAGAGCTAAATGGAGATCATTATCTCGAACACGTTTTCTAGAATAAAGAAGAAAAGTCCATAGACTCTTATATTTTGATATGTTGTTTTTAAACACAATAAACTAGTTATCTCCAAAGTTTCATTCAATCCTTGCAGAAAATATAGAAATGAGCCCTATCGAAAGTTGGGGCCCCGTTTTAGAGAGCGGCGGTCACCCTGTATATATATATTGTAAGGGAAAGGGGACGCCAAGAAGAATACCGCCTTCTTTTATTTCTTGAATTCCTTCCCTCCCTATGTCTTCCAACACTCCACGTGGAGTAAAAAGCTCTGCATTCAAGGAGAAAAATAAAAGAAGAATGAATTTGAATATCATTTAAGCTAAGCGCTAAAAGTTTCACTTTGCCGATGAAATCCCACATCGTTGGAGACGACTAAGACCGGTATCATTCGACAAAAGCTAATCCCTCTTGGCGCCGAAAGCTTCTCTCAGACGTCTGTGCCTTGCAGCAAAGGAGCACCATAAAAATGGCCGTCATATAAATACCCTGGGTTTTTCAAAGATTGGCCGATTGAGTTTGAGACCTCATCGCCTTCGGTTCAGATCGTGTATCTGTTTCCCCAAGTCCATGGTATTCGTGTATACCATCGAGGTTAGATCTCACCAGGCAGATCCATCTCCTGTGTGAAGGCTTACTTTGTTCAGAGCAAAGCCTCGAATCGTTTTGTCCCCGAAGGACTGGCCGGGATTCTTCTCGTCTCACCAGAATCATCCCTTCACGGATCTCCAGTTTCCCGTGTGAGATTTCGCGCCGAGCCGCATCAGAGTCTAAATTTTTGGAGGTTGCACTTCTCTGGAGCATAGGTGCCTTCGTCCGTCTTCAACGAGGATCGTGAACTCGTCTTCTGGACCCCCCCTTCCTTCATCCTCGGCACCATCAGGATATTCAGCGAGAATCACGACCATTTTCCGTCTCCATTCCCCCACGCCGACTCGCTAAAGGAGTCACCTTACTCGAGGACTCCATTTAAGGTAAAACGATTGCATCTCCCGTTAATCGACCCGCTTTCCGACTTTTAAATATTCCTTCTGTATAACTGATGCATAGTATCCCATTTAAAAGCTAATTAACAAGTAATTAACGTTACCCGATTGTCAATTTTCTATAGTCTGTCAGTATTATCCTTATATATATTTCCTATATTTCCCGTATGTATATATATGTTAACTAGTGACTTATTAAAAATTATATTTTTGGTTTTCTCTCTTTAAATATATCCTTGAACTGCAACTTGGTCAACTCATTAAACGCTATCGGCCCCTCTATTAAAATGGCACTCTATACCTCGTAATCAACGAAGTGAACGTACTTGTACCTAGCGAAGGACGCGTACCTACATTAGAGAATATATGTGTATGTAACGATATATATATATTCTCGTGGCTTTTATCTCTTTCCTCCCAACCAATAGATACATATATGTATATATAGACGTATTATCTGGGCAGTGACCTATTCCTCAATATATATATATATATATATATATATATATATATATATATATATATATATATATATATATATATATATATATATATATATATATATATATATATATATATATATATATATATATATATATATATATATATATATATATATATATATATATATATATATATATATATATATATAAATAGCTTACAGAGATACAATTAGAGTTCCTAATCAGGGGGTGTGAATTTAAGTTCATTAAGGATATCTTTTAAGATTAGATCTTTGACGTAGGGGCTGCATTTAGATTGCCTAACTGAAAGGTTAAAGTTGGGGATTTCATCTTTAAGGGTGGATTCAATGGCCTTTCTTTTGCGGAAGTCCTTACACGGGTAGATTAGTTTGGCCTGTAGGAAGTATATCAGGTGATTAAAGTTATTAGTGTGTGTGAAAAGACTAGAGGCTGTGTTTTCCCTTCTAATGTCTCCTCTGTTTTTGTACATTCTCTTATCCAGATTTCTTCCTGTTTCGCCTATGTAAAATGAAGGGCAGTTAATTTCTTTACAGGTGATTAATTAGACTCCTGCTTCGTACACCACCATCACCTATATTACCACCAACTATTCGGCCGATTCTAACAGAATTTGAAACCCTTAGGTTGTTTTACATTCTCTTTCGAATCATCACATACACAACCTACACCACTACCACCTACACCATCGCCACCTAGAACACCTACACCACTACCACTACTACCACCACCACCACCACCTAAACCACCTATGCCACCATCACCTACAACACGTACATCACCTATAGCACATACACCACCAACACCACACCCGCCCACACCACCACCACTGCCTACACCCACACCACCACCATCACCTACACTACTACCACCTCTCCCAACACCTACACCACCACCACCTCCTTCAACACCTACATCACCACCACCTTTGCCAACACCACCTACACCACCAACTCCTCCAACACCTACCCTACACCACCATCACTTAAACCACCACCACCTACACCACCACCACCTACACAACTACCACCTACACCACCGCTACCTACACCACCACTACCTACACCACCACCACCACCTACCCACCACTTACAGCAATACCACCACCACCCAAGGTTATCCCGAGAATTATTTTGTTTTAGCAAAAACATCATAGCTATTCAGGAGATACTAACGAAATCTGAGACCCTTTGGTTCTTGTACATTCCCTTTCGAATGATATAATTGCCAAGGTCCTCCGAAGGTTTGTCCTAGAATTATTCAAAGTTTAGAAGGTCGTAAGGTCATAAATCAAATAAGTGAGAGCATCAGACTTTTGGTCAGCACACCTTGTTATTTTTACTTTCCCTTTTGTCTTTAAGGTGATACAAGGCTTTTGAAACGCGTTAGGTAAATAAAATGTTATGCTAAAGGGTTCTTTTCCTTTTCACCCATTTAACTTTATAATTAGGGTTTTAATCAATTTCGGGGAACTTATCCACAGCCTGAACCCGGACGTAAAAAGGCGACTTTACAAAAAGTTGAGAAATGTTAAAAGAAAATCATAAATGCGAAATTAGCGGTTGCTTTAAACAAAATTTGATACAATGAAAATATTTTGCTCAACTTTACCAATTTTACCTATATATATATATATATATATATATATATATATATATATATATATATATATATATATATATATATATATATATATATATATATATATTTTCCTCTCTTACCTCAGTCCAACAGAAAGGTTATGGTTCATCTCCCACCCAAAGGCACCTTCTCGTTAAGGATCGTAAGGTCTATATGGCGCATACATTCCTTAAAACATATGCTCGGTCTCTTTTAGGGAATGTAAATTAGGGAAGAAGCAAAAATTATATATAAATTCTTTTTACTTTTCACAAATTTTGTCATTGGCGGCTGTTTATTTTAGTCACCAAGTTGCCGATTCGTAATATTCGCAACCTCGACGCCTTCGAAGCGTCCTTGTACGGATCGTTCCTCGCAAATTCCCTGAGGCAAACTTCGGCTCTTTTATGCTCGCTCAGTTGCCTGAGTGCGAGGCGTAGTTACTTGGTCTTCACCGTTTCCTGGTTGGTTACAAGTGCATAGCAACCGATTGGACCTTGAGACAAGGTCATGGAATCTGGTCCTTTCCTAGTTTACACCTCTTTTACAGGCGTAAACACATTTTTCTTATTTTTCCCGTAAGTTACAGTTAACACACGGAAGTCTTTACAGTCAACTGTTCTTTGTCCAGGCTCGGCTACGCTGCGGGATTGTCTGCAGGGTCGAATGTGTCCCTGTTCCACTTCCATTTTAATCGAAAACGAGAGGAAATCAAATCGCGCCAGCCCTAAATAATGGGACGAGGGGGCGGTATCATAAATCCTCTGGCTAAAATTCGTATACAGTGTAGACCCTCATTGTACGAACTTTAAGACTTTTTACCGTATTTACTTCTACTTTAAGTGATCGTATTTCCACCCACTGTTTTTAACCATAATTGCCATATCGATCGCTCTGGTTACCACCTCACTCCACACAACATGGCAAAACTGCATCTAAGAAGAATGGGGCCCGAAAATAGATGAGAGGTCTCCTCCAATACTAAGCGAGAACCAGCATGCTGCACCTACCATCTCGACAATTGCGTACCCTCCCGGCCCCATTGCCCGCTGATGGGGTTATACATAAATCATCACTTTATTTACAAATTTCCTCTTGCATCAAGACTACTGTCCCATTTCAACGATCAAACATCGGTTGTAGGGGGTGGGGTTGGGGTTGTAATGGTTTGAATAGATATAACATTGATTCCGCTTCCCTCTCCGTCGTTTTGTTCTCAATTATTTATTGGAAGTTGATTCCTTGAGTCGAGATTAATATGATTCGTTCTTAGGGGTTTATTATTCACGATCAGGACCCAGCACATTAATGGAGCTGTATTTCCAAAGCGACTTTTCGTATCCGACCTTCATAAATCGAGTCTTTAAAACTGTTACAGTTTTAAAGACATAGGCTTGTGTAGATAGGTTTGTGTGAGCTCGCTTGGATGTGGTATTGAAACATCTTGTTGTAGTATAAAATTAAGTCGTGTAACTAGAGCAATGGTTCCCAACCGATTTTGGCTTATGGCCTCCTTAGGAACCTTATTTTTTCCTGTGGCCCATAATCATTATTTTCAGTAGGTAATATGCAGTTTAACTCTAATTTAAAGGATAAATGATATTAAAACAGCTATTTGTATTCAGGTACAATTATATTTGTCACATATATAGGACTATAAACATAGTAAACAGTGGTTAACAAAAATGTAATACTCTTTTAAAATAAATAATTAGTCTTACAAAAAATAAAATCCTTTAGCAAAATGAAATAAATATATCATCAACTCTTTATTCATTCAATGCGATCCTTGTGCTTCATGCAGTTACACAAGTTTTTCAATATCAGGGTCTATAGTTGTTAGAGACAGACGAAGATCACCTCCTCTTACTATTTCTAAGCGGCTGCGAGCTTTTGATAGGAGGCGTGACACTTTACTAAAACCCGACTCAACCAGATAAGAAGTAGGAAAAGCAATAAAATATAATTTTACTTCGTCCCAAAGTAAAGGGTATTTCATAGCAATTTCAGACTTGTCCATAAGTTCCTGACACCATGCTTAAATCTAGCCAGAGAAGTTTGATCACTCTGTAACTCAATGAGGCTTTCTTGTAATCTGATATCAACATCAGCTGCATTAATTCCAAATGGGTCTACCACCCAACCTGGAATGTCTAGTTGTAGAAGATCTCTGAACCTAACTTCCATATCACTATGCAATTTCTCCAAATGATCAATGTATATTAAAATATCATCTTTCAACTCACTCTCAATAGTGCTGAGGGTTGGAAACTTTATCAACTCTTTTCGCCCCATATTTGTCTTGAACAGTTTAATTTTGCCCATAAATGCACAAATAGACTCTTTGCAAGTTAAAATATTTGCATTTTTACCTTGTAGCTGTTTGTTCAATATTGAGCTTTTCAAATATACCTGTAAGGTATAATATGTCACATTTGGCAGCAATGATTCTTACTCCGAGCTGCTTACCATCCAGAAATATCATAACACTATCCCAAAGTGCAATGAAGCGATTCAGACAATTGCCCTTAGAAAGACATCGCACCTTGTATGCAAAAGTAGGCGCTCAAACCTTTCTTCATTGGTATAACAGAGTTGTAAAATTACTACAACTTCGCCTTATTAGGGTAAACAAATATAGCTACTTACATACTATAACGCCGAACCACTTGATAAACAGACTGTAAGGATTTAAAGTTTCACCTGAAGTATTTTCATAAAGCCAACAACGGTGCCAGGCGCATAACGATCAATCGCAAAATAGAGTGCGCCGCAGAGTATGCTTGTAAGACGCAAAATATTTGTTTATAGATTAATGTAAATCCTATTATGCTAAAAAATATTTAAAAAAGGGAAAATATATGTATTAATATTTTTAAAATGTAATTCAACTGCATAAATTAAAATTAGGTACTGCCCTAACTATAATTCAGGTTTCAATAGGTTGAGTCCTGTGGCCCCCTTCATGGATCTGTAGCCCCTCTAAAGCTTACAATTTTCCTGTGGCCCCCTTCAGATGTGCCATGGCCCCCGGTTGGGAAACCCTGAACTAGAGGAAAAAGAAAAAAAAGTTTTAGAACGACTTGGCTTTAATTAACAAGATCTCATTCTGTGGACAAAATGGAGGATCAGACTGGCTTCTTTAGAGAATTTTATGTTTTTGTATACATCAAAGGAAAAAGATGGGCGGGGGAAATAATCTGAGGGGCCATGATAAAGATCGAGACCAAAGATATGTAAGGACATTCAGGAAAGTGTCGAGAAACCTAATTACAAGAATGCACTAATATTTTAGTAGTAGTAATCGTACCACTCAGAAGGAATACTAAACTTACATAAACGTGTACGGTTTTCTTCTGCGTGAACATTGTTAATTCGTGTAGATTATTCGGGCTACTGTATACGGAGGGAAAGGGAATAAAGAGAGGGAGAGAAAAAAAGTAAGAGAGAGAGAGAGAGAGAGAGAGAGAGTGAGTAAGAAAGAGAGTGGTTGAGAGAGAAAGAGTAAAAGAGAGAAAGAGTAAGGTAGAGTTTAAGAGAGAGAGAGTGAGAGAGATAGAAAAGGTGGGGGTGAGAGAAAGATTGTGTGTGTGTGTGTGTGTGTGTGTGTGTGTGCGTGCGAGAGAGAGAGAGAGAGAGTAAGAAAGATAGAAAAAAGTGAGGGTGAGAGAGAGTTTTTTTTTAATTTTTTTTTTAAGAGCTCATCTGGCGACTGCCTACTTGGGCATTAGTCACCGTATTAAAACTGGCCTAGTTCTAGGCTACTTTAAAATAAAATTGAAGAAACGAAAAAAAACACCCCAAATGGGGGAAAGGAAGCAAGCTCCTGCGTCGGGGGGAGGTCCCCCCGCCGCAGGAGCGTGCAACCTAAAGGAAAGAAAAAAAACAAATGCAAAAAACAAAACAAAACAAAAAAAACTCTGCTCAAATAATAGGGAGAAGGCCGGCCTCCCCCCCAAAAGTCAACAAGTCCACCAGTCGATGTGCACGCACTCGTCCCGAGTACAAGGGACAGGCGGTAGCGACCCCGCCCATCCCGGTACCGGGACAGGTGTCGTGCGCGAAGATCACCCAGACTGGGACATTCGACAAGAATGTGCCGAACAGTCTGGGGGACGACGCAGTCGTTGGAATAGGGCGCAGGCGAGCGCTCCATCAAATAGCGATGTGTCACACGAGTGTGTCCGATTCGGAGACGACATAAAGCAACCTGAAGCCGCCGCGGCATTGGAGGATAGGTCCATGGAGAGAGAGAGAGAGAGAGAGAGAGAGAGAGAGAGAGAGAGAGAGAGAGAGAAAGAAACTACAGAACTACAGAAACAAAGACCTGCAAAGGAGCCTAGGATCCTCTTAAGGCCAGCCCATTTACCACAGGCGATGTTAACCTACCACTTAATAGTTCGGGTAAGATGACGCATTTATTGTAACATTTCTTTTTCCTTTCCTTTTATTCAGTATGCACGGTACACACTTATCTACATGTGTACCTTTGAGACATGCAGGTTTCGTTCGGCTACACAGACAAGCGCGCACTTATCCGGAGGAGCTGCATGTCCTCTTGGCCTGAGTGCAAATCAGGGAGGCCCTGTGTCACTGAGTTGTCTCGAACTCTGTGATGGGGACTGGGAAAGTTGTTGGTGAGCTTTCCCCTCGCCCTCACTCGGCACTAATTTACCTTTTTTAGTATTATTATTATTTTTTTTTGGCTTTGGGAAGTCCATCGAGGTCGATGATGACGGATGCCCCCATATTGAGGGCATCAAACCTGCACTAGGTTTAAACAGGTAGGAATGTGGGCTGTCTTCTTACACGTATCTTGACCAATGGAAGAAGGACCCTGGTAGTAGGAGAGGATCGAGACGACCAGGCTTCAAGGAGCTGCCCAGTACACCGGTCTGTTGGTACTCGCCTACAGGCACTCCCGATCCTGGTTTGTGATCGAGGTATCCTTCATCGAGCCTTTTCCTAAAAAGGCAGAACCCACAAGGCAGTGGTTGGTAGTCGCCAGGGCGTGTCCACACACCGGTGAGCCTGCACGCCGTACCTCTGGGGCTCACTTCTGCTCCGAAATCCCCTGATGAGTGAACATCGGTAGTTGTTTTTCTCGATGAAGCTGCAGTTGTATTTCTTGAATTGGCTCGTGAAACGAAACAGGAGGGACTAAGTCGGATTTAGGTTTTTGTATGAGATTTTCTTGGGAGTTTGGGAGACTTTTAACTTTGCCGTTTAGTTGACTTTGGTATTTTATATTTGCTGGTATTTCGTATCAGAATTTTTGACGGTTTTTTTTTATTATTTTAATTATTATTATCATTCTTATTATTATTGTTTAGTATGATTTTTATACTATTTTTATTAGTATTTATTATGATATATTATTACTATTATTTATTATTATTATTGTTATTATTATAAAGTAATATTAATTTTATTTTTATTTATTATGATTAGTATAAATTATTATTAGTATAAGTTATTAATAATAATTATTGTTATTTAATATTATTTATTATATGTATTATTTATTATTATCATAAGGCTATCCACTCAGCCTTTTCTTCCTACACTTTGTACCGAGAGGAATGTTTCCATCTGTACAGTGTTCGGTCTGGTAGCCATGATGCTTTTCTTGCATACCCTCCTATCCACAGAGGTTCTGGTTGCCCCGTTCACATTCATCCTCTTATGAGCCTCAGTCGAGTGACAGTGTATACCGCGACGTCCCTACCTGCTGCTAGAGCCGAAAGCCCGCTGACTAGTCCAAGTATTAGGTACGGGGTGTGCTGGACCGTCAACTCTGAACACCTTCCTCCAGTACACATAAGATGGCTACGTCGGCACCATCCTTTATGGTTAAAGCTCAGGCACATTTTCGCCTGAATTGCGGGACGGGTTGGCAAAGTCCATCAACGCCGGACCGAGACCGATTATGTGCAAATGATCACATTCTGAAATTTCTTAATCTATGGAGAATATCCTATTAACCTCTAAATCATTGGGTAGTCATAGTATCTACTTTCCACGAGGCTCTATTTTTATTCTGATCATGGTGACAACTAAAATAGTCGGGAAGAGCATGTAAATCCGCCTACGAGCGCGGCCACATCCTCCTTAGGTGTCGGGAAGGATGAAGAAAATCGAGATACCCCTTTGACTTGTTTTGGGGCTCCCCTCTAACCATCGTCATGCGCTTACTCTTGTCCATCTTTTGAGCGGCTCTAGGGCAGCTCCACCTTTGAAAAGAGATAGCATCCCTGTTCTTTTTCAGGGGCCCCTCCAATCCTCTTCTACCGTTCTAACAAAGAGGATGCTTACTACTCTCCTAGGTCTACGGATGCGGGGGTTTCCTTCTCACACCCTTCGGTGGAGTCGCCCATAAACAACTCAATCTTTCAACCAGGTGCATTACCCCGATTCTATCGCAGGCGGCTGGCAAAAGAGTAGGCAGGCGGACCAATATCGACAGCTTCCGGTGGGAGCGACTCTATAGTGTTAATCCCCTTTGGGGGCACGGGAAGCGGAGCGCGTCGGGCCGTACCCCTTTCAATCTTGCAATTATGTTTCTTGATATTGCAGGGGGCGGCGTGAGTGCCCCCATCTCTATCCCGATCGAGTTTCGTTCGCCGGCAAGAGACTTGACACCAACACAAGATACCTCGAACAGGAGCCGTGATGCCTTGGTGGGGATGGCCATATAGAGGCCCCCATTGAGACAGACTTGCACTCCGAGTCTATACACACACAAACAGACGCACACACATACACGACCATATACGCAAATAAACATTTTTATTGGAGCCAGTCTCACCTCCCCAATCTATGCCGTAATTGGTTTTACGTCAACATTTCCCCGTTCCCCTCAAAAAACACAACCGAATCTCTGTTTGACTAGGTCAGTGACCTTTTTCGATCAATGGTTAGGTTAGGGTGTTTTTGACGCGGATTGAATATTCATAAATGAGATATGTCTAGACTGTTTTCTACAACAAAGGGCTTGTTCATTCCACATTAGTAGCTATCGGAAGAATAATCAAAGATTATAATTTCTAGACCGAATTAAAGAGGTCTGGCATCTACACATTTTTTTCCAGTGAAAATAGATGAAAATAGTTAGAAGTGGTTAATGAGCCAAGAAAAAGGATTATTTTATCAAGGAAGAGTAAATATTTTTTCTTTCTTTATCTATTCTACCATTTTAGTGACCATACTGATTTTCTGGTTTAACTGAAAAATGAAAAGGCTGAATCATTTTTTTCCCCTCATTTCTCGAGGTATAAAAACACAGGTAACCTTCCCCATTTGCCATAGAAATTTGTAGCTTGCTGGGAAGAAGACTTTTTCCCTCATTGTTCAGTTAATATAACTTGAAGTTTGTATATATATATATATATATATATATATATATATATATATATATATATATGTATATATATATATATATATATATATATATATATATATATATATATATATATATATATATGTATATATATATATATATATATATATATATATATATATATATAAGAATATGAAGCTATTAACAGAGGATGAATGGAGCTCGTGTGGCGAGATGAGTGATATTCTCGGACATATCACCGTTTCTCACTTTATAGCTTAGTTTACAGAGTAAGTAATTTCCATTTTATGTATCTTGTTTTTTTTTAAGTCAAGGTTATTATAATGATTTATTTTGCCTTTAAATTCAAATATGCATACATTTCTACAGATTAATAAATCTAAAAAAACAAAAATTAATCTGAATTATTTTATTTATATCAATTATTTAAGTGATACTAACCAGATTACAAAATGGCATATGATATATACAATTTAGTAGATAGACTACATAATTACACATTTCCAACTAACAATTAATATTTATTGACTGTATAAAATCAATTTTCCTCAAAATCTACAGGTCTTCCTTACTACGATCTCTTCGTTTCTTTGATCCTTATAAGAATCAAGTTGTTCTATAAAACCTTGATATGATTTTCCGATTGTCATCTGATGAATGAAGTAGGCACAAAACAAGGCGCGAGGTTCTGGAACCCTAGACATAGGCTATCAAAATAGGATATAAATTTTTTGTCTACAAACATAGCTACCCAATGTGACGCAAGTCGATGGCTGTTGTCCAGGTTAATCATATAAGCTGCTGGCAGTATTAAAGGCAGACATGGATGAATGTCTCGCAAAACATCAATGAAAAACTCGTTTCGTAGTTTTATTTCGATACAATAGTTCTTCTATTTTTATTGCATTCATTTATATTAATAATAAACCAGAACGTCCCTAGACTTATCTATCTCAATAACAGACAAAATCTCTGCATATATGACAAGGGAGATCGCATTTATTAATGGAAATCTAAACCTCAAACCTTATTGATTATAAGGTGCCCTGTTGTATAAGATTGGAGCATTCGCCAAGAGAAGTAGTACTCTTGTCCTGATTTAGAAATAATCAACCTATTTTCCATCTCCAGATCAATAGATGCTGAAAGACGAACTTTTTTCAGGTAAAGGAAACTCTCTAATAATTCCCATTTTACCTTCTAAACCGGCCTGGCTTTTAAATAGTCTAAATGAATGTGGTGGCCGAGATAACGTTATCTTTATTGAGACTCTATGTTGCGAGAAGAAATCGGCGTGTAGCTTTCCATATACATACATGAATTAGTTTTTTCGATTTGCAGGAGGAGTAAACACCATTGTGTTTCTAGATTATCTAAAAAAGAGAGAAACGATAATGTATATAGTTATCTGTAAGAAGTTGCCTCATTCATTATACAAAAGGAAAGCATGAATGAAGGAAGTATGAAAAATTGGTTTGTCTCCGCATGTACTTCATCCATCAGTGGGCCTATGTCTAGCGTAAAAGCCGCACTTCCTCTTTCATATACCGTAATAGAGATAATATGTTTACTCAACGCGTTGAAGAATCATCTGGTGTTACACTGTATGGCAGAAAGACTATGAAGAATTTAAAAATGAAGTACTGTTTCACGAATGTGTGTATGATGTGTCATCTTTGGATAGAAGAAGTCATTCACTCCTTATTTTAGATGACTTAAATGCAGAAGATAGTTACAAATATATCAGAGATATTCACAGTGTCCTCCCACCATAAGAATATCTCCATATTCCTAGCGGCACCAAATCTAGTCTTATTTAACCTTTAAACGGTCTCTGAAAATATTTCACATCCAGTACACCTGGGTCTCTCAAACCTACCTCTAAAAAAATTTGTTAAAAAAATGTTAAAGTAAAGACTGATGTCATGGTTTTATATAATAATTTCTGCATTTCTTAATAAAGTTTGATTAAAAGAATAAAATCCTGTGATTTTTAAAAAAATTTAAGAAACAATTGTGAAAATTAGGTAATGTTTATTTAAATTAAAAAAGAAATACTAGGTCCAGGAGACCCAGGTATACCTGTTAAGGTTAACCAGAGGAGAGACATCTCCCAGATAAATATATTTGCTGGACAAATAATGCCTGGGGAACGGAACAGCTTCATGAAGATATACTCGTATAAAGAAGCAGTCTCAAAATCCCATGTTTATTTGCTTTGCGACTTCAGTCCGAGAAACACTACGATTTACCTTACCTACCGGAATATTTCCAAAAGAAATGGAAAGTGTATATCTTTTAGAATGAGACATAGAATGAAAAGATACGCGTATCTATTCCATAGGTTCCCCACCCTCTCTCTATAAAGATGAAAATTGAATCATAGTAAGCATGGATAGTGATTTTGTTAAATGTATATATGGAATGTGTCTTAATCTAATAAAAAGTAATGTTCTGATGACACATCTCAAGAACAAAAAATATCACAAGTCAAACAGTTGATACGTATGTTAGCTTCGAAGCCAGCTCATATACGTCTAAAGAAAAGACTAATATATCAACGTGGAGGATCGTTTCTACTAATCTTATTCTCTGTTTTAACACCTATCGTCTCAAACCTTCTAAGATAAAAAATATTGTTTATCCTGAAAAAAAGAGAGAAGTACCCTCAAACTTAATCTCATCACAAAAAAAGAGAGTTGACTACTATACTAAATAATTCACACATTCCACCAGGTAGACGTATTATACTTTACCAGAACATTATTTGAAATAATAGATTAAGTTTGTGAGCACATCTACAGTTAAAGTTAATGAAAGTGACAATGATCAAATAAACGGTTATACTGGGAACAATGGAGCCTAGTGTTCGTGTAAGAGGTAGATTAATTTATCAGAAACTAAAAAATACACAAGGATTCAGTAAGGGTAAGGATAGAGTGACTTCCACAATCTAACATTATCGACCTACTCAATGATTTATCTAGAACGTGGAAAAGATCTCCACCCACTTTCTGGGAGGAAGTAGGAGTAAAAATAATATCTTCTACTTTCCATAAATCTATCATAAAACCTGTCAACGTCAGAAAGAGTTAGAAAATATTACTCACACATCAACTTCCTCTACTTCATACTCAGTGGTTCGCGTAAACACACGTCGTACTTCTCTTTATCGCTAACAGCAAAAACTAAGGAAGTGGTTGAATAATTAATCATTTTCACCGATGAAAAATACAACTAGAAAGACCACTTACAGATTTTTAAAGACCTAAGTGGCCACTCCGCTATGTGCTAATACGAGCCAATACATCTATATTCAAACCGCGTCAAAGAAACTCTATCCTTTTGGACTTTATCTCACTAGCTGTGCAGATTAACTCGAATACTCACGCGTAAGAAGCTCTGGGAGGGCTAACAGCCCTGAAGGGCCCATTATAAATACCTATTATTATTATTATTCATGCTGAAGCAAATTATACAACAAGAATATAAAAGTAATATATTCGACCTTTTGAAGATTACTAGAACAAAATCCGTTTATGTTAGAGTGATCTTTGAAAATACCTACGGAAGCTTTCGCTCTAACGATAAACTATTCCTTAGTGAGGATGAGTTTTGACTTGTATTTGGGGCATTACACAGGTAAAAGCAGGAAAATTTCCCCTATGTAGATCGACTGGTGAAGAACTACGGGGCAAAACAATTAAAGTGTGCGGTGAGGGTAAAACTTAACAGTCTATTTCCAAGTAGACATTTCGGTATTTACTGGAAAAAGGTTCAAAATTCATTCCTATACTATTTAAAAACACGTTGTACAATGAGTATGAAGTCAAAACTTTTCTAAAACTTGAAGATAAAGTGTTTACAAAAAGCGGTTGATTCTTGTTAACAATCTTGCAACGATGGACTTGATGAATATCGAAAACCTCATCCTACCATCAAGGAAGCTGAGTATATAAAAAATGTATAGTTGAAAGAGTTCCATTGTTTTCTCAACAAGAGAGGGAGCACTATCGAACTTGTGAAAGAATTTGTCCTCGGGGATTTGTAAAACTACGTCACCATTACGTGTAAAGAAAATTTAATAAAATATCTATCTATCAATCAGTGTCTCCATGGAAGTCTAGAGGATGGAGTATCACCAGTCTGTGTTATCAAGACTTACAAGAGGAAAATTTATGTTCACCCCAATAAAAATAATTTTTTATTAGAGCATAATTCCTTAACAAATATGTTTATTCAAATTCTATATCATATGAAAAACCCCTTTTGATATTCATTTATAAAACTATAAAGCTGGATTAAAAATAAACATTGATAATTTTTAGACGTTACATAGCGAATACCATTTTCTTGAGCCGATTAACCCAACTCTTTTGATTGAGAGAATCAGTAAATGTGTACAAAGTAATAAGATTGTGGGCATCCATAAAATTCTAATTGAAATTGTGTATTTTAGCCTCGATGTAAAATATAAATGGATTTTAACATATGATGTCTTTTATTGAATAGTTATATAAGAGTGTAAACGTATCAGATATTCATTTAAAAATGAACCACCGATTGTTACACTTATATACATAAAATTGGATTTTAACATGAGATGTCTTTGATTGAATAGTTATATGAATGTATACGTATCAGATATTCAGGTAAAAATGAACCGCGATTGTTACGCTTATATACATCCCCGAGTCTGCCAGCATATTTTAGTGGGGGTAAATTGGCTATTTCAATCTGTAAAAATATAGCTAAAGTATCTTATATGGAAAGCTTTCTCTCACTTTTGGATAGTTATACTCTACACAAACCCGTGGGAAAAAGATTCAAGAGAAAACATGTATAATGCACAAGGTTCACATGAGATTTGGCAGATAGATCTCACTGTAATGCACAAATTTCAATGTTTTAATTATGGTGTACGCTATATACTCTGTAATTGACGTATATTCTAGATGTCCCTGGTTAATTCCTTTAAAGGAAAAGACGGATCAGGTAGTAACAAATGCTATACGATATCCTATGGAGGAAACCAGATGGATTACAGGTTAAATAATATGTTTTGATGATGAAAGAGAGCTTAAAAGAAAGAAGATGCAATGCCTATTGAGCAAATATAATATCGGCGTATATCATGTTCACTCACTAAACAAAGCTAGTTTTGTATAGCGTTTACAAAGAATAAGAAAGACTTTTCAGATATTATACCTTTAATAATACATGGAAATGCATCGAAGTGCCCTTCCTTCCTCATCATCCCTGTATGTTTACCCTCAAAATACCATGTCTGACTATAGAGGTGAATTGCACAAATCCATTATAACAGACCAGAGTCAGTATGAAGTAGGGCTTTGAGAGATTCAATTTACAGGGAATATCTATAATATTTCTAAACCTACGAGTATATATGCATTCGCAGACTATTGGAAAATGACGGAAGTAAATAATTATGCATCAAATACTATATTGACAAGAGGAAAGGAAACAAAAATACAAGGAATTTACTATGCTTATGATGAGATATGGATAGACGCAGGATATTATAAAAATGAAAAAGCAATCATAAAGAAAATGAATCTAAAAATGAGAGAGAAATTATCATCTCAAGATTTACTGTTGATTTTGACAAAACGCAACGGAAAATGTCTACTGAATACGTATTAATGCTCACTTCACGTTCATTGCTCAATGCAGAAAGGAAAGAAAATCTATTATTTCATCTGTCGGCAGAAATTTCCAGTTTAATGAAAAGATCTGTCAGAGATGATATTCCTAAATTAAATCATTGTACATATAGCGTTTAATATAGATTTTCCTGCTCTTATATCTCATCCGAGATCATGTTACATTTACTCTAACCTTGTAAACTATCAGTTAGTAGGCGGGACGGAGTCGAGGCTGCTGAGAATTATTCACCTTCCTTTCAATGATGGTCCATTTAGTATAACTTTTGATAATCCACACTATCTGAATCTAAACTCTGGATATTTGTCAACGGTTTAAAGTAAAAAAAATTCCATTCTTAGTTCGTCTTTTGATGATAAAATTCACATTAGGAGCCGACATTAAAAAAAAAAATGTTGAATGAACCACGCGTGTTTAAAGGTTTAAGAGCTCCGAGGAGACATGGTCTTGGATCCCTATTCTCCTCCATATTCCGCAATGCGGCACCATATTTAAAGAGTAGTGATCGCTATCTAGAAAAGAAGGCTATTTCCGCCGGTTTCGACACCATTCAGGATATTATGCATGGAAAGACCGCAAAGCAAGCTTTGAAAGATCAGCTGCTAAGGCCTAAAAATAATATTACTAAATACTAGAAGATATATTAGAAGAAAGTTAAAATCTGAAAGTGATATTGAGAGGAAATCCGAAAAAATAGATGTAATAAATAAGCGAAAATGGATAAATATAAAGTTGAAGAAAGGACAAAAAGTAGAAAATAGATAATGAAGAGGATGGGCATGTTTTTTCTCATAATACAAACAAGCACTCATTTCATACAGGTTCTCATAAAGTTATCAACGGCTGGAAATCATACACATGTAAAAATTAATGCTCTTCACCCTACAATTATATCTGTTCGAAGACAGAACTTGATTTGTTTACCGTTCCACCAACACAAACTTCCATCTTGGGTGCAATTATAATCAGTCTTACTCTCCACTTAGCAATGTCTCCTCTGATCTCACTCCAGTTGAATATCATATATCTGGTAGCGGACAGTATTATATAGAACCGAGTGAGGTTTATCTTTATATTAAAGCAAGATTTGTGAAGGCAAACGGCAGCAAACTGAAGAGAATATTTTTTCCGGAAAATAATATTCTTCACACTTTATTCAACAATGTTGATATTTATTTAAATGAAAAATCTGTAATTCCATAGGAAATAATTACCCCTATCGTGCAAATTTAGCGAACCTGCTGAACTATACTAAGGAAGAAAAATCTACATCTAGCTTGGACGTGTATGGGGGAACTGATAGTATTGGTCTGTTTCCATTGATTTTAAAAAGATTTAGCAGTCAGCTAACTCAAAAACTGGCTGTTTTATTTCGTATTTTAGTTAGTCGGAGGTCATTTCCTGAATGCTGGCATTCAGGCAACATTACGAAAATTCTCAAAGGATCATCATCATCTCTATCTCCCAGTGAATATAAGTCCATTTCCATCACTCCGATTTTATCTAAGACTTGTGAACGCTTGATGTCCAAACGTCTTACTGTATATTTTAGACAGTTTCTTCCAGTGACTCAGTTTGGCTTTAGAAAGGGGCTAGGCACTACTGTTGCACTATTATTGCTGGCACATGAAATCCAGTCTGCTTTAGACAATAATTGCGAGTCTAGACTTGTCCCTCTTGACTTTAGTGCCGCCTTTGACACTGTCAACCATAATGGCTTAATTTTTAAATTTAAGTTGTTGGCATTAGTGGTAGAGTCTTAAGTATTTTAACAGAGATTTAATTAATAGACAAGTATATTCTGGAGTTCCTCAGGGTAGCGTTCTTGGGCGTTTGCTATTTATATAATTTACTAGTGACATGTAGTTTAATATCACTAATACAATTCTAGCATATGCTGATGACACCTATCTCTATTCTCATGTTCCATTTCCTGCAATAAGACTGATTGTTGCAGATAGCCTCACTGAGGATTTGAATAAAATTCATTCCTGGTGTCTTCAGGAATGAATGGGGCTTTGATTAACAAGGCTGACCAGTTCAAGTTCCTGGGAGTAACTCTAGATTCGAAACTCACTTTTGATACGCATCTAAGATTCATGTCTCGGGATATATCTCCGAAATTGGGCATTCTTCGTAAATCTAAGAAAATTTTTGAGGATGATGTTCTTCGCAAGTGTTCCTTTTCTTTTATTCTACCTCATTTGGAATATTACTCTGCCGTATGGAGTTCTGCTGCAGACTCTCATCTGAGATTGCTTGATCGTGCATCTAATTTTGTAAGGTTTTAGATTTGGATTTAGACATTGGGCATCGTAGGGATTTTGGAGCTCTTTGTATTTTATCTAAATTAGTGAATCATCCTCTGCATAAATTTTTGCCAAGATTTTATCAACCAGCCAGAGTAACTAGATACAATGAGACTGTAAATTCCATGGCATTCGAAATTGGTCGTCATTCTACATCTCAGTTTTCTGAGTGCTTTTTCCGAGCATACGTAGATTGTGGAATACCTTGCCCCAAAATAAAGGGACTGCTCCTACGCTTGGTAAGTTTAAAAGATTGGCTAATGTTTTTTTGTTGTGCAACCGTGGGGGTGTTTAATTATTTCCCCTTTCTTTGTTACTTGCTTTGACCTGCACTGACACTTCTTAGTGGTATAATTTCCAAAATTTTCGGTGTGGCTCTTTGCATGGTCTATATAATAATAATAATAATAATAATAATAATAATAATAATAATAATAAAAATCGTTTTTCATGGATGTTTTGAAAGTCGCAGTCCGAGTCCACACACGTACACTCTCACACACATTCACACACATACACGAGCATAGACAGACATGACGGTCATAATGAACTCAACTTTCCCCTCCCCTCCCAATGGGGTTGCATTGGGTAGCTGTGTTTGTAGACAAAGACTTTGTGTTATTTTGATAGCCTATGTTTAGGGTTCCAGAACAAGTTTATATTCCTAAAACCTAGCAAAATGGAATAAAATTATTATCGTCAATTCATATATCAGAGATCAGAGTTACTCTTCGGACTCTCACGGTTTGTTTTTTGTCTATTTCATTCATCAGATGACAATCGGTAAGTCATATCGAGGTTTTATACAACAATTTGAAGGTTTAAGGGAAGGTTTGATATGTTTTTTTTTATAACTGTACAAATAAGAGGAAAAAACTAACATCTTGAGGAGAGTAAGTCAACCTTTTTAAAGCTCTGTTAAACCAGAAAATCAATATGGTCACTAAAATGGTAGGATAGATAAAGAAAAAAAAGATTCACCCCTCCGTGAGAGAATTATCTTTTTCTTGGTTCATAAACCACTTATAATTACTTTCAACTATTTTTACTCGAAAAATAATTTATCTAGATGTTATAATCTTTGTTTAATCTTCCGATAGCTACTGATGTGGAATGAAACGAGTCCTTTGTCGCAGAATTGGGATTCTCTTTACAAAGTCTCGCCACTCGGAGTTCCTCAGACTGCTTAGCCGCCCTTATGCTGTACTTCACCCTCCTAGCTAGCCTACAGTACTCATCAAAGTCTCCATAAATCTTTGACTAATGGGACACCGTTCTCTTCTCCCTCAGCAGTTGACCGATTTCTCGATTAAACCACTTTGGTTGAACGGAAGACCGACTAAGGCTTTTCGAATGGATGAAACGTGATTAAAGACTCATGAACGTAGTTTTGAATCTATTCCACAAATCTTCAACATCCTCGCCCACTTCTAGCCTCGCATCAGTCAAACCAGTACGAAGACCTGCAAAGTTTGCTCTTCTCAAATCGAGTTTCCTCGATTTACTACTCGCAGACTCTACCTTGGGGACCTTACCTATAAATCTGACTAGTCGGTGATCACTGCTAGCAAGCTCTTCGCCTACCGAGAGATCCTCAACGATGTCATCTTCAGAGGTAAAAACCAATTCGAGGGTATTGTGCCTCTCGTCGGCTCTCTCACCCATTGAGTCAGGAACTCGTTGTCCGCGAATTCCAGGAGTAGCGCGTTCTCGACACAGGATTCTCTGGTTTCCCAGTCAACTTGTGTGTTGAAATCCCCCATAACGATACACACTCTGTCTTCGACAAGTTCTCCCAATTGCTGGTACAGATCTCTGTCTTTTTCAATGAGTTCGGCACGAGGTCTATAAAGCCCCAGGGTCCTGTATTTGGCAGGACCTATTTCTAGGTCTACACCTAGGAGCTCGTGTTGGGATACGATGTTGAATTTTGTCGAGTTGAATGTATCCTTGACATACAACATCACACCACCACCCTTTCTGTCAGGTCTATCTTTTAGGAAGAGTTGGTAACCTTGAATTGTGAATTCCCTTTAAAATCTCGGTTTGAATTTTTTTATCCACGACTCTGTAATGGCCACCATCTCTGGTTCTTCCGTCACTACGAGGCCACAAAGTTCAAGAAACTTGTTTCTGATAGACCTCGCATTAAACAGAACTTTGAGGGAGTCCCCGACTGTAGGACTCCCTACGCTCTTCCGTTTCCCGTCTTACTTGTCTCTCTTTTCTCTTTTGGTGGTGTGGTGGCACCATTTCGAGCGACCTCCGCGAAGTTCGTTCCAAGGGTGACGTTGGCGTACTGGCGCACGTCCGTTCTCACTCTGGGCCGGACCGTCCTTTGAGTCCGCTCAACGACATCTTGTATCAGGTTGGAGAGTACAGCCTTTCCTTCAAAGGAAAAGTGCACCCCATCCTTTTGGTAGAGAGAGATCGTTCCTACTATAAAAGATGCCGTAGGGGTCGACAAAAAGCACCCCTTCCACCGTACATAAAACTGCTAGTCGACGGTAGAGTGATATGTTCCTCGAGTGAGCGATCCGGCTTGGACCTCTTCTCGGGAACATCCACCACGACACGTCTGCGGGTTTTCAACCCACAGTCATCCACAACCCCCATGACCGTCTAAAATGATCTCGCCTGTAGGGCCTACCCTACCTCCTCTGAGGTAGAGGTCGTTGCCACTTACCATCAGAGCAACGACTGAACTCTCAGGAATCTGAGATTTCTCAGGCTCTACTCTTATATGTTGGTTCCCGCGTCCTGGGAGGCAGCTTACCCTCACACTAGTGCGAAGGCGTGTCGCTAGCATGGGTTGCAGATCCCTTGATTGAGAATCATCGATAAGGACGATCCTTACAGAAGACAGAGTGTTCCCTTTCGGAAGCGACTTCTCTGTTTCCTCTTTCTTCTTCATATTTTTCTTTTTTTTCTTCTTTCTTTTTTTCTTATTTTCCTCTGGTTTAACTTCTGTTTCTGTTTGCTCTTCTTCTGTTTCTACCTTCTCTTCATTTTTCTTTCTTTTCTTCTTCTTTCTCTTCTTTTTGGTTCGTTGAGCCAGTCCAGCAGCAGCTGACTCCAGCTCTGGGACATTGGAAGTCTGGCTTAGCACTGCCGATGCAGTGCTCGCTTCTTGGGAGAGAGTCTCGTCGGCAGATTCACCCACGTCGGTAGGAGATGCATCGGTAGCCGACTGGACCTCTAATCTTGAGGTCAACTCGACGATCCCGTCCTCGAGACTGCTAAGCTGACGCGCGTGTTCAGACTCTAGGTTCTGCAGCTTCCTCTCCAATTCTTTAGATTTTTCCTCAGAATATTTGAACAGATCTTTAATCTTTTGCAGTTCTGGCCTTAGGACGCAGTCCGTGAAGATACTTCCAGGGTGTCATTTTGAGAAACACCCCTCCGGGAAATCTACGCACCACTTGTCCTTTTAGCATGTAGACCACGTAAATTTTAGCGCACTTGGTCCTGTCTTTCCAGTCATGCTGAACACTTCTATCTCGGAATACTTTGTGATCACTCAATAAAAAAGAAGGGGGGTGGTAAGTTCGCCCCACGTGAGTCGCTCGACTAAGGGTCCAATAATTGCTGTTTCATTTCTTTTCTTTGTGTTATAGCTATAGAATTGTTTAGGCTTTGTTTTACTTTGATTTGGTATGTATATCTCCATGACCTTTTTAAATTCGTTATTAATTTTGGTTTTGCTCGAAGGTTTATGGAATTGTTTCGTTTATCCTCATTATTCATGTATTTAAGTTTGTTGTGATCCTTTTAATGAGCAAGTAAACAGTCCGCTATATCCTTGGTTCACCATTTGGATTCATCATTATGTACTGGACGTGTATTTCTCAATGGTAGCATTGCTTGCACCGTATATTAGTTGCCTATTGTTCTTTTTATTGGTATTTTTCTGTCTTTGTGATAGGCGTTCCCTTCGTATCTTTGTACCCTATATAAAGTTGTCTTCTCCATTTTCATGCTATTCCTTGAAAATGAACTTGCAAATATAGTTCAAAACTGCTTGGATTCATCTTTTCATTTTCCTGTGGATTAATTTTCATATTATTGCTTTCCTCACGTGCCACTTTGTGAGTTTTTTCCTATATATATATATATATATATATATATACAAGGGGCGGTAAATAAGTTTTGCAATTCGGATATAAGGAAACGAGATATGAGAAAAAGTGTTTTATAATTTTTCAATATAATTACCCTCGACTTCAATGCACTTGCGCCACTTGTCACTGAGGCTTCGAATTCCCGGCAACCAGAAATCTCCCGACTGCTGTTCAATCCACTCCTGGACGGTGAGCTGGACATCTTCCTCGTGCCCAAACCGGCGTCCACGCAGTGCAGCCTTGAGCTGCCGGAATAAAAAGTAGTCACTAGAGGCCAGCTCTGTGGTGATGGCGTCGGTGGGCATTGGTGGCATGGTGGAAGTATAGGAGTGTGTGGGATTTGTGTTAATTGGTGCTTGAGCGCTAATAATGGGTTTGTGGCAGTAAACAATAGATAAGGTTGGGATCAGTGGTAGGAGAGATTAAGACAGTGGAAGAATGGGTGAAGACAGTGGAAGAATGGATGGCAACAGTGTAAGTAGGGGTGGGAGCAATAGAAAGAGGGGCTACAACAGTGGAAGGAGTAGTGGGAACAGTGAATTGAGGGGTGGGAACAGTGGAAGGAAGGGTGTGAACAGTGGAAAGAAGGGTGATAAACAGTGGAAGGGGAAAGGGGATAGTGAAATGACGGGTGGAGACATTAAGAGGGTTAATAATGATAGTGGAAAAAGGGGTCGATATAGTGGAAGGGGGGGGGGAGAAGTGTGTGTATAGTGGATGGGGGCAGTGGAAGGATCGGTGTGTGCAGAGCTGAGGCTCGGGTAAAGGGGAAGAGGGAAGCGGGATGGGATAGGAGGCAGGGTAAATGTAGGAGATAGAAGGTCTTGGAAGGGACGAGGTGGGTAGGTGCGGGTTAGTGCTCGCTGGAGTGGGTGAGAGTGCAGGTCTTCTGTTTTTATGTCCATGTATCCGAGCCGGGGTCGCGCCACACATGTGCTTTGCCACCGTGGAAAGCACGGCGGAAAGTCGTGTTTTGGGGTTCGCTTGGATGTTGGTTAGTGTTAGGTTAGGCAGTGGTGTCGTTTTGACACCAGCGGCAGCGAATGTTCTTGTAAGGGGAACGGATCGTGGGTGGCAGTGAAGAAGGGTGGTGAGGCTGAGGTGTGTTATCGTTGGGAGTATTGGTGCCTCGGTGCCTCCTCACTCAACGACAGCATCCGCGCGCGCCTTAGAAAGGTAACAGCCACTTGGTCGCTGGCGCGGTTGATGCAGAAGGCGGTAGTACTCACTGTCACTGTATTTGGAGCAAATGAGGGTGTTTGAAACGTGTTGATCTGGTGTCCCGTTTTACAGCAACGGTGACACTGGTGTGGACGAATATTATGTTGTTCTATATTATGAGCATACGCCAATGTGCTGCACACCTTAATGCCTTGGTCTAGCGGCGTATACATGTGGTGTTCTTCGGACAGTGTAATAACCCCCCATTGTGTGATGTGGGTGCCTGAAGTGGGTGAGGGGTTCATTAGTATGGAATGCCAACGGTAAAGGGTTGGTCATACGTACGCGTACTATGTGTTTGTTGATAACGTCTTGTGGTTGTTTTGTGCGGTGTTGCTGTTCAGCTACTAATTCTTTAGCGAGTACGAGAAACATGTGTGCGTCCTGTTCGGACCGGCTAAACTCCATTAAGGACTAAACATTACTCCTTCCTAACGTCTAATTGCTCGGTAAATAATTTGTGTAACATCTGATAAATAAATAAAGCACAAAAAATTATTACAAAGTTTGCGGTAGATGTAAAACATCCAAACGCTACCTCTAAATTTGCTAATGTCAGAGCTTGGTGAAAAAACAACTATCAACTAACGATGACAGAATGAAACTACAAAACAGCCCTAAACAAATTAGTTTTGTGATCAGTTTTAATGAACAATGAAATTCAACATAGAAAAATGTACAATGGATCGAGTAATTTAATTTGATCACGTTCTAATCGGCACTGCAAACAGTTTAGAAAGATATCGTCCTTGGTACCAAGTAGCTGGGAAAATTTACCAGTCTTGGAAGCAAAGAAAGCTTATAAAGTGCTTCCATTGATTCACCCCCAAAATTTTTAGAAGTACCAGGCAATGGCTTTGCCACTCCCTCTTACGGGGGCAGCTTGCGCTTCACTACTAAGATTAAAATTTAAAATCTTATAAAAAGCAGCCATAGTTAAATTTTTATAGATTTTCTGAACCACGCCAATTATAATAATTTTAAAAAGGAACTCTAAACTAAATTTCCCCCCTTTCAAAATATCACGTTGCTAAAGTATAGAGTTATAGAAGATATATAGAAAATAAATTTTCTGAACTTCACCATTTGTAATTCTTTGGTTATTAAAAAATTCACAAAATTTCGATACTTATATTTATTTCTGAACTTCACCATTTTGTCTTTTGAAATTATAAAAGAATTATTAGAAATAACTTTGATAAGAAAAACATAAGTCAACCAAACTAAAATGAAATTATTATTCAAATACTCAAAAAAATCCCCTTCTTAGTGATGATGATGATGATACTTATACTTCTGCATAAAACTAAGCTGTGAATGAGTATATAATGTTGGACAGAAGCAACTTGAGAAACAAATTCATTCTTCCATTGAAGATCTGTTAAAGGAAGTTATTTTTAAATTCGCTTAAAGTGAGAATGTTGAGAGGAAAACATATCCAAAATATAAAAAACAAAACAATGAATGGATTCCAAAATGTTAAAGCGTAATAGCAGCGGGAAATTTGGAAATGTTTTTTCACGTCTCAAAGAATTTAAAGTTGATGAGGTGAGGTCTTGTTAGTTCCATTCTTTCTTTTTCTTTCTTCACTTCTTATATCTGCTCTTGCCCTCTGTCCATTACAATCAGGTTCATTTTCATACCCACGAAGTCACTTAATGTAGGGAACTATTAGTTTCAAATTTCACTAGGTAGTAATTCAAGTAAACAGGGGATGGGGGTTATTTGTGCTAGCTACACGATCTGAACATGTGAAACGGGTGAACTAAGCTGAAATTCAGACATTGCTATTATTACACTACGCCAAATTGGCTTCCAAATAGCACTATACTACTTGAACAAGGTGTTACAGAGTCATGACATGTTGAGAATAATTCCCTGCGCAGTATGTGACACTCCATTTCCCTTGTTTGTTCCTTAGGTTTTCAAATACATCACACTCGCCACGCCTTCCACGAGGCGAAGCAGTCAAGCAAACAATTCGCCATCACCAATTTTGGTTATTTTTCACCATTTCTCTCTCACTCATATTTACTCCTGTCAAGTTTCTGGATGGTTGCGGGACCTATCATACCCATTCACCATAGGTACTCTATTTTGGCTATATACTTTCTGCACATTTTTGTTTTCCCTAACTTTATCACTCCGACCACGAACCGATTCTTGAAACTGTATAGCGGAAATAAATGCTCCTCTTCGCAAGCCGACTCATGGGCAGAATTTAGCCGAATGATTTGTTATTGCATCTGGGAAAGTAGCGCGAAAATTCAAAACCACTGAAATAATAAATCCTATAGCTACGAGCCTTCGATTGGCAGCATCGTTAACGTCCATATTGATCAGAACGATTTGGACGTTCAAAATAAAGAAAGAAATGACTTATTTTCAAGGTAAAAAGAGATAGTAAAAACTCTTTCCTGATTGGCACTGAGGAAAATGATTTTCAACCTTGAGTATCGCCTGCCGAAAGTTGGCTGCTTCTATCAAGACAAGGAGAGAGGCAGAGGCAGCATGTATGACAATGCATGTGCGTGTTAGAAAGAGACAAAATACGATGGTCTCTAAGAAGGAACAAATTCAACCATAACAAGTGGCTTGAAAATGTTACGACGAAACAGTTGCCATATATATATCACTAAAACATAAAAGATCTTTTCAGAAACGAGATGCAATTTTCTTCTCTCCGATTTAATGAGTTCTATAAAGGATCTCACCAAGAAAGGATGCGTCAGGGGCTACGTTTTCATATGTCCAATTGCTAAGAAATGTCTAGTAAGCAGAAATTATCAATCTAATTAGTTTATGCTGACTAAGAATATTGTCACGTTACAAATATGAAGGCCACAGGAATCTGTACTCGTATCCTTGCTTTTATAGTATATATATATATATATATATATATATATATATATATATATATATATATATATATATATATATATATATATATATGCTTGAAATATCCGAAAGGAAAATAATACACAGAATAAGACCAACCGCTTTCGTGTTTACATCATCAGGTGCAGAAGAAGAATGAAATAGATCTCACCAAACGTACCGACTAACAAAGACAATCGTTTAAGGGGGAAAAAAACAACAACTGGAGAACAAATGAATAGCCTATCCGCGGAACTACAATTTACAAATCATTCAATAATAGAGTCTCACTTAGATTGAAATTAATGTTATGGGAGAATTTGATCATGGCTGATGCCATTAAATTTCTTTCAATAAAATTGGGCACAAAAATAATGGATTTTGCATTAGACCTATCTATTTGATGGTTCAGTGTAGATGTATATTGATGAATAAACAGTGCATTTGAAGTTTGCCCTGTTCGCACACAACAGAAATTATGTTGTTTAATTCTCACATGTAGGCTTTTTGTTAACTGGCCTATGTAAAAACCAAGACAAGATTTGCACGGAATTTTATAAATGCAGGCCATTTTATTAGGGGGAGAATTTCTAATTACTAAGTTTTTTAACGTGGAATTATTAGAGAATAGAACATTAACATTAAAATATTTTAATAATTTCGGAACATGGGACAACTGTCTATTAAAAGGGAGCAAACTTCAAATGCACTGTATAATCATCAATCTAATTTGAACCATCAAATAGATAGGTCTAATGCAAAATCCATTATTTTTGTGCCAAATTTTATTGAAAGAAATTTAATGGCATCAGCCATGATCAAATTCTCCCATAACATTAATTTCAATCTAGGTGAGGGTCTATTTAAATTAGATAATTGGATCATGAACAATATCTGTTTGCAATATAAATTTATTTTGTTGAATTGATTTGTATATTGTAGTTCCGCGGATAGGCTATTCATTTGTTCGTCAGTTGTTTTTTTTTTTCCTTAAACGATTGTCTTTGTTAGTCGGTACGTTTGAATGACGTCACATTTCTCTGTTTATTAACTGTTTCTCTATTTCATTGTTCTTCGGCCCCTGCTGATGTAAACACGAAAGCACTTGGGCTTATTCTGTGTATTATTTTCCTTTGGGATATTTCAAGCATCTTAGATCACGTGTTTTTCGGTGATTATTTTTGCATATATATATATATATATATATATATATATATATATATATGAATCCATTAAACCACATTCAAAGAGAAAACGGAATAATTTTTCCTTGCAGTAATATTTTTATTACCTTTTTTCGAAAAAATCCGTACTGGGAAACGATTCGAACCAGGCACACTGAGGCAGCGAGCACCGCTTTGATCACAGATATAAGTATGCCGTTAGTACACTACGCTACGCAGAGAACCATAAAATTCTCTGAAGAGAATAGCTTTTAAGGAACACTTTCGCAAGCTCGAACGTTGACTATGAAAGAAAATAGAAAATTAATTGGGAATTCAAAGAATAAATGAGGAATAGGTAAATTATTCCGTTTTCTCTTTCAATGTGGTTTAATGGATTCATATATATATATATATATATATATATATATATATATATATATATATATATATATATATATATATATATATATATATATATATATATATATATATATATATATATATATATATATATATATATATATATATATATATATATGAAATGAATAACTCACAAAGTAGCACGTGAAGTTCGCAATGAATGCAATGTTTCGCAGGAAAAATGAAAAGGTGCTTCCAAGTACTTTCGAACTTTATTCAGTTCATTATCAAGGATAACTACAAGAGAAAATAATATAATAAGGGTATATATAAGCTAGTGAAAGATAAAGGACCGCCTCTAAGACAAGAAATCACCAATGAGGAAGTAGGAGAGGGATGGATAAATTCACATTAAGATTTAGCCATAGCAGGTAACAAGGTCAAACCGAGAGGCAAGAAAGAGTCAAGAACATAGCCAAAAGAGTTAAAACGATTAACGGATAAAGCGATAGTCTAAAGAAGGAGATTAGGAGAGACATGAGAAGTAAATTGAAACGAATGGGAGAGGAACAAGGAGAGTGAAAGAGAAATAAAATAATGTAAATACAAAATTGTCGTGGAATGGCCAGACGATATATTTATATACATGTGGGTGTTTTTTTGACCCAAAGTAGTTTGAAGACCCAGAGTGAAAGGGGAGGGATGGTTTATTTTTTCTTAGCGGGGTTCTTTTAAACAATTATTTCTAAGTGCAAGTTGGCCAAAGATTAAAAGGTAGCTGATACGCGTTGGGGTTGCAAAAGAAAGACAATGACTAAAATATAACTTTACTAACAACAAAAAAAAAAGAATATATATATTTACATAGAAATTGGATTTGAATGGAATGGTCGCCCAGACAGGGTTAAATATCTACACGCGATCAGGTAGGTTGATTAAGGGATTAACGAGGTCAGATACATTTGGTGATTTAAAGTGGGATTTTAACTGGGGCGTGCACACACATAATGGAGCAATTGGGATAAGCTAGATTTAAGATCAATCTGCAGGTGGCAACGGTTACGATTACCTTATGAGGTCGTTGCCAAAATAGGGCCAGTGTGGTACGGTGAAGCGACAGTAGAAATTGTTTACCTTGGGCTTCAGTACGAGGGAGCATTGTCGTCTTTGGAGTTTGGAATCCTTTTCAGTCCTTGCCAATTGACTAGGGCAGGGTTCACTGACGTCAAAACTTACCGATTGACTAAGGCAGAGTTCACGGATCGATTTAGCCTTCACTTGAATCGAAGTCGCAGCTGGAGGGAGGAGGGCAAGAGCGTCCTTTAGCTCGTTCGTCAGAGTAGGTGGAATTGTGACAGTGCTGCTGTCGAAACTCGGTCGAAGCGTTATATAGGCGCCTGGAGAGGCGGCGCGCGCGATCTTGAGTGAAAAGTCGGCGACTCCTTCGGGGGAAGTGGGAATCTTGATAACGCTCGTTGGAATGTCCAACGGATTCCAATCTTTGGGCAGAGAAGTCCGCATGCTCGCGGAGAGGTGGCCGCGAGAGCGGGGGGAGAAGATGAAATTGGTCCCTAGGCAAATACAGCTGGGGCGAGTGATAACAGCGTCCGCCACCTCCTCGCCTAGGTTCCTATGCTTTCAACCGCTCCATGAGAGGACCTCAGGATCCACGTGGGTACAGGAGGGCACATGGCCGTCAATGGACCTCATTCTGCTACAAAAATCAATGCAATAATTAAATTGACACATCGGGTTCCCATATAAATGAAAATTCCCCCCCCCCCAAAAAAAAGAAAAGGAATATAAGTCAAATCTAATTTCTTTAAGAATGAGTTTTTTCCTAACAACATCAATTCTAAAAAGGCCAGGGGAAATTTTAAAGTTATTAAATTGGCTTATACATGGACATTCAAAAAGGTTTCTTTTAATTGAGTCATTTGGGCGAAAAATAAATTTTACTGAATTTCAATTAATTAAGTGGTTATTTTCGGACATATGCACAAAAACGCACTATTATTTGCAGCTCTCCTAACATTGTATTTATGATGATTAATACGGAGAGATAATTGCTTTCCTGTCTGTCCAAAATATTTACTTGGACAAACAGAACATTCGACCGAATGTCCTGTTATTACAATTATTGCGAACTAGAATGTTTTTTATAGTTGACTCGTATTTGAAAGCAACTGAAATGTTAAAGTTTTTTAAAAGACGGGGGAGGTCAATGAAACAAACAGAGAAGGGTAAAACCAAAATGTTTTTTACATTAAAAGGGATAGCAGGAGCTGCATTATATAACGTCTTTTTTTGCAGAGGAAAGACAGTTTAGAAGAAAGGGATAAGGGTAACCTAGTTTATGGCCAATTTCAAAGATATTGGAGAATTCAGAATCCATATATTCAGGACTAACAACACGTAAAGCCCGCAAACACACACACACGCACACACACACACACACATATATATATATATATATATATATATATATATATATATATATATATATATATATATATATATATATATATATATATATATATTTGCACGATCTTGGCATTAACTTATTTAAAATTAAAAAAATTGCTGATAATATGAAACTCAGTACTAGGGCAAAGTACCAGTGGATGAAAAAACTTGCAAAAAGACGGGTAGATTAGTCGAATGATCGAAAGATGACATATGCATTATGCAACTCAGTAGTCAAAGTTTAAACACAGTCAACATGTAAAATGATTTATGTATGCGTCTTCATCTTCAATATTGTAAATTTGATCGAGATAACCCCTTAACGTACTTAGAAATAACGGTTAATAGCTCGTAAACAAAAGATTCCCCATTACAATAGCACATAATTTCTCTTCTAACTTGAGTATGAATGCCATTGAAATCTCTACGGCCAATATGTTTGAAAATAGAATTGATAAATATTACTATCAAATACATATACTTTATGGAAACAGTTCTTAAAATAATTCTTTTTCCATGTCCTTTTAAACTTCTTATCACTTCCGACTCCCACCACCCTTTCACTTCTCTCTTTTACTAGGTTCGAGTGCATCTTAGGCTCTTTGTTGGTTCTTAATTTATTAAGTTAAGTTAGCTATGACTCTAAAGTGGCTATGTTGAATGTGCAGAAATAATCAATCCAATTAAGTTGGTAGCCATAACAAATAATACAACAATGTTGGTTGTTGGATGGTCCCCCTCTATATTGATTGACCAGATATACGGTGTAAGCATAATATATCAATGGGGCGGATCTTATTAAATGGTTTTGACCACCATAACATAAAATAAGAGTTTACATTCGACTGAGCGTCGAGAAAATCGCAAAATGTATTGATCCATCAGTATATGTTGCACGTTTCAAGCTACTCCCCTCCTATTTATCGGGTAATCGGACCTGTAGGCCTTATGGCCTAATACCTCACCCTAACACTAGCCACCCAACTTCCCTTATTCCGGAGTGAAACTACAATAGGGGGAAATGGAAATTACCAACCCAAGGGACTAAGGAAAGTTTAGAACGGCAACTCTTCCCCATTCAACGCGGATTTGGTGAACGTGTTAAAACTGCGTAACTAAGGGGGGGAATGAGGTAATCATGATAAGTTAACGTCCATTACAAACAGTCATCACATTTCGTTAAAGGAAAGTGGCCCAATTTTGGAATATTATGTGTTCCTCTTTGTCTTTTAATGAATACAATTACATACATGGCACATAAACAGTGAACACAATAATTACTCCTGGGCTTAGAGCGAAGACAAGACAGAATTTATTGTTTGATTTTCGAGAAAAACGAGAAAACTGATGCAATCCAACGAAAGATTGTTCGTTAGCGGAAAAGGGAGAGTTTTTTTTTTTTTTAGGAGGCTATCTGGCGACTGCCCATTTGGGCATAAGGGAAAGGGAGAGGATAGAAAAGAGAAAATGAATGAATAAACGGACAGTAAAGAAGATAGAGGATGGAGGGCGCCTTCAAAATCTTCAGCGAGCTGAAAAGAATAAATACATTCTAAAGTGCGAATTTGAACTTTCCTTCCAGAATCTTCTACCATAGGCCCGCGCTTTAATTTGTGCCCTCTTGTTGTGTCATCCCGGTCCATATTCATGCAATGTAAAAGATATTTTTCTGCGTTAATTTTTTGTTTGTTCCATTTTGTCTACCTACGTCTTGGCCGAATCCAAATACCACATAGGATGTAGTTAATCGCCGAGTGGAGTTCAAATTGGGTCACCTTCACACCTCTGCCATACATAGATTCCCCATGGTTCTGGGCCCACGTTAATCAGTAGGTCCCCACTGAGAAGTGAAAGGTATTTTAAATGGGTGAGAATCAATAGTAAAACCCGGACTAATATTTTATTTTTATTCCTAATTGAGCAAGCACTGCTACAGTATATCTCTGAGGCAGACGAGGTCAACCGAGATGACACGATTGGCCCATGGTGGTGATCATTTATGGCTAAACGATGTAAACAAGACCATTTTAGGAAACGTGCCCATCTTTTGCAACCAGTGGGTGTGGAGTGGGGAATAAAAAGAGAAAGTCTGTTGCACACATAATAAAAGTTTATAAAACGAGGAGATTAAACATACATTCCAGAGAGGTTGGACAGACTATCTATGTCGTAGAATAGGGTCAAGTTAACCCTTTCTTCGTTTCTCAGCAGAGGCCGATGAGGGCTATGTGCGTGGAAGATTTATAATACAAGCATAGTGCGAATTAACTAAATGTAGGTTGGCCAAATAGATGACTATCTTGGAGGTTTCGGGACAATAGAAAAACGGACACATAAATAACTTTACAATATGCAAATTAATATTCTTTAACAAGGTTAAAGGGAGTTTTAAAACAAGCTATATACACAGTAAACGTACACGACTCTAAAACGGGGAGGGAGACTTGGCAAGGACGGTTGCCGTACAAACAAACGAACAATATTGACCGAGAGGCACTCGAATGACCTTGAGCGTATACGAAGCCGATGATAGAGGCTTACACTAGGGGAGGGGGGGCAGTAGAGAGAGCACTTGCACAAGCGAGTTGCACGTTGCTGTTACCTCAGAGATTCGGTCCGAAGGAGTAATCTTTGCTTGAAAATTACTATTACGGGATGAACTTAGATCTTGCTTTCGAGTTAGACACGAATCGAGACTGGCCGCGTTGCGTTCGAGGAGCGGGTCAAAACGAGTACGAGGTAGACTCACGTGAATGAAACGTGAACACCCGGAGCTTGAGGGGTTGTGCGAGAATTGTGCAGAGTCCAATAGGACGCAAATAGCGAGTACTGAGGAAGGGCGGGCAGAGAATACTGACGGGGAGGGTAGACGGTGGAGATACTGACTTTCAACTCTGGCGCCGGAGGATTTGTAGTGGGGTCGAATGAGGGTTTCTCCCCTCCGTCCAAAGGGTAGGGGTCCAGGGTCCAACGCATTAGCAGGCGAGATTAGTCTCGCCCTATTAGCACGATCACGAGAAGGTTCCTAAGCCGGCGAGGCGAAACTTTATCAGCCTCCAACTCGGACCTCTTCGGGTTATCAAGCTTGTCGCGGCTTTCTGCGATGGCGAGCTTTCAGCCACTACTGCGTCTCATAATTAGGCACTCTCATTAGCTCAGACAAAAGGGGTCGACCAGGTTCCTGTTGTCTCTTTCTCCATTGAAGGGCGCGGCAGCGCGTATCTTTCTCTCTCTCTCTCTCTCTCTCTCTCTCTCTCTCTCCCTCTCTGATCTCTGACACTCCTCCATCCCCAGATGGAACTTCAGGGGAAGAAGTGACATCAGTAAATGATTAATGGGGGAGGGGAAGATATAACTTAAAGTCGCATGACAATAGCGGATAAAGTTGAGAATACCTAGGAAAATTTTCGAAATGGAGCAAAATTACAAAATAATGGAGTTAGTGTGTGTGTGTATGGGGGGGGGGGGTTACCATACATATACACAAGTTATATAATTCTTCGAAGGATATTTTTTCTCTATGATACCATTAAGTTGGGCTCACTGGCCCGAGGGTGAGTTTATCCTACGATTATACAAAACTAAAAAAAAATTGAGGATATAAAAGCAATTAATGTACACAGATAAACAAACAAACAAAAATTATATTTTTATATATATATATATATATATATATATATATATATATATATATATATATATATATATATATATATAAGGATACGCGTTTTCTTATTATATGGTTGGAAATACAAATATATTTTATGAACAAAAATTAATATATTGATAAAAAATGAAAAATGAAATGGCTCGGAATTAGTTTGGAAAAGGATCTAGCGGATTTCTACTTAAATTATCAGCCCTGCAGTTATCGGTGTCTTTTAAATACAAAATGCGGAATTGAAATTCCTGGAGGAACAAGCTCCAACACATCAACCGACCGTCATTATTCTTGACGTTACGTAGGTAGAATAGAGGTTTGTGGTCCGTTTCCACTACAAATTCCTTGCCTAGTAAAACATTCTAAATTTACAGATTTCCCAATTTATAGCGAGGGTCTCTCTCTCAATTACCGCATAATTTTTCTCACGCGCGAGTAATTTTCTGCTTGCGTAAGCGATGGGGAAACTATCGCCATTATTTTCATACTGGAGGAGGACACATAATTTACCGACATTATTCGCGTCGGTGCGAATGCCAAACGGTTTGTCCGAGTTAGGGAGGCGGAGGATAGGGGCGGATGCCAACTTTAACTTGAGTTGGTTGAAGCTGTGAGTCGAAAGTGGCGTCCACTCGAGGCATTCAGGGGCATTCTTCCTTAATAGCTCGCAGAGGGGGCGGAGATGATCGTAAAGTTGGGTATGAAACGACGATAGAACGACGCAGAGCTTATGAAGGATCGCAGCTACTTTTTGTTAGTGGGCAAAGGCATGTCCACGATGCCCCGGATCTTTTCTTGCTGGCGGGCTAACCGATTATTCCCGATATGGAGTCCGAGGTAATCGATAGTGCCAAAAGCGAAGTGGCACTTAACGGGGCCAATTGGCAAATTGTATTCCCGGAGTCGATACAGAAGGGCTTGAAGGGTGGTCAAGTGTTGAGCTCAATCTTGGGTGGTAACATAAACATTATCAAAATAGAAGGTGACGTTGGGTAAGCCTTATAAAATTCTCATCATTATCCAGTTATAATCGCTGCAAACCGTCACCAGACCAAAAGGGAGTCATCGGAATTGCATAAGCCCCTTCTTAGTGGAGACAGCAGTAAATATTTTCACTTCCCCCCTCAGGGGGATCTGATAGTAGGCCTTGCATAAATCCAACTCGGAGATGAACTTGGCCTTCTCAAAAAGGTGGAGGTTCTGATGTACACTGGGGATTAGTTCGGCATTGAATATGGTAACCGAATTTAGCTTTCTAAAATCGATGCACATTCGATAAGAACCATCGGCCTTCTTTACCATGACAAACGGGGAACACTAGCTTGACTCCGAAGGTTCGATGATCTGCAACCTTAGAAGTTTATCCACTTCGTTATTGAATGCTTCCAATAAGTGTATAGGCAGGGGGTATGGTTTGGAACGGATGGGTTCAAGGGTGGTTAGTTAGATATTGTGCTCAAAGTGGGTAGCAAAACCGGGAAGCTCAGTGATGACGTCATCAAAACTACTCAGAAATGCTTGCAGTTGATCATTTTGAAGAGCTGATAGCTGGTCACATATCTTAATTTCTTCAGGTGGGGAATTATTTAACTCGGGCAAGACATGCAACGGGTATTCCTTATCATGTTCCACGCAGGCGACTAGGATTACGCAAAAGGGTCCAGGGGGTATTCGGATTCCACAGGGGATTCTTCGTCGATTGCAACTATCTGGTTGAGGCTCGCGCGCCGGTGGTACCGCTTGAACATATTAATATGAAAAAGCTTTCTTCCCGAGGGGTGTTTCAATAAGATAATCGAGGGGAACAAGCTTCTCGACTATGCGGTAGGGGCACTTCCACTGAATCAAGAATTTGTTGTTGTCCTTCCGGAGGAGAAGCAAAACTTCTTCTCCAGGGTTAAACTTCCTTTCTTTGGACTTGCAATCGAAGTATGTCTTATACTTGTTAAAATTGATGTCGGCGTTCTGAAACGCAATTGTGGGGCACTTTTCGAGCCTCCTTGTTAAATACAGTAATACGAGTAAGAAGTCAATATTTTGATCCAATTTCTGATTGGAATAAAGTTTCTTTAGGATACTCAGGAGGCCTCTGACGTTTCTACCATATAAAAGTTCAAAGGGGGCGAATCCTAATTTCACGGTAGGCAAAGAGGGCTACCGGAAATAAGCGGTGATATTCAATGGGTTGATCTGCACATAACTTCCTGTGAATGTCCTTGAGGTTTCCATTTATCCTCTCGCACATTCCATTCCCACTCGGATGAAAAAGAGTGGTAAACAGTGGCTTGAACATCAATAATTTACCAAAGTACTCCATTAATTCGGAGTTGAATTGACGACCACGATCCGAGAGGATTTCTTTGGCCAGGCCCATACTGGAAAACATGGAAATAAGGGCTTCGGCACAGGAGATGCTATCGATTTTGTTGAGGGTCACAGCCTCGGGTAATCGAGTGACAATGTCGACCAGCGTTAAAGCGTAACTATGGCCTTCGCTCAATCGGTCCGATTATGTCGATAGCTACTCGGGTGGAGGGTTCAGAGATTAGTGGTCCCTTCTGCAAAGGTGCAGGTCTGACTAATCCTTTTATTGTCGTATTTTAGCAAATATCTCAGAATTTCGCGGTCGCGCCAGGCCAATAAAATATTTGAAGATCCTCTGAGTGGTCTTCGCGTGACTGAAGTGACCAGAAAATAGGCCATCGTGTGCCGTTTGCAGGATTGGAGGGGCGTGCGAGTGGGTACACATAGTATGCGGGACTCGGTGTCGGTTTCCTCGGTGCACATTCGATAGAGGAGGTCGTCCTTGATGAGGAAGGAAATCATCTTATTCCCTCTGACGGTTTCGCGTGTTTTGTTCTGTGCTTTGGACCACAAGGGACGAAGAGATTCATAGTCCCTCTGGCTTTTGACAAAGTCATGGGTCATTGCACCCTGGATTTCGGGAGCACACTGGGGTTCCAGAGGTGTCAGGGGTTTCAATTCCTTTTCGCGTGGCAACAAGTAGTAATACGTTGAGCCACGGGGGCGGAAGAAACCCAGGGGGACTGACCAATTAGGACAGGGCAAAACTTGATGAGGGCTGCAACGACTTCAGCCCAACCAGTAAAATATGCGCACTCAATGTAGCAGTGCACAATGGGAAATTTATTGGCGCGCCCCAAGTGGAGATCCGGCACCTATTCACTGCTCCAGTTTCAAATTGGAGGGCCCCAGGGGTACTTTTATCGAACAAAAAGTTTACCTGGTGGTCAGCAGTATATGGCGGGTTTGAAGAAGAGGGTGCTTCATTTTGCGACGGTGGGGGCGTGGAAGTGGCACTAACCTAGTGTACCTGGTGAGAAGTAGGGTGCTTCATTTTGCGACGGTGGGGGCGTGGAAGTGGCACTAACCTAGTGTACCTGGTGAGAAGGAGGGGTGCTTCTAAACCGCGGGTTTTGAGGGCAATTGCTACTCACGTTACCAGGAGCTCTACAGGAATAGCACTCGATGGAGCTTTTCGGGAACGACGAAGCAAGGGGGTTGAGAGCAAAGGGCTTAATATCACGGTGGTCCGACGAGAAGAGGGGTTTGGGTTTGGCGGGCCCAGTCACCTTAACGATCTTATTCCCATTATTAAGAACAAATTGGTTCTTGCTGGTTTTGGATTTAGAAGATGGGGGTTCTGATTTCTTCCCTTCTTTCGGATAGCAGTTGTGTCTAGCCGAGTAGACGTCTGCTTCCTCAATGCATTTCTTGAAAGTACGGTACCTCCAATCCTTCACGAAGGATCTGATTTCCATGGGGAGCGACCCAAGAAATTGGTCCTTGAGGACGAAATCGACCAGGGTTTCGTATTCATGAGGCACCTTGGACGCGTCAATACAAAAATTAAAATCATGCTATATGGAGTAGTCGAACTGTCGGAAGGTCTGGTTTGGTTGAATGCGACAGTGCCTAAATTTAGCTCGGTAGAAATCCGGGGTCATGTTGTAAGCAGCAAGCAACTCGGCTTTTAACGATGAGTAATCAATTGTTTCCTCTGATGGGAGTGAGATAATATCCTTGATGGTAACTCAACAGGGGCAATAATTGTGCTATGCCGTCCGTCTCGATGTCCCACTGGCTCACATCGAAGATCTTTTCAAAGCGGGTTAGATAAGTACCGAAGTCTTCGCCTTCTTTAAAGACGGGGGGGGGGGGGGTATGGTCGCAGACTGCAGTTTTTCTAGTCTAGAACTTGAGGAATTTATGTAGAGCGTCTCGTTCCTCGCTCTGCTCATTTCCAATTCGTGAGAACGAATTCTCTCTCTTTATTCTCGTTTCTTTTCTTCTTCTTCTCTTCTTTCGGCTCTTTCTCTTCTTTCTTCTTCCTGGATATAGGCCATCGGATTTTTGCCACCGAGTCCGAGTGACTCATCTTGGTTCTTGAAAAATTTCAAACGATGACATGCTGGTTTCACGCGATGGGAATAACGACAAGAATTAAATTAACGAACGACAATAAATATGGCGGAATTATGGATCCTTTTACGCACGAGCGGGAGTGCGAATGGTTTTGCTAAACAAAGGAAAACACGAACAATAAGAAGGGAGGGGGGGGGGGCGAAACACTAGCGAGAGAGCTTTTGCGCTCGAGATTTCAACGTGATTGAGACGATAGTTATTACAGCACTGCTAGCACAGCAATGCGAAGAATAATACTCTTTTCCTATACCTTCAACTTACGGCACGAGATGAAACCTTGAAAGACAAACATTCAATTTCGTGGGGGAATAAAATTAATAGTTAAACACGGTCACTCGACAATCATTTTCCCCCCAAATAAATAAATGTCACTAATGTAGACATTCCTGGTTATTCTTTCCTCGTAGCTGTCACTGTTTTAGTGTCCTGCTATTTATCTCTCTTGTTCGGTTGCTGCCTTGAAAGCACAACACAATTAATTTAGACTTTCAATCCATCCTCGCACCACTGCAACGAAGTTTATTTATTTTATTATCAAAAAGGCGAAAACCAACGAGGATCTGCACCAAAATGTTTATGAAAATAGGCTCGTAGTGAAAGAGGGAGTGCTGAGTGGAAGGGAGAAATGTGATTGAGAGGAGACTACTTGTGACTCAATAGATGGGGAGGGCTCCCCTTCTCCTGAAGATGGGAAAGAGAATTGGGCTTGAGACGCAGAATGAGCGAAATTCATTGAGGCGTGAATAATTTGTCCCCTCGCGGCTACATCGGGCAGGATGCAGGGTGCTCCTCATCTAGACCAAGTAAGGTTCTGTGTAAAATAAACAGACCTAACAGACCTAAAATGAACTGCTTCATTTTGGCTGTTTTAGCAGTTACTTTTTTCGCCACAGGACACAAAATCGCCGTCCCCCTCCCTGGGGGCACGAAGGTGGGACGAAGACATAAGGGGACACCATCAACCCGTGTCCTGGGCCCGGGAAATGATAGATACTAGATCCATTAGGAGGGATTAGTGACATTTAGGGATCCACGAATAAAGACACTATCAATCCTTCCCACACCTAAAACCCCACTACCACTCATTTTTGTCATCTTGGCTAGACCCCCTCGAGGCCGTGTTAGGTGTACAACTGGCACCTAAAAGATTACGCGCCCTCCAAGGCCTAACACCCACCAGAAGATCTGCGGCTATGTATCGCCCACACATTTTTGCTTCCCCCATAAACTTCACAGATTTCTTTTCTACAAGCCTTCTGGCGAAGATGCACTCGTTGGTTTTCTCTTATGTTAGAAAGTATTTTCTTGACAGATGGATTCCCCTCTTTCCTCTTTTGTATATATGGGTTTCTTCTGCCTATCTAACACTCTTTTCTGTCTATCTTTCATGTGTTTGAGAATCCCTTTTTTGTTTAAAGATCTTCGATTGTTGAAATACGATAGTTAAGTGGTCGGCGGAGTTAAGTGTTCATTTTAGAAGCAATGGATCAGGAGGGGAATTCGTATTTTCAAAGTTAGAGAACCAAAAATCACTATTAGAACCAGATGTTCATGCTTTATCGTGTTTCAGCGGGCAATTCTTTAATCGTGGCGTCCGTTTCCTTTAACATTTCCTTTTACCTTTCCCAATTAACTTTTCTCCCTTTAAATATAATATTTGTATCGTTTGTAAATTAACTGTAAGTTAGTTATACCTCCTTACGGGAATAGCGTAAGTGCTTAGCTTCATTGTTTTGTATTGGTTTAATCTTGTACTCTCAAATAATTTACGTTACAAGAAAATTTGATTCCCTTTTATGTACTGTTAAATCAACGCAGTTCCGGTTCAATTTTTTATCTAAATAATGAATGCCTCATAAAAAACATGAACTCTACAAAGGAAATTTTAATCATTTCGTTCAGGCTGTAAGGTACAGCCTCTTTCAAATTCACTCCTATTATCAAACTTTAACACCTTATTTTCAAATATTCAATTCATCTTTCATCCTTTTCTACAAATAAATAGCAACTGATGAGATAATTTGGGACTCAACTCGTCTCTAAACATTTCTGGGAAGTCATTTAACTTTTCCCCAAAAGAGTAAGTTGCCCACCCGAAACAATCATAGTCAGTTGCGTACACTAGAGCCTTTTATTAGCCAGTAAAGATTAGCCCCCCGTCCCTTACATCTGGAGAAGTCGATACTAACATTTAATTTTAAGTAACACAAGCAGAATCTGGTCTGGAAGCAGGAAGTTGTGACACTCGCCTTTCACCATTTATATGGCGATTGCCACGATCACCGAAGCTCGCAATCCCAATCTCTTGTCCAACGTATTTGAATTTCTACTCAATGGATAGTTATATCCAACATTTTATTTGTTTTAAGGCCAATTTAGCTTCCAGCCTTTTAAAGAGGCTTCGTTTTACAACTAGAAATCACCTGTTACCAAAGAATAGCTTTTTTCAAATAGAACGAACGGATTAAAAATTGTCCGTGGATGTTTTTATGAGGCATCCATTATTTAGGTAAATAATGGAAAAGGAGATGCGTTACGGGAGGCTTACTAATGTAACTAATTCTGTTGGGTTAATGATCATTTTGATCTAGTAGGTTGGGGCAGGAGACGAAATAGTAAATATTATAGAAGAAAAACTGAAAATTCTGAGTAAAGGGGAGGGAAGGAGCAAACAATGACTTTAAAAGATCATATAATACGTGAGGTATAAACATTATAAAAAAAAAGAGAATAATGAAATGTATTTGCATGCATAAAAAAATAAGTAAGGAATGAAATAAAGAAAATTGAAACAATAATAATAATATTGAACCACGTGAACGAGTCATGAAGATGGATCTTAAAATCATATAGGAAGCTGCTATTAATAACCTTTGCAAGGAGATCATTGCCAAATTGCCACTTCGGAACCTTTTCCACTTTTCCTTACCTTCACCTCTCGGGATTGCAATGTTGGTCTACATCATTTTCGATCTTTGCAATTCAATGACCACCTTAATAGATTGAAGTATGCACAATTCTTTTACCCCTAGAAAAAAGGGAAGAATTTGAACCTTGTCCCTAATAATGTTGTTTACAAATATCAAAGTTCCCGATTTACCAAATTCAAAATAATATACATATCTTCGTTGGTTGAATGTTTCCCACCGCGGTGGTCTTCAACCTCGCACTAATAGAAGTAAAATTCCATTTTTTCCTGTGGCAGTTAAAAGGGTCACTTCTGCTCATTCGAGCGGTGACTCCTGCCTTGGCCGATTCTGGAGTTTGTTTTTTCCCCCCATATTTTGGAGTGTGAGAAGGGCGTTTCCATGCCTTTTTAACTTACCACCACGCAATATCATTCTCTCAATTTTAGAAAGGTGACGGCAACGCGAATTATATTAGAAGAAAGGTAATTGGTCTATCGGGAACATTAAAAATCACCCTATTCCTGAATCTCTCGAGGTTTCGAGCAGTAGTACACTGATGTTGTTAACTGCGGCGAAGGAAGCAGGTCTTTGGGTAATGCAACTTGCGTTTTGTGTTCATCTTCTGTCCGCATCGATTCGATGGCGGAAGGTATCCAGCTAAAGTCAATGCTACCAAAGGTAGCATTAACCACCAGGTGGCTTCACCTAGTGGCTAGAGGTGCTAAATCGGCCATTTTTAGATATGAAGGTCAAACCAATGGCACAAGGGGTAAGTGAGGTTTCTGATTCCAAATCTGATGTCAGCTGACCACCCGGTGGAGTCACCTAGTGGATAGGTATCTAAATTGGCCATTTTTTATATATCACAGGTGAAACCAAGGTCAACAAGGGTGATTGTCACAGAGCTAATGAATTGTTTTACTAGTTTGTATTTGAACTCTTCATTTTAAAAGTAATTAAAGCAGCTTATAATCTTGATTGATTTTCGTTGCAGGTGCAGTAGACCAGGTCCCTCTAGTCTTTCTTCTAAACTTTGAAGGGAAGTTTTTATTTATTTATTCTTTTGCTAAGGGAACTCAAGTGGCACTCAAGTGGCACTCAAGTGGCACTTGAGTGAAAGAATGAAATCTCTGGTGTGAATAATTGATTTTTATGCCGAGGATTTTTCCGATTTATTAACTTTTATCAGAGAAGTGGTCTACCTATTATCCAGGATGCCTATTCTGTATACTAATGCGCGCCTGCTTATTGATTAATCTTCTAGGCTCTGTGTAGCTCTACGTGACCTTTTATTTACTATTATTCCTTTTTTTTTAACTCGTCTTTTTTTCGATTGCAGCACGTTGTCAAATCTCATTCCATTTGTAGACTTCGATATGGTAACCTTTGTCGCTTGATGATGTCACAGGGCGTGAGTTTGATTGATCAATCGTGTAGTTTAAGTTTCTTTTGTCTTTTGCTTCACATTTGTCCATAATTTATATTTGACTTGTGAAGTGCTTTTGCACCCCTGCATCGTCTATTCTTCTTGAAGTGTACCTTAACTAGTGTGTTGTGGTATAATGAATTCGGCATGGCCATCCTAGACTCTGATTTAAGGTTCCTGAGTCGGAGAGAATCTGTAATTTATTTATTTTTTTTCTTTTCCTCTCTAATATGGTTCTTGATTACAAACTTAAATTACCCCCAAAATATTTGAGTTGCGAAGTTGGTGAAAATTAACTCCTCTTATACACAAATTCAACCTACCAGGCGTTCAACACTATTCTTTTTAAGACTGCAACTGTTTTTTTTCACTGCTATGCTCTATTGCATTTTAGCAGTAGTCATTGATCACAATCAAGTAAAATTTCGTGGTAACTATACTTTCAAACCTAAATCGAATCTAAATCATAATAATCTCTGATAAAATTCCCATTCTTCTTTCTTTACAAATTGGGCATTTAGAATTTCACTTCAATATGGCGCAGCGGAATATCTTTTCCTTTAGCTAAAAATGCGATGGCGCCAGATGTTCAAATACAGAGGAGGCTTAAAATAATTATTTTCTTTCTACGGGCCGATTATGCCCTGCATAAAACCGATAAAGATAAGACAGAAAGACCTTGTTAGAATCGTTCCTGGTAAAGATGCAGAAAGAAAGGTGCCGCGAGTCCCAATATCCAAACCATATCATACGAAACAGAATTGTGGATATGAGCAAGAATATTTTGAAATGTGTAATTGATGATATCAAGGAGTCTCCAGTGAAAATATTATTGCAATTGGATGAATATACAGATTTTTCTCATTGTTGTCCGGTTTATCATATAAGGAGAGGCGGTAAATCACAATTTATTTTGAGACAGTAAAACCCACCACCAAAGCGCAGGATGTATTCAATTTGGTGACATATGCAATTCTTCTTAAGATGTGGATTTAGTATAAACATTATTGGTTCTGTATGTAAAGATAACACTCCGATTTTGAGGTTACAGCACTCATGAAACGAAAAATTCCTGGTATCATCTATTAAGATTAGAGCCTCTTGCACCGTCTTACACATATGTCTGTGTGAGCGTGAACGCATGTCCGTCGAGGGAGGATAGCATGTATTCGGTTCTGTCCGTCGTGGGTTAGTCCTCCCCCCTCCCCTCTCTCTTTGCCATTGAACACGGATCAGAGCGGTTTATGGTTATATGAGGAGGAAGAGAGCGTTTCCGCATATTTGGGCAAGTCAGGATGCCTTCCGCCCCCACTCTCTTCCCAACTTTATCATCCCCAAACTCATTCCCGGTTCCTTGAAAATTCATTTGCAAGAGGCACTCCCTCATAAAACAGTTCCGAAATTTGAAAGAGAAAGAAGCCTCAAGCTTTTCTCTGAAATTATCCTCAAACTCCCAAACTCATGGACTCTGCGACAGAACAGTTCCGAAGTTTGAAGAAGAAAGAACTCTCTAAAACTCTCCTCAAACTCTTAAACTCATGGACTCGGCCACACAGAACACTTTCGAAGCTGGAAGAAAGAACTCAAAGCTCAACTTTACCACGGTACCTAGAACCAACTCTTCCCTTAGCGTGAGTTTGCGCGTCCATTTTACTCTTCCTCGAATTGGTTCGGCGTGTTTCCTCGAATTCATATCAAACTTATCTCAAAACTTTGCTCTAACTCATCTTTCTAAACTTTCATCGAACCCAGCTCTCTAAACTCTACTCAAACTCATCTAGCTCAACTAAAACTCATTTATGGATGCCCTATCTCTCACCTAAATGTATTTGTACCTTCGGAGCTTCAAATTCATACATACCTTTCTATCTATTCCGAGCCATTAACTAAACTCCATCTAACAAGAGCATCGTTTTGATAATCTCTGGAGAGGCAAATTATCTTTCCAAATAAATCGGAGACGAGCGCTTCTCTCCAGTTACAGCCCATGAAATGTTGGCTTTATTCAAGGGTAAAATGCCATTGTGGATCAGCAATATGGAGAGAGGGGATTTTGCTTGGTTTCCATCATTAGAAGTCATTAATGCAAATGAGTTTATCATTCCATTGTATCTGCTGCAATAAAAAAAACACCTGCAATGTTGTCAAATGCTTTCGATGGTTACTTCTGTGAATGGGCTTTGAATGTTTGTGATCGTTGGATAAGAAATCCGTTTTTATTTCAACTAAATCATATTCATGGTGAAGATCCTTTGAAAGAAGAAATAACTGATATCAAATATAACCTGGGGGGCATCGAAAATGGAGGTCGATGAGAAGTCGTTAGAAAACATTTGAGCGTCACAGTTGGAAGCATTTCTGAACCTTGCAATAAAAGCATTCGAAATCCTTCTCTCGCTTGGAACCCAGTTATGAATTTTATAAATAACCTTTTACTAAGGTTCACTAAAGAACCTTAGTAAAATTGAAAGATTTGGGGCTATAAAAAATACAGGGTATGTAATGTATTTGAGACAGATTTATACTTACACAAAAATAACCCTTAGAAACAAATACTAATGTCTTTTTGGCTGAAAAAGTTGTGAGGATAAGAATAAACATTGTTTTGTAATTTTATTCAATAAAGTCTCCTTCAGCTTCGATAACGGCTTCTATGCGATGTCTGAATCGCCTACAGGCTAGGATCAAGTGGTTCTTGTTCATATTTGACTAAGGAAGCTTTTAGGGATTCTTTAGTATTATGAGGGTGCTTATTAAACTCATTTTCAACTACGCTTCCTACATAAGAGTCCAATGGATTGAGATCTGGGGAGCCAGGAGGCCAAATGTTAGGGGTTATGTGATGATGAAAATTTCAGCCATCCATTTCAGCTTTGGTTGAGCCTTGGTGTGATAGTGCCGAGTCTTGTTGAAACACATAAGGTCTTCCGTTGCGTACATTGTCGATCCATGGCTCAACCATCTTTGGCATCTAACTTCTTGCAAACTTTGTACACGAAGGATCTGACGACTTTTAAAAAGCGTGCTATTTCTAAATTGCTGTGTTCAGTCTTTATAGCCACGATAACTGCGTGCCTCTTCATTTCTTGTGTAAGCATAGGGCCTGCCATTGATAATTCTGAAATATAGAAAATATAAAGTCAAATATTATGCTGCTATAGTAAAAATAACATATGTCCTCGAATCCCTTATGCGCTCTGTAGAAACATAATCATTTGAATTTGCACCGAATTCCAATTTAAGAAGCGCCTTTCGCATATTTGACATATTGCATCCCGTTTTATTTCTCGCTTAAATCTGTAATATTCCCTTTCCCACTCCTAGTCCCATCACCTCTAAAAAATATTTTGGTTTAATGTCCTCCTAAAAAACAGGTGAGATTTATGTCGGAGTAGCTCCAAAGGACAATAATATAAATCACGCCATTTGCGTGTTTAATGGCGTGATTTCAAGAACTAGGGGAGACTACGTACAAGGGAGGAATCACACAGGTGACAACGAGATAACGTTGAACAAAAATATACTTGAAAGGGAGTGTAATTTTGGCTTTCGCATGTGTTTTGAATGGCAGGAACAAGTGTAAATAGAAACACAGCCATTCAGAAATACTCATTGAGCAACCTTTGCTGTGCTTAGTGGCATACAAAAAATGATTAATGGAATCCGGTAGGAATGGAAAGGAAAAGAATCCAGTGTGTGTGTGTGTGTGAGGGGGGGAGGGAGGAAAGGATGCAGCCAAATATTCAGACACAATTATGAGCAATAGAATTTGAGGGGCTAATGGCACATATACGGCTTCATATCTCAGGTACCGCATCATACATCAACGCACATGACAGCACACTGTATACACATCCGCTCGTCGCGGACCGGAGATAGCTACTTCAAATCGTTGGTTAGGATGTGTTCTAATTCTTCTTCTGTCCAGAATTGGGGTTGTGTAGCAATTCATTTCCTTTCTTGGTTTTTGTCGTTCCGGTTCATTCTTTCTTATCATTTACCATTTCCTGTAAGCCTAGCCCAATTCCACTAATTAGTACTCAACTTGACAATCGAATAGTCCAATGGTGAGTTAATTCCATTTCTGCTCAACTCGACGATGATCCTCTACGAAATGACGGCGAGGCAGAGAATCAATCCTTCGGAATGTCGCCTTTAACTCGAGCCTCGAGGAGTGAATTTTCCACACTTCTTGTCCCCATTTTCCAGGAAATCAACGTTGGCGTTTGTTGTTAGTGTTCGTCACCCGCTACTCCAAGATAGGCCCAAGGTGAGACCACAGTTTAATCTTAGGATCCGAAAGGCTGGTTTCTACAATGCATTCCATTCGACGATTTACTTCTCCGATGTGGCTTAACTTCGCTTTGCACGGACACGGGGGGCGGTCCGGGGAGGGGCGTGGGCGCATTTGTAGCTCTCAATGCAAATTCGCGTAAAAGATTCCAAGGTACTGAAAAGAAGAAAAAGTTGACCATTCCCCATCTTTTCCACGTTTGGTCCCCTCCTCAGTCTAGTCAATAGTACTACACTATGCGTTCCTTCTCCGGTCAGTCGCCATTTTTTGACTAGATGGCGTTGTGTCGAGAATAAAAAACACTAGGCGTGTGGTGGCATCAACCATGGGGTTAGCAATGTGTCCGACCTGGACGTAATTGATTTGAACCAGCCTCTCGGCGTCGCACCACCCGAATGAAATGGTAAAGTGGGCTGCTCCTAAACCACTCACAGAGGTTGAGTCCAAGGCTTCTTATTTATTCCACTCCCCCGTCCCCTCCCCTCCTCATTTCCTCCCCATCTCCATCAGGCCCGCAGATGATCCTGTTCGATGTGCGCGTGCGTATTTGCGTTGTGTGAGTGTGTACGCTCCAGATAAGATCTCACCGCTCTCCGGATGAGGCGAGCGAACCCCAGGAATCGACGCCTAAACGCTTACGCGTCACTCTTATCGTGCCCTTCCCCTCCAGGAAATGGGGTTGAGGATGGCGTGCTGGCAGCAGGGATACGTATGTGCGTCCAGAAGGGGTGGGTTGATGGGCGGGCGCATAGGTGGTGTGTAGGCGTAGGGGAATGAGGATGGTGTGGTCCATTTCAAACACTCTCTTGGTCAAGGCGGTTGGGTGGGGGTAGTGTTACTTGGGGGAGGCGAGGGGGTATCAGACTGACTGCTGGTTTCATCTGATTTCACTCAACCGGTTTCTAACACCAGTGAAATACTTCAACATACCCTTGGCCAAACGTATAAAGCACCACCCATAGATGTATATATTTAACATATGTAATAAAGCTTTTTAGAATTTATCACATTATTCATAAATATGTAGGAAATTATATGAATTTTGCTAATATGTCTGAATATTTGGTTAATATGTTTAATTTAACCAGTATTTCTTATGTTTCAGTTTAAATTAATAACTCTTGTGTATTCAATATTTAAAACTAAAATAAATATCTATAAATATCTAAACTATCTACAAATATCTAAAACTACATATTTATAACTAAAACTAAAGAACTTGCAGAAGCACAGAGAGCACAAGATCTGCTACCAAATCATTATAAAACGATATCAAGAGAGCAAGAACTTTGTATTATGGAAGAGGAGTAACAGAAAACGCCTTACAACACCTAGAGAAGACATCTATTATTCGGGTTTCCTGGCCATCATCAATTGGTTTAAGGAATTATTATATTTAAAGGCTAGATTAATACCCGCTTTTCCAAATCTAGCCTTTAAATATAATAATTCCTTAAACCAATTGATGATGGCCAGGAAACCCCCAAAACATCATAACATAGGAGTATATGCAATACCATGCAACGATTGCCATAAAGTTTATATAGGGGAAACGGGGAGAAATCTAGACAAGAGATTGTACGAACACAAAAGAGATATTAGAGTGGGTAGCGAAAGCAGTGGAATATTTTGCTATGTTAGAGACAAGAATCATACGATCGATTCTAATGGAAGTAAAATGGTATTTAAATCGGCTAACTATGTTAAGAGAAGAATCGTAGAATCGAGCTGACATCGTCAGTTGCTAATTTAAATCTATCTCAGGGTCAATTTTCTTTTAATCCTGTAATAAGAAAGCATATAAACAAAATAGTTAAATGTCAGCCCTTCAATATGTTTAGGCCTGATCCTCCCCCCCAGATTAGCCACCAGTAGGGGATTGGGGGAAAAAAGAGGGGATCTTGTGTTATGCTTATATGCACTTCTCTTATATTTTCTACCCAGTGTCAGTGGAAAAAGGGTGTGAGATACACCGAAACTGTTCTGAATTAAATTGTCTTCGGAGAATGTGGTTTAATTCCTCATATATATATATATATATATATATATATATATATATATATATATATATATATATATATATATATATTAAAGGCTCAAAGAAATGAAAACTGGTAACACAACCCGGAAAAACGCTAAGGAAATTATTATTAGGTGTTCCATTAAATCTTAAGAAAGAAAATGGGAAATATAGTAAAAAAAAATAAGGGCAAACTATTTTAGCGGTTAAAATAGTTTGCCCCTATTTTTCATGTTACTATATCTCCCATTTTCTTTCTTAAGATTTAATGGTACACGTGATAATAATTTCCTTAGCGTTTTTCCGGGTTGTGTTACCAGTTTTCATTTCTTTGGGCCTTTAAAATACATCTATTATATATCTCGTGTCATGCGATTTTCAAATATTATATATATATATATATATATATATATATATATATATATATATATATATATATATATATATATATATATATATATACTGAATTCATTTACAAATGTATAATTACATAATAGGAATTTTTCTTTAGGGTGCTTTAAACTTTTGGACATGGGTGTATGTATCTGCCTCTGCTTGTCTTTATGTTCTTGGGCTCCTATCTTCATCTGTGTTTGGTATCGATCGATGTATTAGTATTATTAGTAGTAAGCTTAAACCCTAGGAGTAAAGCAAACTGCTAAAAACCCAAGGAATCCAGTGGACAAAGCAACTCTGTATGGAAAAGGAAATACTAAAGTAAGGATACCAAACAAGATAAAACCACCAAATTAAGGTATGCGTCTTCCGTTTGTCTTTTAGACAAAAATCATTTATTCCCTTCCCCGCCTGTTGTTCCCTATGTGTATCTCAATTCTCTCACCTATACCTGTCTCTTCCTACTGAAGCCATCAACGACATGACTCGGACGCTCATTCTATAGCTTTATCTCCAATGGCACGAAACGTTGATAGAAGTATTTTAAACCTCACAAAAGAAAATCCAAGGCATTTAGATTCGGCTGCGTTTTAAATTCTACGTGACGCATGGTATAATTCGGGAAGATCTGCATGCACAAGATGATCAGAATCTAAGTTTGAAACTTAGGGCCGTATGAATTCATACGGATTTCATGATATTAATCTAATAATTTTTGAACAAAATTGGTAATTATAAGAAGTACATCACGAAAAACAAACTGTAAGCGAGGGGAGTAGATGATCACTCTCAACATAGGCCTTCAAGTGGTTTGCCAACCGAAGTCCAAAGACCTTAGACAATATGGAAGTTATAGAGATTGGGTGATAGTTAGCACGGGATGATGTATGACTCCCACATTTAGGTAATAGAGTAAGATCGCCAGTTCTCCAATACGGAGATATAAACCACTTGGAGCCAGATTAAGAAAGATAACAGAAAATATAAGACCAAAATAATCACCAGTGTTTACAAAAATACAATTGAAAATACATTCAGCTCTACACTCCCATAAGACTCATGAAAATAAAAGATTCTTAATTTCATGAAACCGAAAAGCTAGGCGATTCAACTTAGCTTCAGGGAAACATGCCTGAAGCACGTTAAGTTTCTCATTACACTCATTACTGTGAAACGTCTCCGCCAGAATGTTTGCCTTTGCTTTTTGACAGTGATGGCACAACCATCTGTAAAGGAGTTACTCTTGAATTTATGCTAAAAAGTGTAGACTTGAGAGCAGAACAACAACTATGTTGTTGGTTCTGCCTCAAAGGGTTTCTTTTGTAGTATCATTGCTGTCAATTTCAGCTGAAACATAACTCTTCTATTCAATCTCCAAAGATTATAAGCCTCATGCTTCTCCGAATATGACAGTCTTCAATTATTATCATTAAACGATAATTTATCTTAAATATGGTGCCAATATTCAAGAAGGAATACGCCTCTCATTCAGGTTTTCAAAAATATAATTTATTGAAACAATTAGATCGTCTTTCTTATGCAACTATGGCCAAATAGATGTAAAAGATCACTTAATATGCCATTCCAATCTCCTTTATTTGTGTGTGTGTTTTTTAGTGTTTGTGCAAAATAAAAAAGGTTATGTAAGGTTGCTTGCATGAACCCTCGTAAAGGCCAGTTCACTGAGTTAATGAAAGTGAGTTGAGGAAACACTCACAACCGCTGCACCTTGACATTTCCACAATTTCGCGAATGGACACAAAAGAAGGCCATTCCTGGAGTAAAGGTCTGAAGAAATTCGGCAAGATAATCTGAATACTATTCTTTGAGGTATAATTTGTATACTATTATCCAAATTGATGGAGAGAGAAAGGAATTCTCCCAGAGCAAATTCATTCAAATTATTAATATAGACCTCCCCAGGAGTTAGGGGAAGCTAGTCTTTATTAGTTAATAAAGGGTTCAAGGGTAAGCAAAAAGACTCCTTTTGTTGGTAGGTAGTTGTAGAAGAGGATGAAAGAGGAAGTAAATATTTGAAAATGAAGTGTTAAATTTGATAATATGAATGAATATTTAAAAAGGCTGCACATAGCAGTCTGAAAGGGATTGGATTGATTTAACAGCACGTGCAAGGGAACCAAAGTTTCCTGCCACGTAAATTATTTCAGAGTAAAGATTACACCGCATCGAAAAAAAAAAGTTAAGCACTTACCTCATTCCAGTAAAGAGGCTAAATTGGGTTACATTCAATTCACAAACACTTTCCAAATATTATACTTGGGAGGAGAGAAATTTATTTGAAAAGATGGGTATATCATTGAGGGAAATAACCTACTGATTCTACGTCTCTGAAATGTTTTTCCAGCCCATCCCTAACCCAAAGTAAGGGGGGGGGGGTAACCTTAGTAAAAATCTCCCCGGTCAAGGTAAAACGAAAATATGGGGGTGTGCTGACGCAGATCCATAAACAGAAAAGGTATAGTGAGATATGTGAAAAATAGACTGGCAGAGAGTAGATAGACTAACGAAGGCCAGTTAGACGAAAGCGAGAAGCGAGAAATCTATCGATCAAAAATATTTTTCTAACAAGGTAGAAAAGATTGAATAAAAAAAATAAAGAAATGAACATGCATCAAGATCTCCAAGTCCATTTCAAGGCAAATTCTTTCAGAAAGAAAAATCCAATTTGAACAGTAAGAAAAAGGAGAATGAATTAAAGGGATATAAAGAATAATGATATTAATAAATTGTGGCTATCAAAATGTTAAGACAAGTACAAATATGACTGATAATGACTGTATTTTATTGATAATTACTTGATAATTTGATTAGAAAATTTTAATTAATAGTCAGGAACGTAGTGGAACCAGTATGGGGATATACCGGGTTTTGCAAAAGTTCTTTCGAGGAGGTTTACGTTTGTGATAGAAAATGTTCCAACAAACAACCTCAAAGTTTGCCTTTTCCAGCACCTGTCTTTAAAACGTCTTTTCCATTTTGTGTAAGTGTGTTGAGATGGAAGTGAAAAGATTCGAGATATCTGCTCTCCTGAGCGCGGGCCACAAGTCCACATCGCCAAGTGGCTCAACGTCAGCTGGATGTGCCCGTTCACACAGTCACGGAGAGGCTTAAGAAGAGGGAAGACCTCAAAGATAGACCTCGTTCAGCCAGAACTTTAGTTCTCAATAATTTGATTGTGGCTAAAGCCTTTGAAAGTGCTCCTCGAAGCTCAAAATTCCTGCGCTCGCAAAGAAGTAGAACATCTCGGTGGCCATGGTGTCCAGGGCATAATGGAGGAGGGAGGCAAGGGTTTGAGGTAAATGGAAAGGTCTTTGATCAGCGACCATATTCGAGAACGTCGGTGGTGCTGATGTTGCCTGCTTTACGACTTTTAGATTCATGACAATCGAATTATCATATTTTCTAATGAATAAACCTTCACAGTCGATCCGGTCATCAACAAGCAGAACGACCGCGTGGTAAGCTTCGGGTAAGACGTCTCCGAAGTCCGCCACGTGTTCCTGACCAAGCACCCGCCATCCGTGATGAAGCTAGGCGTCGTGGATTCTACTGGCGAGAAGATGGCACCAGAGTGGTTCGCGGCTGGTTACAGGCGCAGCGCGGCTAATAACAGTGATATCCTGGCCACGAAAGTCTTGCCCTGGAGGATAATGATCACGAAGAAGGCGGAGTATGTCGTTCAATATGATGGTGCCCCTGCCCACACGACAAAGACCGTGCAAGAGTGGTTGAGGTTAAACATGAACTTTTGGTCGAAGGACCTTTGGCACGCCACAGTCGCGCGACCTCAATCCCTTTGACTACAACGTGTGGGCGAATGTCAAGGGCAATACCTGCTAGATCCGCCACTACAGCATCGAGACCTGAAGTCTTCCGTCAACCGCGTGTGCGCCAGCATGGGAGAGGACTTCATTAGCGATATAATACCTGGCGCGAAAACAGCGCGCTAACTATGATGTCGTTTTTTTATATAACCTCCCAACAGGTACCTAAGCAAAACGCCATATTATCTGCTGTGCGATGCAGCTGGGTTGGGGTTAGAAGAGACTCAGCTCAGCTAGGAATATGAGTTTCAGCTTGTTTCTGGTGTTTGAAGCTAGAGGTTGCGCATTTTCTGAGCGACACGAAGTAATTTTCTTTCGCGTGCCATGATATCTTGTTATGTATTATCTATGATCATGGCCAAAGAAATCAAAACGAATAACCCACATCTGCTGAAGAGCACTTCTGTTAGAGCCATCCAGCGACGGCTCCGCGACCATCTCCATTTTGACCACTGTGCACTCCGCAAGAAACCACTTGTAACTTTCTTTTAGAGGAAAAAGCGGGTTGCGTTTGCTAAGAAATACTCGGTGAAACTTGGCCATTACAGGACCTACTCACTATCAAAAAGAATTGAGATAGAAATTCCCCTCCCAAACATCCTTCGCATTAATATTGAAGATAACGTGACTATCAAACCAAGCCTCCGAACTCAAATTTATACAGAGACCCTAAACGCAGTGGAAGATTTTCTAGTTCCCTCATCTCTGACCAACATTGCCAAGCAGCAGGTCAATTGAATTCCAACCAAGACATAATTACAGACGAGCTAACAATTAGCCTTTATATGTTATAATTAACAAAGATGAAAACGTCGAGTCATTTTTCACGAGTGTCTCTGTATATGAAACCTATCCTTCATCTCTCAATGCATCTACAATTTTCCCTACCACACACTCCTTTGATAACCGTGAATACAGGGTGGTGCTTAGAAAACGAACACATATATTGTCAGACATTTATTATTTCGACAGTCAGAAATCAGTAAGACAACCAGAGTAAGAGAAAAAGAATCATTGACACCGTTTACTCACTTGGTAGCGTTACGGAACCCGTTTAATTCGCCTAAGTCCTGTCGCTTTTGAACCAATACTTCGCGTAGAATAGAAAAATCTACTTATTGACCACTAAGTATATTCGTGACGTGCCGTTTGCACCTTTAATACACCAGCGTAAGAATAAAATTACTTTTTTTGCTAAGTCCTTTTCGAA